>CM076676.1:140717609-141250109 GCA_038501925.1 Xenopus petersii | reverse complement strand
TACAAGCTACTGTTTTCAAAAGAAGAGAAAAGAATACACTGTATGTTTCCCTTACCAATTGTCGATTAGAACCCTTGTGATAAGTCAATTAACTTTTTGTAACCTCCCAAACTCAATTTACCACTTTCGTTAGGCAACTAATTACTATATTAGACAAAGTTTGTGTAAAGAATATAACATTAGGGATTTATTTGGTGATCTTGTTTCGTAATAAATTCTCCTGATTACCTATACTGAATTGCTAATATGTGCTAGTAATTAATCAATTTCATAAAAAATTGAAAATTCAATAATCAAAAATTCTTAATTAATTAATTGACTTGAAAGTGCACAGTGCCTAAATTGCAGACCAATTAATTAAAATGTTACTATACTAATAAATATAAAGTTCCAAGTGCTTCAATTCGTTGTATCTAATTCTCAAACAATTAATTAAATAATGCAACAATTAAAGGGCATGTAAAGTCAAAAAAATAAAATCCCATTTTTACTTTTTTTAATGAAAAAGAAACATATCTCCAATATACTTTAATTAAAAAATGTGTACCATTTTTATAAGAAAACTGTATGCAGTGAAATTCTCCCTTCATTTACTGCTGTGGATAGGAATTGTCAGACGGTCCCTAACTGCTGAGCAGGGAAACAATCATACTTATGAACAGCAGGGGGAGCCCCCGCCTTACTTCCCAGCCATGCAGAACTGTTTATGATGATCCCTAAGCAGCCCAGACCACACTGAGCATGTGCACAGTCTTAGTCTTGCAAAGATGTATAACAAAGTTACAAGATGGTGACCCCCTGTAGCCAACTTTGAAAGCATAAATTATTTGTTTTTGATTAGGCTTGTGGTGCAGTAAGTTCATGTTTATATTTAGTATACAAAATACAGCATTTCTAGCCTTATTCTATTTTACACTTTACATGCCCTTTAATATGGTACTATAAAACCAGATAAACCAGAATGATAATTAAAAGAGCGCTTGATTTCATTCCTTTTTTTTCAGAAGCTCTCCAGTTTACAGATTAGGCAATGTGATTGCTAAAGGGCTGTGGTTGCCTTGGACTGGTACAGAAACCCAAAATATAACGTATAGTGATGGGTGAATTTGCGCCGTTTCGCTTCGCCGAAAAATTCACGAATTTCGCGCAAAATTCGCGAAATGGCGAAAAATTCGCGAAATGGCGCCGGCATCTCGCTTTTGATGCCGGCGCCCGTTTTTGACGCCGGCGTACATTTTTTTTCAAAAATAATTTTTTGACGCCGGCGAATTTTTGACGCGAATTTTCGCGGGAGTTTCGCGAATTTATTCGCTGGCGGCGAATTGCGCAAATTCGCCGCAAATTCGCACCTGGCGAATAAATTCGCCCATCACTAATAACCTACAGCATTTCTAGCTACTTCTTTCGTTAAGCTTTAGTTCTCCTTTAACAGAGAACAAAGAAAAATGAAGTGCCCTTCTTCAGCCCTTTTATATGTAAGTGACTGGCAATGAAGCAGAGTCAGCTTAAAATAATATTACGACCGCAGTCCAGTATACTCTGACTGCCTTGTCTTTGTGGTGTCCCTGAGATAGCAAAAATGAGATAGGGTTCTTGAGACAGCTCCAACATCTATATTTTCCTTTTCAATCCAATTTCAAATGAAATCAAGCGCTCTTTCAATTATCATTCTGGTTTATCCGGTTTTCTAGTACCATATTAATTGTTGCATTATTTAATTAATTGTTTGAGCATTAGATATTGAAGCACTTGGCACTTTGTATATATATTAGTATAGTAACATTTTAATTAATTTGTCTGCAATTTAGACACTGTGCACTTTCAAGTCAATTAATTAAGAATTTTTGATTATTGAATTAGGAGAATTTATTACAAAACAAGATCACTAAATCAATCCCTAATTTTATATTCTTTACACAAATTTTGTCTGATATCGTAATTATTTGCCTAACGAAAGTGGCAAGTTGAGTTTGGGAGGTTACAAAAAGTTAATTTTCATAGTGAATTATCACAAGGGTTCTAATCGACAATTGGTAAGGGAAACATACTGGGTATTCTTTTCTCTTCAACCTTGTAAAACCGACCTAGTCAGACCCCTGGATAAATCCTTAGGTTCATATGTTTCACAAGTGTTTCCTTTTTTTTTTTATTAAAAAATTATTTTTATTAAAAAATTATTATTATTATTATTACGAGCTACTGTTTTATTATTACAGAGAAAAAGGAAATCAATTTTATTCAGAGCTTTCTGGACAGCAGGTTTCCAGATTACGGATCCCATACCTGTATTTATTGGGAGAACAATGGTCTCTGCATTCCAATTTGAAGCGTTTACAATTCTGCTATGTGCAGGCAATGGTGTAAATTGCTAAAGACATGATGAAATACCTGTTTTTTGCACTTTGCACCATGTCTGACACATACAGTAGTTAATAAGCCCCATAGTAATTATAGAGATGATTTGGGTATGGGTGCGTATGGTCAACATGGGTGGGCCCCAAGCCAAAAATTGCCCCATACCACTTGAATTTGGAATAATGCTTATCTATGCAATTAATCTGAAATATAAAAAATAATATTTTAATTTAACATGCCTAGGAAAATACCAAAGCCAAATTGGAGATAATATATATCAGGTTACGTTCAATATGGAATCCACTGAGCCATATGTGAAGATGGAGAATCCTGATGAACAAAAACAAGAAAATACTTCAGCAAAATGTAATGTATACAATAACTCTTTTTTTTTTGGCAGGTGCCAGATTTACTCTTTTGGGTCCCATTGTCTTTAGGTCCCCTGCTTTGAAAGACTACTTGATGCTAGGGATGCACCGAATCCAGGATTCGGTTCGGGATTCGGCCAGGATTCGGCCTTTTTCAGCAGGATTCGGATTCGGCCAAATCCTTCTGCCTGGCCGAACCGAATCCGAATCCTAATTTGCATATGTAAATTAGGGACGGGGAGGGAAATCACGTGACTTTTTGTCAGAAAACAAGGAAGTAAAAAATGTTTTCCCTTCCCACCCCTAATTTGCATATGCAAATTAGGGTTCGGATTCGGTTCCGTATTCGGCCGAATCTTTCACAAAGGATTCGGGGGTTCGGCCGAATCCAAAAAAGTGGATTCAGTGCATCCCTACTTGATGTTATAAGAGAAAGGAAAGAAACTGATGGAAACTAAAGGCTTTTCAAACAGAATGACTTCTTAAGTTCAGCGTAAAAATAAAAACTGAGTAAATAGACAGACTGAGCAAAAAAAATAAATAAATAAATAAATATAGTTTGGAGTGGAGTCTGGAGTGACAGAACAGAACAGAACACTACTTCCTGCTTTGCAGCTCTCTTGGTTTCCACTGATTGGTTACCAGGCAGTAACCAATCAGTGTCTTGAGGGGGCACATGGGTCATAACTGTTGCTTTTGAATCTGAGCTGAATGCTGAGGATCAATTGTAGACTCACTGAACAGTTATGTCCCATGTGGCCCCCCTTATCGTTGCTGACTAACTCAGATTTAGAGAGCTGAAAAGCAGGAAGTAGTGTTCTGGCTATTATGTTAGACATCCAGTCACTCCATCGTTTATAACCATCGTCTAACTAACTATATTAGAAACATTTTTTATGTTGCACAGCCTATCTATTTAACCAGTTTATATTTTACACTGAACGGTTTCTTTGAGATTGATTGCAGGGTGGGAGGGGTGGGAGTTCTAAGAGCTTGCAGTGGTCTAAGTGGGATAGCATAAGGGCATACATTAGTAGACAAAACTGTCTATTTCTTTATTTTTAGATTTTAATCCAAGTGAAAAGTTGATGGAACAGAAGAGACTCCTGTTGGTCCTGGTGATCTTATTCAGCCTTGTTTTCATTTTCATGATTGTCCTCACCAGTCTGGTGTCCATATACTGTAAGTGTGAGATAAGAGAATGAGGAACGCTTGTAGTAATGGCTGGACTAATGTCTAAGCACTCAGTACAGAAAATCATGTGCTTGTTATGTTATCTGATCACATGGGAAAGCATTTTTAATGGAAGCTGCTCACGCACACAACCATACAGTCTTACTCTACTTAGGGTTAACGCAGCATCCTTCTCTGGTTAGTAGGGATGCACCGAATCCAGGATTCGGTTTGGGATTCGGCCAGGATTCGGCCTTTTTCAGCAGGATTTGGATTTGGCCAAATCCTTCTGCCCAGCCGAACTGAATCCGAATCCTAATTTGCATATGCAAATTAGGGGCGGGAGGGAAATTGCATGACTTTTTGTCAGAAAACAAGGAAGTAGAAAATGTTTTCCCCTTACCACCCCTATTTTGCATATGCAAATTAGGGTTCGGATTCGGTTCAGTATTCGGCCGAATCTTTCACAAAGGATTCGGGGGTTCAGCCAAATCCAAAATAGTGGATTCGGTGCATCCCTACCTGCATGTGACCACATCACTTTAGAAGTGCCACTGTAACGTACAGTATCCCACAACCCAGAGTAAGCCCCAATGTCCCGGGCTCGGCTCACGCTTCGGCCTATAACCGCCGCCTTTCACGTCGGGAGGAGCCCTCCGCTACTTGGATGCCGCCAGGACTTAATAGTGAGGAGACTGAGGGAAGAACTCTGGGCGAGCAAGGGAACGTAACGTAAAGTTTATCAAGTCCAGGAACGGGCCGAGTCAAAACCAATCGGGAATGCAGTACAAAATCGGTAAGCAGCAGAGTAATCGAGGTCACAAGCCGGGTCAGCAACTAACAGGGTCGAAGTACAGAACGGAATCCAAAGAGTAGTCAGGAACAAGCCAAAGGGTCAGGGCAGGCGGAAATCAAACAGGAATCAGGGATAGCCAAGGTCACAACTAGAATCACAGAATAAATCACACCCAGGAACCAAATAGAGAACCTACGTTGGGCAAAGCACAAAAGGACTGATGGCCCTTTAAACATTTGAATTTGGCGCCATTGGACGCTGGCGAATCAGCGCCAGCGCCTGTGCAAACACGCCAACGCAATTGCGTCAGCGTGCCTGCGCCTTTAATTGTCGCGCATGCGCGCCGCGCGCTCCATAGGAGCCGGCGCCTGGGGCCTAACCGCATCGGCGGTGCGAGACGGGCGTCCCCGTCGAGGGGGCGGCAGGCGTCCCTGCCGTCCCCTAGGTAAGTTTCTTACATTACCCCCCCCTCCAGAGGGGGCCACTGGACCCTTAGGTTTGTTGGGAAATTATGAATGAAACTGACTCACCAACCTATCCGCCTTAACATCAGAGGCGAAAACCCAGGATCTCTCCTCAGGACCATAACCCTTCCAATGAACCAGATATTGGAGTTTACCCCTAGAGATACGAGAGTCAACCAATCTGTGAACAAGGAATTCAGATTGACCCTCAATAGAAATAGGAGGGGGAGGAGAATTCTGACGTACCACTCTAGCGGGTTTCAACATGAGATACATGGAAAGAATTAAAAATCTTGAGTTCGGGAGGAAGATTTAACCTGAAAGTACATGGGTTGATAACATCAGATATAGAGAAAGGACCAATAAATTTGGGACCCAGTTTGGCTGAAGGGACTTTCAGAGAAACGTTTTTGGAGGAGAGCCAAACCTTGTCACCAACCTGATACATCGGAGAATCTCTCCGATGTTTGTCTGAAGCCTTCTTCTGAGCAGCTACTGCAGAAGATAATGACTTCTGAACCTCCTGCCAGGTCTTAGAAAATTCTTCCACAAAGGAATTAACAGCAGGAAGATCACATGAACCTGAGAATGAAAAAACTCTGGGATGAAGACCAAACACCGTGAAAAAAGGAGACTTGCCAGTGGAGGAATGAATGGCATTGTTATAGGCAAATTCGGCCCACGGAAGAAAATTAACCCAAAGTGCCTGATTGCAGGAGACATAACATCTAAGATATTGTTCCAGAGTCTGATTTGTCCTCTCAGTCTGACCATTGGTCTGGGGATGATATGCAGAAGAGAAAGACAAATCAGTACCCATTAATGAACAAAAAGCCCGCCAAAACCTGGACACAAATTGAACCCCCCTATCAGACACAATATTGAGAGGAGCCCGTGAAATTTAAATATATGGACAATGAAAAGTTCAGCTAGAGTCTTGGCAGAGGGAAGGGTAGAAAGAGGAATAAAATGAGACATTTTACTAAAACGGTCCACCACTACCCAGATAACAGTATGCCCATTCGATGGAGGTAATTCTACAATGAAATCCATGCATATATGAGTCCAAGGTTTCACAGGAATAGGAAGTGACTGCAGCAACCCCTGAGGTAAAGATCTAGATGGCTTAGATCGTTGGCAGACTGGGCATGACTCAATATATTTGGCAACGTCTTGTCTTAAAGTCGGCCACCAGAGAGTACGAGACAACAAATCGCAAGTCTTCGCACAACCCGGATGACCAGCCACTTTAGAATCATGAGTCTCGTGAAAGACTGCTTCACGTAAATTACTAGGAACAAATAACTTGCCCACTGGAATATCAGGAGGGGAATCTACCTGGGCATTCGACAAAGAGGTAGAGAGATCCGGACTCAAGGCTGCCACAATCACCTCCTTAGGAACAATAGGGACTGGTTCCGAATCCTCCCTAGGCTTGGAGACAAAACTTCTAGAAAGGGCATCTGCTTTCAGATTCCTTTCTGCAGGTCTGTAGGTGATGAGAAAATTAAAACGTGAGAAAAACAATGACCACCTGGCTTGACGAGGATTTAACCGTTTAGCAGATTCAATGTACAACAAATTTTTATGATCTGTGAACACAGAAACTGTATGCTTAGCACCCTCAAGGAGATGTCTCCATTCCTCAAATGCCAATTTAATGGCCAATAATTCCCTATTGCCAATATCGTAATTGACCTCAGCAGAGGAAAATTTTTTTGAGAAAAAGGCACATGGGTGAATTTTACCAGAGACGGGATGTCGTTGAGATAATACTGCTCCGGCACCGATCTCAGACGCATCCACCTCAACAATAAAAGGCAAAGATGAGTCTGGATGCCGGAGAACTGGAGCAGAAATGAAAGCCTCTTTTAAGAGGCTAAAGGCCTCAACAGCCTCAGCAGACCAAATACTAGGGTCAACCCCTTTCTTAGTTAAAGCAGTAATTGGGGCCACCAACTTGGAAAAATTCAGAATAAATTGCCTATAGTAATTAGCGAACCCTAAAAATCTCTGGATCGCTTTCAAAGAAAGGGGTTGTGCCCACTGCTGAATTGCTTGGACTTTAGTGGGCTCCATCTCAAGACCAGTTTGGGAAATAATATATCCAAGGAAAGGTACAGCAGAGACTTCGAAGAGACATTTCTCAAGCTTAGCATACAAATGATTCTGCCTTAACCTGGATAGAACCTCCCTAACATGAGCACGATGGGAAAATAAATTTGAAGAAAAAATTAGAATGTCGTCTAAGTACACAACGACAAACCGACCCAAAAGATCACGGAAGATATCGTTAACCAGTTCTTGAAAAACAGCGGGGGCGTTACACAGACCAAATGGCATTACCAAGTATTCATAATGCCCATCTCGGGTATTAAAAGCGGTCTTCCACTCATCCCCCTCCTTTATCCTGATTAGATTATAGGCACCCCTTAGATCCAATTTGGAAAAAATAACAGCCCCCTTCACTCTATCAAAGAGTTCAGAGATTAAAGGGAGGGGGTAACGATTCTTGACCGTGATCTTATTTAACCCTCTATAATCGATACAGGGTCTAAGAGTCCCATCCTTCTTTTTGACAAAAAAAAACCCAGCCCCCGCAGGGGAAGAAGAAGGTCTAATGAACCCCCGCTCCAAATTCTCCTTAATATATTCCTCCATGGCTAAAGACTCAGGGAGGGAAAGAGGATATGTCCTTCCCTTGGGAGGAGAAGACCCAGACAATAATTCAATAGCACAGTCATAGGGTCTATGGGGGGGTAAGGATTCAGCTGCTTTTTTACAGAAAACATCAGAGAAAGCGGCATAACAAGGAGGAAGACTCTTTAAAGAAGTAGCGGCCAGGGTCTGAACAGACTTAATACAAGAATACATACATGCAGAACTCCATTTCAAAATTTTACCAGAGGGCCAATCAACCTGGGGATTATGACCTTGTAACCAGGGGAGACCTAGAATGACTGGAGTCTGTGGGCACTCAGTAATGAAAAATGAAAGAGATTCAAAATGATCAGAAACGGACATGTGAATAACCTTAGATCGAATAGATACTAGTCCGGAACCCAAAGATCTACCATCAATGGCGGATAATCAGAAAGATGGAACCTGTGGTTCCCAAGGAATACCATGTTTTTGAATAAACCCAAAATCCAAAAAATTACCCGCTGCCCCAGAATCCAAAAAAGCAGAGCTCTGCACACAACCACTGTCCCAACTCAAAAGAACCGGAATTGAAATTTGAGAAGATTGGGGAGTAGAAACGACATCACCCAAGCAAGACTCCCCAGACCTGCTTAGGTTCTGTCGTTTCCCGGCCTTTTGGGACAGGTGTTGCGAAAGTGCCCCTTATCCCCACAATACAGACATAACCCATTATTCCTCCTACGAACCCTCTCCTCGGAAGAGAGACGAGTAGAACCAATCTGCATAGGTTCTTCTAAAGATCTAGGAAAGACTTGAGGGGTGTTAAAGACATTTACGGGAGGAGGTGTAACATAGGAAACCTGCTCTTCCTGGAGTCTCTCTCTATGCCTTCGATCAATCTGGATAGCCAGATGCATGAGAGAATCCAGAGAAGACTGTGCGGGAAAATTTACAAGGCTATCTTTAATAGTCGGAGCCAAACCAACCCTGAATTGACTCATAAGAGCCGTATCATTCCAGCCCGTCTCTACCGCCCAACGGCGGAATTCAGTACAATAATCCTCTGCCCGCCGTTTGCCTTGTTTAAGGGCACGTATGGCAGCGTCAGCAGAGGCGGCACGATCAGGATCATCGTAAATAATAGCCATGGCTTTAAAGAAAGCCTCTAAGGAGAGACGGGCTGGATCCCTTTGAGACAAACTAAATGCCCAGAGCTGGGCATCACCCTGTAACAGCGTAACTACAAAATTCACCCTAGACTCCTCAGTAGGGAAGGAATAGGGTAAAAAACTGAAATGCAGTTTACAGGCCTCTTGGAAAGTAAAAAACTTACTTCGATCCCCAGCAAACTTCTCGGGGAAAGGAACCTTGGGCTCATGGAAGGTACTACCAGCAAGTGGAGTAGTACTTGCCTGAGGAGTAGTATTACTCGGACCAGGAACAGGCTGTTGCTGCATCATGTCAAGTCTGGAAGAAAGACCGTGAAGACATTGCACAATATAGTCTTGCTTGTCCTCTTGTTCACCAAGCCTCTGTAGAAGATTCGCCAGAATCGCTTCCGAAGGAGTGGTGGAAGCAGTAGCTTCAGCTGGCTCCATCTTCTAGTTTTTTGGGCCCAACGTAATGTAACGTACAGTATCCCACAACCCAGAGTAAGCCCCAATGTCCCGGGCTCGGCTCACGCTTCGGCCTATAACCGCCGCCTTTCACGTCGGGAGGAGCCCTCCGCTACTTGGATGCCGCCAGGACTTAATAGTGAGGAGACTGAGGGAAGAACTCTGGGCGAGCAAGGGAACGTAACGTAAAGTTTATCAAGTCCAGGAACGGGCCGAGTCAAAACCAATTGGGAATGCAGTACAAAATCGGTAAGCAGCAGAGTAATCGAGGTCACAAGCCGGGTCAGCAACTAACAGGGTCGAAGTACAGAACGGAATCCAAAGAGTAGTCAGGAACAAGCCAAAGGGTCAGGGCAGGCGGAAATCAAACAGGAATCAGGGATAGCCAAGGTCACAACTAGAATCACAGAATAAATCACACCCAGGAACCAAATAGAGAACCTACGTTGGGCAAAGCACAAAAGGACTGATGGCCCTTTAAACATTTGAATTTGGCGCCATTGGACGCTGGCGAATCAGCGCCAGCGCCTGTGCAAACACGCCAACGCAATTGCGTCAGCGTGCCTGCGCCTTTAATTGTCGCGCATGCGCGCCGCGCGCTCCATAGGAGCCGGCGCCTGGGGCCTAACCGCATCGGCGGTGCGAGACGGGCGTCCCCGTCGAGGGGGCGGCAGGCGTCCCTGCCGTCCCCTAGGTAAGTTTCTTACAGCCACATTTGGCAACACATCTATTAATGGTTTTTAGCTTGAGTTTGATTGGGTTCCTGACTTCTTCCCAAAACAAGTCCCCACTGTATATCAAATTCACTTTGCATGTGATTCTGCCATAAGATGTCACCTGGCACACTATGTCCTCCAAAGTTGGGGAAAGGGTAAAATCCTCTATTAATTATTACATTTTAGAGGCATCATTAGAGTTCATTATTACGTTTATTTTAAAAATCTGTAGGAAAACTGAAATGATGATACATTTTTATGCAACAAATTTATGTTTTTCTCCTTTTTGAAATGTATGGTTTGCAGATGAGGAGAAAGGCGTCCTTGTATCACAAATTAGAACCATAAACCAGACTTTGGGTAAGCAAATGTTCCTGATGATAGTCTAAGGGTGCTCCCAATGAAAACAGATATGTTGGCAGAGAGGGATAAATGGACATAGTAAGGATCAAACCAATGACTGCAGGAATGTCAGATTCCAAGAACATGGGATCATTAATGCTTTGTCATAATTTTGGCTCTAGTTCTTCATAGACAGGGAATATATAATTACCTTATGTAAGTCCCACAAGGTGAAAACGTACAAAGAATACTCTTAATGGGCTTCATATTTATCTTCATTCAAGATGGGATACAAAGGAATTGTATATATATCTTCCAGGTAAAAACAGAATTCCTTGGATCACTAACTTGAGATGTTCACGAAAATGAAATATAAACAAAGCACAACTTAAACTGGAATTACATGGCTGATAATTTGCAAAATGCATTAGAGCCAATGGCCATTTTTCATGGTGACCACACAACTTTCTTTCATGTTAGTTTTTCAGAGCATAATGAATTGTAGTCGGGAAGGGTTATTTACTAAAATCCGAATTATCTCATTATTTAAATAAAAAAAAACACGACCAAATTCTAATACCCGATTTTTTTTATATATTCTTTATTTTCAAGAAAGCAAAGAAATCATTGCAGAGCATATAAGTACAAGGAGATGCAATATAATAATGCATTAAGAAACAATACGTACATCAGTATCAGCATAATCGGAAACAAGTTCCAATGAGAGCATATATCCGTTAGTACAAATAAGCTTCTGTAATATGCCATCAATCAAATCAAAAGTCATGATAAACAAAACAAAAAAAGAGAAAGGTCTAATCCCCGATTTTACCTTATTTATTATTAAAAAAAAGCTTGATTTAATCAGTTGGGGTAAAAACTCAATAAAATCAAGCGAAAACCCGAATTGTACAGATTTTCCTGGGTTTTTTTGCTCCATTTTTTCCCGTAAGGCCCGAATTTTTGTTTTTTTTGGCCAAAAACCCAGAAAAGGTTGGATATTCGGGCTAATTCCAGCACAACTTCAAAATAGGATAGGGACCTCTGCCATTGATTTGATACACAACCTTGGCAAGTCTGAGATGGAGGATTTTCGGATTCAGAGTTTTTGATGCATCAGGCTTTAATAAATGTTTAAAAAATTGAGTTAAAAAAAAAGAAAGAAAAAAGCCTGACCGGAGTTTAGTAAATAAACCCTTATGTGTCTCTTTTTGTGGTAAAGCCTAGCAAAAAATGTTCTCATCACTACTTACAATACAGTCATATCCTTGAGGATCAGTCAACAATGAAACATTGTATTGAAGGAATGTATCACATGATGGTAGTCTATGCCAACTTACGTATGTGCTACCCTAAATGTGGTGTAATGTGAATTATGAGGAATTATAGCTGCTTTATTGGGCTGCTTCCATCCACAGTCCCCAATTTGCCAGGGGTCTGTTTAAATACAATCAAGAAAATTGCAGCACAAAACAAGTGTTTTTCTGTGTAGCCAATAAAATACATTTATCATTTCAGGGAAAGATATATATGTCCTTGAAGCAAGAATTGGATCCATTAATGAGTGTTTAGGTATGAAAACATTTGTGATTTGTAATAATATTATGTATTAATGCAATTACAATAATTTGTTTTTTTCTCATGCTTTGTCCATTTTTCTGCTGATAACAAAATGTAATTTATGTTATGAATATTATTATGGGGCGTCTTGACTCTATACAGTGTTTCATACTTTAGGGATATCAAGTATACCCAAATATGGTATAAATATGTCAATACATATGACATTCATAACCATATTTATTATGGATTTTTCTTGTTTTATGGACTATACAGTACATGCCCAAAAGTATCTGGACACCTGCCTGTCCAACATCTCAACACAATGGGATTTATATGAAGATCTTGTGTGTACTGCTAAACAGCCTTTATCCTCTATTCTTCTGGGCTGGTTAGAACTTTGCTGAAGAGATTTTCTTCCATTACAATGATGTTGGGGATAATCCTTGGTTCTGCATTCTATTTCATCCCTAAGAGGTTCGTTTGGGTTGAGGTCAGGGTAGGGTGAAAGCCAGTCAAGTTCAAACCAATTCTGCAAGGCTCTTACTTTGTGAAACAGAAAAATGGGCCTTCCCTAAACTGTTGCCACAAAATAAGAAACACAGAATGGTCAAGAATGTAAATGTATGATGTTATAGCACCTGTGGCTGTAATTAATTGAGCTGCCAATTTCTATAATTAAAAGGGATATTCACACACACTATGTGGCCAAAATTATGATATAACATTCATTTTTACAGCCTCAAACTCTGTTTCTTTCAGAGAGACATTGGTGTGATTCTGACTGGAGAGCATTTGATGGAAGCTGTTATTATATTGTTACAACTGAGATGAACTGGATGGAGGCCCAGACCATTTGTAAAGCAATGAACAGTGACCTGGTTATTATCACCAGTGAGAAGGAACAGGTGAAGCACTTGCTGAACATATAACACAGTTGACCCATCCACTACAGACATCTCATTGTCAGGGAGCCGGGAGCTCCCTCCAGGGAGGTAGTCAGGATCGAGGAGGAAGCCCTCCTGAGGGAGCAAGGTCGCGGTGTCCAAAGGGTTAAACAAAGGAGTAGTAAGAATCCAGGCAAGAGTTTCACGGGCAGGCAGATAACAGCGAAGTCCAAAGTCCAGGCAAAGGGTCAGGATAACAATCAGGAACAAGAATACAGCAATATCAAATGTCAGGGAACCCAGGATACACATAGGCAATGTTTCCTATACTTGGGCGCCATTCTGGCGTCTGGGTAGCGTTTTTATGTTTGAATATGGCGCCGTAGTGACGTCACCGACGTCCTGACGCTGGCGTCGATGCGCTGGTGTGTTTGCGCCGGCGCCGCTACCCACGTGGCGGCCATGGGCGCCCCCATTTTGGGAGCAACGCCGGAAGGGATAGACGTGCCGCCCGGAGCTCCTGGAACTGCTCCGGGCGGCGTTCATGACACTCATTACATTACAGTGGGACATTTTTAGGTTCCATCTCTAAATTGTTCTGTATCAAGGTATAGAACCACTGCTGCAAAGACAATGCATTTGAATATTTTCAATAAAGTCTACTTCATCAAGATTAAAAAAGGCATTACAACAGATAAAATGTGCACACCAGGGCTGGAACTAGGGGTAGGCAGAAGAGGCACATGCCTAGGGTGCAAAGCTGGGGAGCGCCAGGAATGTTCCTCCTTTGCCGTCTACCCCTAGTCCAGTCCCATTTCCACTTCCCTCACTTGAGTTGTTCTCTCTCAGAGAGAGTCCGTGCTCATCTATTTGCGCATGTGCACTCTCCTTCTTTGTAAAGACCCAAGTGAGGGTCAGCATGATTATCATGAGAGTTTATAGTGTTTTGCCACTTGCCCAAAATGGAGGCACAAAGCACAACTTCACTTTGAGTCCTAATGGCAAAATGCTATGGCATGGAAGTCTGCCAGATGCTCTGTGTGCAGCCACAATTTGACAGTATGGTTGCAAAGAGATTGATCACAATGGTAATCGAAAGGACTGTGCAGGTCAGGGTGGGCATCAAAAGGAACAGGAATAGGCCGAAAGTCATTAAACTGAAATATGAAGTCAATAGATTAATGTGCACCAAGAAACATTGCATTGTCATTTGGTTGCACTGAGATGCACAATTCCACTTTGTAAACACTCAGGATCCCAGTTGCTGTCTTGTGTCAACGAATTCCTTTTTATGTGGCCGTAAATATCTCATTCTCTATTTATCAGTGACATTCTCACTTATTGTATATTATACACTACTCAACAAACATGTTTTATGTGAATCCCCAATGAAAGTTGCAACACTTGATGGGAGTTTTGGTTGTTTGGAAATTGTTTATATGTAGTACATGTGTCATGTGTGCTACCTCTTATAATGAGATGTGTCTTCTGCTTCCCTAGAACTTCCTTGCAAATATTACTGACAACTCATATTTTTGGACCGGCCTCAAAAGGGATAGAAATGGGTGGAGATGGGTGGATGGAACACTCCATAACCTATCAACTGGGTAAGATGACTAATCTGTCCTGGCCCTGAGATAAAAGCTCTTCTTTTCCATATATTTTTATTATAAATGTAAGGCACGAAAAAATTGGACTTTTAAAAAATCACAAATTTTTCGGAATTTATTAAACCCTGAGGATGGAAAAATCTGAAAATCTGGCATCTCAGACCTGTCGAGGTTGCATATAAGTCAATGAGAGAAGTTTTTGATGTGTGCTGAGTTTCGTGCAATACCCCATAATTTTCTGAGTTTTCGGGTGAAAAAAACAAAAAAAATTGTGAAAATCGGATGAAAAATATAAAAAAATTGTGAAAATCTGATTTTTTTTCCCACAAAGCAAATTTCTTGAAAAATGTAATAATAAATAAGCATAAAAAACACAAGCTGATTTTATCGGAGTTTGTAGCAGAAAATATTGATATCAACTTTGATAAATAACCCTCTATGTGTAACATGTACCCTTCTATAAACCACACATGAAAGGGGTTATTTACTAAAATCCAAATTTATCTCATATGTTATTTAAAAAAACCACAACCAAACTCCCATGCCTGAGTTAATAAAAAAAACTCAAATTGCAGAAAAATCTATAAAAAACAAATTCTGAATTGCTCAGATTTTCCAGGCTTTTGCCTCAAATTTTTCAGGCTTTTTTCCAGGTTTGCTCGAGTTTATTGAGTTTTTGCCCAAAAACCCGAAAAAGTCCGATTTTCAGGCCACTGAAACTTATAAATTGATATAGGTGCCTCTTGACCTTGACAGGTCTGAGATAGTAGATTTTCAAATTCAGGGTTTTTGCAGCATCCGGGGTATAATAAATCTCAAAAAATGTGAGGTTTTTTTTCCTCTAAAAAAATTCAGTTTTCTAGTAAAAAAAACCTCATATTCAGATTTTTAGTGTTGTAGATAGATATATGGAATTACTGTACATACATTTAAAATTACTGTACATACATTTAAAATTCATCCTCTATTTTTAAAGTGTCGTAAATTACATAATATGAACAAGAAACTTTAAGGGGCCTATTTATTAAACCTCGATTTTTTTACTGGTCTAGTTTTTAAAGGGGAAAACTCGAACTTTTAGAGGGAAAAAAACCTTGACTTTTCATAGATTTATTATACATCAAAGATGCAAAAAATTAGAATCCGAAAATACTCCAGTTAAATCCTGTTGAGGTCATGTCGAAGTCAATGGCAAATGTCCCTGAAGATGTTTCTTGACATGGTGACCTGCTCTGGTTTTCGTTATATTATAACCCAAAAAAGTTGCAGTTTTCGGGTGACAACTTGAAAAAATAAAGCTATAATCATTTCTGGTTTGCTCATACAAAAAATATATCCATTTACAAAAACAATATATCTAATCATGGATATTGTGCAAAACTGAGTCTTATTGCATTATGTATCCAGTATATATGTTTCCCTTTCTCTTGATTTCATCTCTTCAAACCATCACAAGTTCTGGTATGAGTTGATATTTGCTTTAAATGCAGGATTTTCAGGTTCTGACTTTTTCCTGGGTATAATACTTTAATAAATAACCCCCTACGACTCATACTGTAACACCATTCTTTGTGCAGCCCCTAATCATGCAGTTCCCAGTGTAACTCAGTTTGCAATTCTTCTGCAGATTCTGGCACAAGGACGAGCCAAATAATGAAGCTGGAATAGAAGACTGCGTTCACATGTGGAAAGACAAAACGTGGAATGATAATAGCTGCAATGTTCAGTATAAAGCAATCTGTGAGAAAAAAATTATGTTGTGTAAAGTTTTGGACTAAAAATTAAATCTCGTAAAAAACAAGAAGAGAGACAGTATATAATCAAATAACAACACCCCCCCAAATATATAACAAATTGTGCTAATATAAACTTGCTTGACCCTGTCTCTGTAATGATACTGCACCCTCTCTTGTTATTATATCTGCAGGCTACCTAAAAAAAAAGTTCTCAACATTTTAGCCTTCAATCAACTGATAACTGTGTCTTCCTCAATGAATGACTTGCTTACAGCATTGCGATCTGTGTCTGATTTTCAATAAATTGTTGCAATGAAATCCTTGATTGTCTCTGAACAGTGCCAGGTGATGTTGTCAATCGATATCTCGGCTTTCTGATATTTGGGCAAGGACACACAAATGGGGCACTGTGGGCTTTAAAGTCTCAGTTAGTCCCCTTTAATTCAGTGTTTGCATTCTTACTACCAAAAATAGCAAGTATAAAAATAGAATAATTAATTATTATTATCAAATTATTGGGTAATGTGGTAGAGTGACAAAGAAAAGATGGAAAAAGTTGACTTTAGCCTTTCATTTCTCCCCAGTGATTGAGATATGCTCCCGGAATGGAGTTGATAAACAGAGATGCGTTCTCTGTTTAAGGATTGTAGTGGCCACCCCAGGGCTAGATTGTACTGTTTATGTTTGAATCTTTGAAGAATTGGAAATTTTATTCTGAAGAGCAGTGGTGTCCCTGTTTTACTGTTCCTTTTTCATACGCTGGCCTGCCTACCATTTGCTAATTCCCACAGAATTTAAGTTTGCAAGCTGCCAGTTGTAGCTGTAGGAGTAACAATAAGATTAAGAAACCTTGCCTTAGGCTTTCCAGGTTTAACAGATTGTTGTAAATCATTATTCTGAAACCTTATGCATTATGCAAGTAGCAACTGCTATAAAGAAATAATCCCTATTATCTTTTATTCCCCTACACCATGCCATAACACTGTCTCACTAGCCAAGTATGCAGGATATTCAGCTTTGAAACCATTACTCTCTTTCTCATGGAGAGAGCATCATTTGCTTCTGCCACACCATTAGATTCATGGAACAGGGCCATGGAATCAGATCCCATCTAATACAAAGGCTCTATACAATGGATTGCATTAGGATTTCTTGTATCATTGCCTCTGCTACCTACATGTAATAGGGATATGGCAATGAAATTAAGTTGGATGGACAGAAAGGAATAGAGCAATAGGGAGTTAATGGCAAGAAGGGAGATAAATGAAGGAAAATGAGAGAGCATAGAGTAAAAAGTGAGATGGTCTTCCAATACAGCCACTGAGACTAAAACTGGCCAATCTACACTTCGGGGCCGATTCACAAAGGGTCGAATATCGAGGGTTAATTAACCCTCGATATTCGACTGGGAATTAAAATCCTTCGACTTCGAATATCAAAGTCGAAGGATTTTAGCGCAAATAGTGCAATCGAACGATCAAAGGAATAATCCTTCGATCGAACGATTAAATCCTTTTTAATCCAACGATCGAAGGAATATCCTTCGACCAAAAAAACTTTGGAAAGCCTATGGGGACCTTCCCCATAGGCTAACATTGACTTCGGTAGCTTTTAGGTGGCGAATTAGGGGGTCGAAGTTTTTTCTTAAAGAGACAGTACTTCGACTATCAAATGGTCGATTAGTCGAACGATTTTTAGTTCGAATAGTTCGATTCGAAGTCATAGTCGTAGTTGAAGGTCAAAGTAGCCCATTTGATGGTCGAAGTAGCCCAAAAAACACTTCGAAAATTCGAAGTTTTTTTACTTCGAATCCTTCACTCGAAGTTAGTGAATCGGCCCCTTCATGTAGAAACAAAATATTTCTTCTTTCTCCATTTACGCGTATCTACAGTAGGGCTACTTATAATTGAGATCCTCATTCATTTAATTTTTCCTTTGATTGCCATTGGAATCAGGAAGGAATTTCCCCTCTGAGGCAAATTGGAGAAACTTCAAATGGGGTTTTCCAGCTTCCTCTTGATCAACTGGCAGTTAGGCAGGTTATATACAGACTTAAGGTTAAACTTAATGGACATGTGTCTTTTTTTCAACCTTATGAATACAAGAACCGCAAGGGACTTTTAACTCCACAGTACATGTGTCCGAAACGATCTAAAGATAATGTAAGTGATTACACCTTAAAGTAAAATAAAAAGCGATTTTTATTCACCACCATGCCATGTTGGTCAAATAGAGTTAAAACCATTTAAAAACAAGCAGCGCTGCATATGAGACTGAAGGGATCCCTTCTGAATGGTCATTAACCCCATTAACTGATTATATTAATCAGGTATGGGACAGTTTGCATGCGATTGTGTAGAACAATTAGTAGTCCGTTAGTGTGAAAGGGCATAATGAAGGGATTTTGGAAGTAATAGATACAAAGTCACATTTGTGGTCTCCTTTGATTATTTATATTCAATTGGATAAATCCTTTTGGATCCTAATGAAGGAAAAAAATCCCAAACTCAAAGGCAAAACAGCATGCATGCATTCCCCAAGATGATGCAAGGATTTGAGAAGAGGATTGCAAGATAATTGTTTAAGGGACCAATTCATTAACTTCGAGTGAAGGAATAGAAGAAAAAAACTTCGAATTTCGAAGTGTTTTTTTTGGCTACTTCAACCATCGAATGGGCTACTTCGACCTTCGACTACGACTTTGAATCGAATCGAACAAGAAACGATTCGAAGGATTTTAATCCATCAATCTAACGATTGGAATGGCTCCAATATTAAGGGGCACATTTACTTAGCTCGAGTGAAGGGAAAGAATAAAAAAATACTTCGAATTTCGAAGTATTTTTTTGGCTACTTCGACCATCAAATTGGCTACTTCGACTTTCAACTACGACTTCGAATCAAACTAAAAATCGTTTGACTATTCGACTATTCGATAGTTGAAGTACTGTCTCTTTAAAAAAAACTTCGACCTCCTACTTCGCCACCTAAAACCTACCAAGCATCAATGTTAGCCTGTGGGGAAGGTCCCCACAGGCTTTCTAGCCAATTTCTGATCGAAGTAAAATCTTTTGATCGATGGATTAAAATCCTTCGAATCGTTCGATTCGAAGGATTTAATCGCTCGAACGAATAGCGCTAAATCCTTCGACTTCGATATTCGAAGTCGAAGGATTTAACTTCGAGGGTCGAATATCGAGGGTTAATTAACCCTCGATATTCGACTATCAGTAAATGTGCCTCTAAGGGTTAATAATTTCTGTGTGTGCTGGAGTCTGTATAGTGCTGAAGGTACGCTATTTACAGCTGCGGCGCACAATAGTAAATAAACAGTCCAGGTGACTGGACTATGTTGCAACCTTACTATGTTGCTATGTATTTAATTCCTCAAAAAAAAAAGGAAATAGAAAAGTAACTCGTATGTAACAATTAATATCTAGTGATAGATTAGTTCCCTACCATTAAGATTGGTAGTTAACTTAAATGAAAGTGAAGTGCGTGCCTAATCTTTAATTTAAGTTAACTACCAATCTTAATGGTAGGGAACTAATCTATCACTAGATATTAATTTAATTGTTACAGACGGGTACTTTTCTATTTCCTTTTTTTTTTTTGAGCACTGACTTTCTGACGGTAGTCAGCCCCCGTTTGTAACTATTGAGATCTTGTTTTTTTTGTGATAAAATAGTTATTTTTCTTTTTAGTTGCTATGTATTTAATTGTTTATAGTCTCACCAGGGTGTTCTATTGTTCCCCACATGGGTATAGCAGACAATACGCTTGGGCTGGCTCCTGACTATTTTTACCAATATTTTCAGCTGATATGTCTTAGCTCCAACTGAAGGCTGAGGAGAAATCCAACTGAAGGATGAGGAGAAACAGCAAGCTAAATGTAGGCTAATATAAATTATGTTCCTCAAAACCTGAAACATGATACAAACACATGTACTGTCTAGGGATGCACCGAATCCAGGATTCGGTTCGGGATTCGCCCAGGATTCGGCCTTTTTCAGTAGGATTCGGATTCGGCCGAATCCTTCTGCCTGGCCAAACTGAATCCGAATCCTAATTTGCATATGCAAATTAGGGGCAGGGAGGGAAGTTGCGTGTCTTTTTGTCGGAAAACAAGGAAGTACATTTTTTTCCACTTCCCACCCCTAATTTGCATATGCAAATTAGGGTTCGGATTCGGTTCGGTATTCGGCCGAATCTTTCGCGAAGGATTCGGGGGTTCGGCCGAATCCAAAAAAGTGGATTCGGTGCATCCCTAGTACTGTCACATTCTAAACGATCTGCTGTGAGGTCTGGTACTAATGTGGAAAAGATGCTTTTGGTAACAGTAAGTAGATCTGTATTTGATTCTTAGATGGCCTTGACCCAGACATTATTCCTGAGCGACCTATTATTTGCATCTTTGATATTGTCAAGAGCTTCCCACTAGTAATGGGAGAAATAATTCACCAGGCAATTATTTGCGGCAAATTTCCCCACTTCACCATCTGCAAATTTTTTTGTAAAACTGCTGCAAAAATTGGCATCGGAAAAATTCGCTGCAACATGCATTTGGACCAAAGAGTCGCACGTGTAAAAATTGTTGTACTCATAAAAATTGTCGAGCATCAAAATTATTTTGACGCTCATTGACTTCAATGGGTTTTGCAAATTTTCAGTTCAGTTCTACTGGAGACCAATGTGGTTTTTTTTTTAAATTAAACCCCTGGCCACCAATGTATTATTTTAATACCCTATAGGCCCCTCCCACCAGTGTTTTTTTAAAAAATATTCTGGGGCCCCAATGTTTCTTTTTAACTTTTATGCGGGCCCTGGTGCCAATGGTTTTTTTATAACTTTGTAGGGGGGGCCCTAACCACCAATGTTTTTTTTCTAACTTTTATGGGGGGCTTTGGCACCACAGTTTTTTTACTTATAAGGGGGCCCTCACTATCAATGGCTTTTTATAACTTGTGTTTGTGTATGTGGTGGGGGGGGTTTACAGTTTTTAGCACTGATGTCTGTGTGGCCTTTTAATTGTGGTGTGGGGTGGGCGGTATCTGGGGTGGGGCTTGGTGGCATGGGTGGGCGTTGCCCAGGGAACCCAGAAAATTTTGTTTAAAGGGACCCTGTGATTTCTAATGGTGGCCCTGGCTGGCAGTAATAATAATGAAGTAGCCACAATGAGAAAGCATGGAGGATAAAGAGAACAAAAGTGTAGAATCTCTAGACAAACGTTCCTTTTTCTCTGACCTGAAAAGTCTGCTGAAAAGGTAATTGAATGTTCTATCTCACAAGCAAAAAGAGCAGATGTTGTGCGGTTCAGTATACAGTAACAGGATATATTGAGTTTAGCAAACCCATAAAATGATTTTAATACTAACTAGATGAAACAGTCAGTAATGCAAATGAACAGTATAAGCAATGAAGGGAAGGGATACTTTTGAGCAGGGGTGCCCAGACTTTGTTACACTGGGATCTACTCTTGACACCTGGCCTCCATCAGGAGATTTTTTGACCACACCCATTTTTTGACCACAACGCCTAATTACCAAAATTTGGCTGGTTATGAAAGTTTAAACACACTTCCTTTCCAAAAACTTTTTGGAGCAGGCACTCAATGAAGGCAATCTTCCACCAGGCAGATAAATTCAAAGTGAAAAGTGTATTGTGTCCACAGCCTTACGCGTTTCGTGATAAACACCCCCTTTCCCTCAGTGCTTGTTACTGTCAGCTCTCCCTTCTGTGTCCCTGTTTGTTGCTCAGCTCCCTTCTGTGTCCCTGCCTGTTGCTCAGCTCTCCCTTCTGTGTCCCTGCTTGTTGTTGTCAGCCCTCCCTTCTGTGTCCCTGCTTGTTGCTCAGCTCAGCTCTCCCTTCTGTGTCCATGTCTGTTGCTCAGCTCAGTTCTCCCTTCTGTGTCCCTGCTTTTTGCTGTCAGCTCTCCCTTCTGTGTCCCTGCTTGTTGCTCAGGTAAGCTCTCCCTTCTGTGTCCCTGCTTGTTGCAGTCAGCTCTCCCTTCTGTGTCCCTGCCTGTTGCTCAGCTCAGCTCTCCCTTCTGTGTCCCTGCTTGTTGCAGTCAGCTCTCCCTTCTGTGTCCCTGCCTGTTGCTCAGCTCAGCTCTCCCTTCTGTGTCCCTGTCTGTTTTTCAGCTCTCCCTTCTGTGTCCCTGCGTTTTACTCAGCTCAGCTCTCCCTTCTGTGTCCCTGTCTGTTTCTCAGCTCAGCTCTCCCTTCTGTGTCCATGTCTGTTGCTCAGCTCAGTTCTCCCTTCTGTGTCCCTGCTTGTTGCTCAGCTCAGTTCTCCCTTCTGTGTCCCTGCTTGTTGCTCAGCTCAGTTCTCCCTTCTGTGTCCCTGCTTGTTGCTCAGCTCAGTTCTCCCTTCTGTGTCCCTGCTTGTTGCTCAGCTCAGTTCTCCCTTCTGTGTCCCTGCTTGTTGCTCAGCTCAGTTCTCCCTTCTGTGTCCCTGCTGGTTGCTCAGCTCAGATCTCCCTTCTGTGTCCCTGCTTGTTGCTCAGCTCAGCTCTCCCTTCTGTGTCCCTGTTTGTTGCTCAACTCTAAAGTTTCGAGAGATTATAAAGAGTGTATGCTGGTGTCCAGCACTTAATGTGCACTCACTGTAACATCGGGTATTATCCTATTTTGAGCAGAAAACTAATTTCACTAAGAATCAAAGCTTCAGCTTGATATAATTAACCGGTATTTAATTATACAATTATAGAAATAAGGAACCTTTTTAAACTGTGCTCCCCTTAGAGTCGGGTACTTACAAACTCCAGTCCTATAATATTCATAGAATATTGATTATAAAACCCTCTGTGGCCGTTTCTTTCAGCTGGAAAACAGATCCTGCTCTGTGTCTTGTGAAACAAGTCTTCCAATCCAAGTGCATATTTAGACATCAATGAGGCAAGATAGGGCAGTAGCTGTATCCAACAATACCACTATATCTTCATTTTTATTTCTTCCCTTGTATTTCCAACTGATGCTCCCGTCTGCTATTCCACACTGAATAACAGCAGGAGACATTTTCCTTAACTTTCTAAATGCATTTCCTCTTTACTTCCTGCTCTTTGTTCATAAAAGAGTAAAAGTGATAATGAAAGAAAGCAGAAGTGGAGACCCAGGGAGCTACTATATCTGGCACGGAGGAGGCAGAACAACACTGTGAAGGAAGAACTCATCTGGACAGAATTCCAATTCATTGGCACAACATTGGACATTGGTAAGAAATATAAAAACTCATGTTTGCATTAGCCATACAAGTGTGGTAGTGGCCACTCTCCTGTTACACCTGCACTGGGCTGTTTGTTTTAGTTTATCTGTTTTACATACCTGTATTCACATTTACAGTACATTCATTTAATGCCAAATGCCAACACTTTTATTTGTAAATATCATTGCTCCGGAAAACAGCATCTATCTGTACTTAGATAGTGCCTTCATACATTTTAATTGCACTGAATTATTTTCTGCCGCATTACTGCTACAGATTTCAGATATGGGATACATGAGTCTTTCACAAAGACAATTTAGTGGTTCTAGGGCTGGCTGTGATAACCAGATATGAATACACAGATTATATTTTTCTGTGGTCCTGCTACTGTTCAATATTACAACTAAACTGTATGTCTATGTGGAAACATTTCAGCAGTTCTGGAGCTGGCTTTAATATCCAAATATAAAGGTATATGTTATACATTTCCTGGGTCCGGGCACTTCTTAATTTTACAACCAAACTGAATGTAGGGGGAAACATTTCAGTAGTTGTGGGGCGGTAATAACCATATATGAAGGCACAGGTTGTAAGGGGCCCTCCGGTGGAATTAAAGGGCAAGTACACAGATTTTTCCAACTTGAAGAAAAATAACTTTTATTCACACGGATCACAATGTACTCACACAGCGCACTTCAGGACATCACCAGGGACACATTCAGAGTTTACAAGAAGCCTCCAAGTTTGCCAGGATCCACGAACCCAACCAAGGTCTTTTGCACCACCTAGTCAGTCAGGCAGTCCGTCACACGACCTGCGACCCTCCACCTCGCCCCGACTCAGGACTTTTTACTGTGTGCCACCTCCCTCCTTCAGCCAGGTTGACATCGCTTCAGTGCCTCACTGACCTTTCCGGGTAGGACTTTTTCTTGACCTTCTCCTTGGGTTGTCCGCTAGACCCTGCTTAAGCACTTGGTCCCTCACTGTGGCTGAACCACGGCTCTAAGCCTCTAATGCTCCTTGTTGGGGTAACAACTACCCGTTCTCGCTTAGCTATCACTAACTAGCTCAAGTACCTAGTACTTTTACTTTTATTTCCTTAGCACTGTCTACTTCTATACTCCACAACATCCAACTCTCAACAACACCCTGGGTGTGTCTTCCCTTTAAATACTTTCCCTCTAGCATTAACTACCCATCACCTGAACATGTGCTTCCCCAACTTTTGTGCATGTGCCTACTATCACTCTTTAGCACATGAACCATTCCCAACTGTAACACAACATTCAAACATTACATACAGATTTTGAAACACAATTAAATCACATACACATTTAACATTTCACATTCATACAACTTACATAACTCACATACAACATTCGAACACCCTCTTACAAGGTTGTACATTTCTTTGGTCCTGCTACGGTTCTTATTATTACAACCAAACTGATTGTGTATGCTTCCAGTGGCTTTGGGCTGACCAAGACAATAACCAAATATAAATGTATATGTTTATAGTGCTATAGTTAATTGTGTGTTCTGTACACTACTATTGAGCTCCACTCCCAATAAATGTGCTCCGGATGAGACCTATAATCTTAGGGAGTAAGTCCTCACAGCGGTGTGGAGGCAGGGTATAGTGCAACTGTAACTGGATACAGGGAATAATAATTGGGCGCCAGTGGTTCTTATAACTTAACCATGAACATATTTATTGAACATACACAATCCTCAGTGGAGTATACAATAGAGCAGACAGGATTTTGCATCAACATTGGATAGGCAATACTCACAGCACCATATGGTCAGTAATAGTCCCCACAGGCAAGAGGACGTGCTCAGCACCAATAAAGGTACACCCAGCTTTCAGACTTTTTCCTAAGTGGAACCTGAGCGGAATCTATCTACCCTGTTCCTATACATTAGTCCCTACTTCTGGGCTATTAGTACCCGGGATCTTAATCCCTCTGACTCTCCTCGTTGGAGCCTTGAGCTGCTCAGCTAAATAACCTGTCTCTGTCACTCCTAGAGTGACCTATAAAGATGAGTAACCTATCCTTACTAGACCTGACCTGTCTAGGTTCCGCAGGACTCAACCTGCCTGTTCAACCTGACTGGCTTAAATGCGGGAGTCAGGTATAAGTATTATAAACTTATTTAAATGCAGCAGCTATGCTAGGGATAATTTTATTCTCCTATATACAGCGGTCAATATTGGCTTAAGGGACAGTGCCAGGGTAAGTATGACCCAACCAATATATTAATTATAGATGCATTAAAGGTAGGTCCCATTATGTATGACATGGAGGTAATTGATGTAAACATATATCTGGTCTAAATGGATTAGCTGGGGTCAATTCTGACTTATTTAAGGGCTATGTAAGATATAGTATTGACAAAGTTCAATATGGGCATGTGTGTATACACCTGTTTGATGGTGGTCAGTTCTGGTTCAAATGCAAATGGCTATATGGCACGTGCGCTTATGCAGCAGCCAAGCAGCAGATAGTTATACAATTGCTCTTTTGCATTGGGTAGGCCTTGGGCTAAATAGGTGCATGTATATCTCTCTATCTCTCTATGGGGGGAAATCACTAGGATTCGTAGTTGCGCCAGGCGCAACTTTGCCGCACTTCGCCAGGCATAGTTTCGCCGGCGCTCCGCAAATTCAGTAAAATCCGAAGTTGCGCACAGGGGTAGCGTAAGGCTGTGAAGTTGCACTAGCGTTGATTCGCTAAGCGAAGCGAAGTTACGCTAGCGATGGTTAATTTGCATACGGCGCCAAATTCAAATTTCAATGGAGGAATACATACAATCACTACAAATGCCTGGGAAACCTTCAAAACATGAAAGAAAATTTTTATTTTGCCCTACACATGTGCCCACTGTATAGTTAAGTTGCCATGAGTTAGGAAATGTAAGGGGGGAAGGAGGGGAGCCCCAAAAATTTTTTCGATTTTTTTAAGCCTATCACCCATAATATAGAAAATACGCCAGCGTTTTTTGGGACTTAGAAAAAATTTGAACTTTTTTTGAAGCAATCCCTATCTACTCGCCTGGTCTGAGGTGGCGAAGGAAGTCTAGCATAAAAGGTAGAATTCAGTACACTACGCGCGTTAGTGAATTTACGTAGTTACATCCGTAGTGAAAATTCGCCAGGCGTAAGGGTGCAAAATAACACTAGCGAATTTACGCCACCGTTCGTTAGTGAATTTGCAAAGTAACGAAAATGCCCAACGCTAGTGAATTGACGCTAGCGTTAGGCGCTTCGTCGCTTAGTGAATTTGCCCCTATCTCTCTATCTCTCCCATCGATGACAGCACTCCAAAATTAATCAGGATACACAGGACATCTAGTCATTCAAAGGTTTATTAGTGGACCAACATTTCGATTCCTTACTGGAATCTTCGTCAGGGTTAGGTTCTCATAATATATCCTCTATATATACATTTATACATACTGTATATATACATATAGAGTGAATAAAATACCCCCTCTTGTAAAATATAAGGATATTATGTTACCGAGGAGTTTCATAAGGACCCTCCCCAAAGCTTTAAAAGCCCAACCCCACCCCCCAATCCGGTGTCTTGTAATAAGCTTCTAGAAACTACCGAAAATGGGATGGGAACTATGACATGGAGTTGTCCATGAAAGGAAAATCACGGTAAGCATGATATAATTTTCCTTTTTCACTGGACAAGTTCAGTTTGCCTCTAGAGCTGAGGAGTGTAACAAATAGTGCTGGATCACTGTAGGTATTTGTTTCAATATAATTCCAGAGTTCTCTTTAATGCTCCATCATGAGGATTTGCACTTGGAGACTGTAAGTACCCAATGTTAATATGAGTGCAAGAGGCTAAGAGAGACAGGTTTGTTACAGTTACGAGGGGATGTAAGGGACAGAAGGGTAGGGGGGCTGGTCCACAGCTTGTCCAAAACAACAGATTCTCCATTATGGCTGAAGATGCTGGGGAGGAAAGCTCTGAACTGGCGTGTATGGAGCAGGCTGGGAGGCAGTGTCTCTAATACGGGTGGTATGGGGAGTGCAAGGAAGGAAAGGCAGGTTCTAGTTATAGGGGATTCAATTATAAGAAAGGTGGATAGAGTAATCTGCCGTAACGCCCCTTCATTGCGAACAGTCTGCTGCTTGCCTGGGGCTAGGGTTCGGCATTTGGGAGAAGGAGAGGACAGATTATTGGGAGGGGCTGGGGAAAACCCCGCGGTCTTGGTACACATAGGTGCCAGTGATAAAGTTAGAAGAGGTGGTGAAGTCCTCAAGAAAGTAGGTGTAAAGTTGAGGGCGAGGACTTCCAAGGTAATTTTCTCAGAGATATTAAATGTACCACGAGCAACGCTAAGAAGACAGTGGGAGCTTAGGGAGATTGGTGTAGGGAGGAGGGTTTTGGGTTTTTGGAGAAACCAGGTTGATTTCTCAGTTGGCTACAGGCTCTTTGCTAGGGATGGGCTGCACCTCAATGATGATGGTGCAGCTGTTTTGGGGGGAAGAAGCTGGCTAAAGGGTTGGAGGAGATTTTAAACTTAAGCATGGGGGGAAGGTTCAGTAAAATATTCAGTGGAAGACAGGTTAGATGAGATAGTGGGCAAAGAAAGGGAAAATGGGGGAGGAGATTTGGCTGGGGGTATTGTTAAGGATAGGGAGGACCACATGTCATTTGTTCAATATGGTACCAGTATTAAATGTATGTTTGCAAATGCAAGGAGTCTGACTGGTAAAACGGGAGAGCTGGAGGTGCTGGAGGGAAAATATGACGTGATTGGTGTGGCTGAAACATGGTTGAATGAGTCTCATGACTGGGCAGTTAATATCAGTGGCTATACTTTGTTTCGGAGGGTCAGAGGCAATAGAAAAGGAGGAAGGGTATGTCTTGTTTTTTAGGCAGGATTTGTATAAAGGAGGAGGTTATGTTAGAAAATGAGGGGGCAGAATTCTTATGGGTGGAGTTCTTCACTAATTGTAAAGAGTCCAGAAAATTAATTATAGGCGTATGCTATAGACCCCCTAATGTAAGTGAAGAGGGAAAGGCTAAGCTCCTGATGCAAATAGAAAAGGCTGCTAGTTTGGATAAAGTAATGATAATGGGGGATTTTAATTACCCAGATATTGACTGGAGCAACAGTACTGCCAGATCAGTTAATGGGAACAAGTTTATAAACTTATTGCATGACAATTTTATGGTACAGGTTGTTGAGGCGCCAACCAGAAAAAAATGTTATCTGGATCTAGTGATCTCAAATGACCCAGAACTTATAGCAAACTTGCAAGTCATTGAACCCCTGGGTAATAGTGACCATTATATTATATAATTTAATGTCTGGTGCAAAATATAGAAATTAATATAGAAATAAAGAAGTTAATATAACGCTTTCTTGGCCTATTCTGCCAATTAGGAGTTAAGGGTGACCAGCTAGGTAGTGAGCATGGGTTACATTGCGAATCTTCACCCAGGGCAGAGCCTTCGCCAAATGGAAGCTTCCCCTTTAAACTGTAGTTGAACTACAACTCACAGGCATTTAAGTGTAAAATTGAAAAATGGATGCCAGGAGGTTCTTTAAAAGGTAAAACAGGAGCACAGATTTATTATGCCAGAGGCAAATGACCACAGGTTTACTTACAAATATACGTAGGACACAGCAGGTGGAATCACTTTGGACAGTACAAGGTTCACAGTCAAAACAGGTGCGACTCCCAAAGGATATTGCAGATAGGTGTACATCAATTCCCAGTTTAACCAACGTTGCACAGTGAGGGGATCGGGATCGATCAGGTAGGGTACAGGTAGTCCTTTGCTAACCTAGATGCCTATCAACTGAGTTCCCTGCTCTAAAGGCAAACAGGCCTTGTGGGAAGCTACTTCCTCCTACAATCCTCGTTGGAGTGACAACTGCTCTTTCTGCTACACCTCTCTGTCTTACTCTCCTAGAGAGTCTATAACAAGATCTTACTATCTTAGCTGTTCCTCGTTCATGGGATTACCTGGTCCCCGATTTAGCACCAAAGGTGTCAGGTCCCTCTGGGGTAAATGCTTACTGGGGCCTATGGTGATCCCAGGCTCAATGGGGATTCACCTAGCAGCAGCACCAGGAGCCAAAGAGGAAGAGGACACTCCCTGCACAACACTATATAGCTGTGTGGCAGGGGAGTGTCATTACACTCTTTGTCCAATAGGTGTGGGTGTTACACTTTACCAGTTAGAAGGGCTTGGCCCAATAACAAGGGAAAAGAGAACTACATACAAAAGGTAGGGAATTAACTCTATAGGGATAGGATATCCTATAGGTCCCTACATTAATAAAAAGAAGACAAAGGCATTGAAAAACTACAAGTTTGTGGGGACAGAAGCTGCATTTAATGAATACAAACACTAAAATAAATGTTATAAATCAGCAATCCGGAAGGCAAAGAAAGGAAAATGAAGAGTGCATTGCGGTTGAGGCTAAAACTAACCTCAAAAAGTTTTTCAAGTATATGATAGATAAAAAATGTGAGTTGAGAGCGTTGCTCCTTTAAATTATGGTGCCAGTATGGTTGTAACAGGTACAGAAAAAGCAAATGTGCTAAATCCGTTCTTTTCTTCATTGTATACAATAGAGGAGTCTGAGTTCCCAGGCTCACTTCATAGCTGCATTGATGGCTCAGCTCAATCTAGTCAGTGGCTGACTCAGGATATGATTCATACATATTTAATAAAAATTAATGTAAACAAGGCTCCAGGGCCTGATGGCATACACCCCCGGGCTCTAAGAGAGCTCAGTTCAGTTTTAGACCAGCCCCTATTTCTGATTATCTAAGATCCACTTTCATCTGGTATGGTCCTTTGGATTGGAGAAAAGCTGATGTGATTCAAATATTTAAAAATGATTACAATTTCAGCCTGGTAATTATAGGCCAGTAAGTTTGACATCTGTGGTGGGCAAATTATTTGAAGGCTTGTAAAGGGATCACATTCAAAATTTTGTCCTAGTGAGTGGCATCATGAGCAGCAATCAGCATGAATTTAAGAAAGGATAGGGGTCATTTCAGACAAATTTGAGGGGCTCGGTATTGGTTCCACTTTTGTTTAACTTGTTCATTAATGAGGGTATTGTAATTAATGTATCAGTGTTTGCAGATGACACAAAATTATCCAGCCCAATTAATTCCATCCAGGATGTGTCATCCTTGCAACAGGATCTTGACAAACTGGCAATCTGGGCAGCTAAGTGGCAAATGAGATTCAATGTTGATAAATATAAAGTCATACACCTGGGATGTAAAAATATCCAAGCCACTTATACCCTTAATTGTACTGCACTAGGCAAATCCATTATGGAAAAGGACCTTGGAGTCCTTGTAGATAATAAACTTGTCTGTAGCAAGCAATGCCAGTCAGCAGCATCAAGGGCAAATAAGGTCTTTAGCTGGACATTGATTTATGGGAGGAGGGGGTCATTCTTCCAATTGATAGAGCACTGGTAAGGCCCCATCTAGAATGTGCCGTACAGTTTTGGTCTCCAGTGCTCAAACAGGATATTATTGAATTAGAGAGGGTACAGAGAAGGGCAACTAAGCTGGTAACAGGTATGAAAATCTTAGCTATGAGGAAAGACTGGCCAGGTTGGGGTTGTTCACGCTGGAGAAGAGGCGTTAAGGGGTGCTATAACTATGTATAAATATATAAGGGGATCATATAATAATCTCTCTAATGTTTTATTTACCAGTAGGTCTTTCCAGCTGACACAAAGTCACCCATTCCGATTAGAAGAAAAGAGGTTCTGCCTAAATATTTGGAAGGAGTGTTTTACAGTGAGAGCTGTGAAGATGTGGAATTCTCTCCCTGAATCAGTTGTACAGGCTGATACATTAGATAGCTTTAAGAAGGGGTTGGATAGCTTTTTAGCAAGTGAGGGAATACAGGGTTATGGGAAATAGCTCATATTCCAAGTTGATCCAGGGACTAGTCCGATTGCGATTTTGGAGTCAGGAAGGAATTTTTTCCACTCTGAGGCAAATTGGAGAGGCTGCTAGTGTTTTTTTTTTTTGCCTTCTCTGGATCAACTGACAGGCAGGTTAAAAAAAAAGATAAAAGGTTGAACTTGATGGACGTGTGTCTTTTTTCAACCTAACTTACTATGTTACTTGCTCTCTGCCAGTCTTATTGTAATAACTCACCCTGGTGGTCTAGTGGGGGGGTGGCAGGTACACCTGCCGCCCACCGCACCTATCTTCTTCCTCTGTGTGTCGGTAACTAAGGGCGCGCGCGTGTCTCTTGCCATCCAGGTAGATAGAAGACAGAGGGAAAGAAGGGGTGAGAGGGGCACTTCTTTTCAGTCGGGGTTTACCAATGTTAAGTCCAATTTTCCTAATGTGGTGACTAATATTAAGTCTCCTAAAGCCCGGGAAACTTCCAAGCCTAAATGGAGAAGGGGATCTCCATTTGGGTGCAGATGTTTCCTCTTCCCATTCTTCCTCAGGATTTTGATACCGGTTAAGTTAACCTGGCCTATGGGCTCTGTCAAGGTGTCCGCTTTTGTGGATTCAGGGGCGGAGGGGAATTTTTTGGATGCTGCTTTCGCTGCAAAATTTTGTGTTCCTTTAACCCCCCCAGTTCCTCCTATGAGTATATTAGCGGTCAACAGAAAACCCTTAGGGTCTGGTCTGGTGAGAAGAAAAACAGTCATCTTATTTTTGTGTTCCAATAGCTCGCACTGCGAGGAGCTAGTTTTCTTTTATTATTAAGGGTGCTTCTTCCCCATTAATCTTGGGGTTACCTTTGTTGCAAGCACACAACCCTCATATTGACTGGGTAACTGGGGAGGTTCTCCAATGGGGTTTAAAATATCATGGGTCTTGTATTCCCTCGGTGGTAGCAACTACATCTCTAGATGGTTTACCTGCAGTTTATACAGATTTTGCTGATGTCTTTTCTAAGAAAGCCGCAGAGACCCTACCCCCACATAGGCAGTATGACTGTCCAATCGACCTTATTCCTGGTCCACTCTCCCTCGAGGCAGAACTTACCCTCTCTCCTTGCCTGAAGCCCAGGCAACGAGAGCATATTTTCAGGAAAACCTTGAGAGAGGTTTCATCAGACCCTCTAGTTCCCCTGCTGGTGCGGGTTTCTTTTTTGTTGGGAAAAAAGATGCTGCTCTTCACCCCTGTATCGACTACAGGGGTCTAAATAAGGTCACCATAAAAAAAACGTTGCCCCCTTCCTCTAATTTCGGATCAGGTTAGAAATTCCAGTTTTTATTCTAAGCTTGATCTTAGAGGTGCATATAACCTCATCCGTATCAGTGAGGAAGATGAGTGGAAAACGGCCTTTAACACTAGGGATAGCCACTACGAATATTTAGTAATGCCGTTTGGTCTTTGTAATGCCCCCGTAGTGTTTCAGGAATTTGTCAATAACATCTTCCTGGACCTGCTGAGGTTATTCGTAGTGGTCTATTTAGACGATATCCTGATTTTTTTCTTCCAGCTTGTGTGATCACCGTAAACATGTGCAGGAGGTGTTACGCCGGTTGAGGGAAAATAACCTCTACGCCAAACTAGAGAAGTGCACCTTTGAGGTTTCATCTGTCCAATTTTTGGGGTTTAACATCTCTTGTAAGGGTCTGGAAATGGATCCTGGGAAAGTTCTTTGCAGGCAACCCCTTAGGGTTCGCCAACTATTGCCGGCAATTTATTAAAAACTTTTCTTTGATAGTGGCCCCTATCACTGATTTAACTAAAAAAGGTGCAGATCCGAGTATGTGGACTCCCAATGCTATTCAAGCCTTCAAACTCCTTAAAAAGGAGTTTGTATCTGCCCACATTCTTCGTCACCTTGACACCACTCTTCCATTCATTGTTGAGGTTGGGGCGGGGAAGTCCTTTCTCAAAGGCATCCAACAACCAACAAGGTACACCCATGAGCCGTTTTCTCTAAAAAAATTTTGCCTGCTGAGGCTAATTATTATATCGGGAATAGAGAATTGTTGGCTGTTAAGTGGGCCTTTGAGGAATGGCGACATCTGTTGGAGGGGGGCTAAGAATTTGATACCAGTCTTTACTGACCACAAAAATTTGTTATACATTGAGGCTGCCAAGCGGTTGAATCCTAGGCAGGCTAGATGGGCTTTATTTTTCACCCGGTTTAATTTTTCCCTTACCTACAGGCCTGGTTCCAAGAACACTAAGACGGATGCACTCTCTAGGAGTTGCATGGTTTTCCTGTTAATATTGTCTCTGATAGAGGGGTACAATTTGTACAATTCAAAATTTTGGAGGGCATTCTGCTCCTTAGTGGGGATTGAGTTGTCATTTTCTACTGCTTATCATCCTCAAACCAATGGTCAAAATGAAAGGGTTAACTAGTCCCTTGAACAATTTTTGAGGTGTTACGTATCTGACAACCAGTCCTCATGGGCTGAACTACTACCCTGGGCAGAATTTGCTTACAATAATGCAACTCATTCTTCTACTGGTTAATTTACATTTTTTATTGTTAATGGTTTACATCTCAAATCATTTTCTTTTTCTGGCTCATCGTCCCCTGTACCCTCTGTTAATTCTTCTGTCAAACAGTTTGCAAAAATTTGGTCTGGTCTCTTTCTGCAGCTACAGCCGCTCAGAAAAGAGCAGCCGATAGGTCTCGTAGAGAGGCACCCAAATATCTGATAGGAGACTCTGTATGGTTATCTACAAAAAATTTTAAGTTAAAGGTCCCTTCCCTCAAGTTGGAGCCCAGGTTTATTGGTCCATATCCCATCATCAAAGTAATTAACCCTTCTTCTGTTCATCTCAAACTTCCTGATAATTTAAAAATTTCTAATTCTTTTCATGTTTCCCTCCTGATACCTGCCACACAGGTGCACCAACAATCCTTTCCTCCCCAGTATTGGTTGAGGGTCAGCCTGAATTCATTGTCCAAGAGCTCCTCGATTCTCGCCTAGTGCGAGGTAAGCTTCAATATCTAGTTAAATGGAAGGGCTACGGCCCTCATCTCAAGACCACACAGTACAAAATTAATTATTACTATGTGATAGCAAATTAACTAGGGCCTAGGGGCCTACCAGGTTTGTTCCCGGGACCCCAGCAGGCCAGTCCGACCCTGGACTGTTTTTATGTTTATTGCCTGCAGTTACACAAAGCAGCTGTGGGAACCAAGGCTTTCACTAAACTTATCAACCAGCCACAAATCAGAATAAAACAAAATCAGATGCACTGACTGACTGTATGGGAGGAAGAGAGGGTAACGAGTAGTCTGCAGGCTGAGGCCTTTTCGGTAGATTAAATGATGGCTCCCTTGCTTCCTCTTTTTCTGCACAACCATATTCCATGCCAGACACGGAGCTGCAGGAGGGGGGGGAGGGGTACATTACGCTGATCACCAATGAAAGTTGCTCTCAGTGCTGAGGCTGGTTTCTTTCAGCCTATCACGGCTGTGTAGCAGAATAAGAAGGGAGGGAGGGCGAGCACCGGTAGAGCTGTGCCTGCTGTGCACATTTAATGGAACAATCGTGGTCTACCAGGAACTTTGAATTAATCGACTGGCAGATCGCGGTCGACATATTGGGCACCCCTGCTTTGAAGCATTAAAATATGCTTTTCTGAAATTCATGCTTTTCTGAAATTCAGGTTGCCCCAGTGTATATTTGTTTTTTGCACCAGACATTAAATTAGATCACATTATGGTCACTATTGTGCAGGAGTTCAATCACCAGCGCATTTGCTATACGTTTGAATCATTACAGATCACTAGATCCAGTATAGCATTTTTTATTGTTGGCTCTTTAACAACCTGAGAAAATTAACATGGAAGTCCTTGCCCTTAACTTTTCACCTAGTTTATAAAAATCATTCTTAAGCACTTACTCACCTCCTCTAACTTGTCATTGGTACCTATGAGTAACAAGACTGCTGGTTCTTCCCCAGTCCCACCCAATAATCTGTCCACTTGCTCCACCACGTGCTGAACCCTAGCACCAGGCAAGCAGCAGACCATTCACCAAGAAGGGTCTTTACAAAAGATTATCCTATCAATCTTTAAAATAAAACCTGCAATTCCTTCCTTGCACTCTTCCCACAGCCGGTATTAGAGACACTGCCTCCCAGGGTGCTCTGAGAGTCAGCCTGCTCCATACACGACCAGTTCAGAGCTGTCCTCTCCAGCATCTTTACCCAAAATAACAAATTTGTTCCTTTGGACGAGCTGTGGACCAGCCCCCCTAACCTTCTGTCCCTATTTCCGCTCTTGACTGTCACAAACCTGCCACCCTCATTGACTCCATTGCCCCTTCTCCACCCCCTACTACACTGGCCCCTGCCACTGGTTGCTCTCTGAGCCTCCTTTTCTACCCCATGTTTGCTGCTACCCTCAGTGCTGCAAGTCCCCCCTTATCAATCTATCTATCTATCTAACAATATTTACCTTTCTGTCTATACCTCACAACAAGTAGTTTAATACTTTTTACTTCCAAAATAACTGGTACCCAACTTTTGCATTCATTTATACAGTAGTGTCAAGGCTGCCGGGAGCGCTCAGTAGCATGTCTTCTCCCGGCGGTGTAAAATCCAAGATGGCGGCGCCCATGCGTTCCACGTGGGTATGCTGTGGCACCGCCGTGATGACCCTTCGCTGCCTGCCTTGTGAACTCTTACCTGTGACCTGACTACGACTCCTGATTAACCCTTTGGCTACCATGACTTGGACTTCTGCCTCTGGGCTTCCTCCTTGGTCCAGACTACTCCCTTTGGGAGATCCTAGGCCCCCTGACATTATAATTGGGCCATGGACCCCACTGAGGAAGTTACACCTGATGTCGGATAAGCGGTACGCGGATTGATGTCCCGCATGGAAGATTATGAAACTCAGCAGTTCCGCATTGGGCAAGCACTTGATACACTCCTCTCCCGTGTGACTCCAGTGTCTCCTGTTGCTGGCAGTCCTTCCACAGCTATTGTCCCTCCTGCTGCTCTCTCTTCGGCTAGTGAGCCACACATTCCTCCTTCACCTCGTTACAATGGGGATCTGCAAGCCTGCAGAGTTTTGCTACACAGTGCCAGATTCAATTTCGAGTTTCAACCTTCACAGTACCCCAGTGAACGTGCCAAGGTGGGGTATGCGATGTCTCATCTGGAGGACAAACCACTCGAGTGGGCAACATCTCTCTGGGAGAAGAATTCTCCATTGACATTTGACATCAAAGCATTCCTCCAGGCTTTCCGTACTGTCTTTGATGCTCCAGGTCGAGTCACTAATGCTTCTTCTCTGCTCCTGCAACTACGGCAAGGAAACCGCAGTGCCAGTGAGTATGCTATTGACTTTAGAACCTTAATGGCGGAGACCTCCTGGAATGATGAGGCATACAATGCTGTATTCTACCAAGGTCTGTCAACCCAACTAAAAGATGATCTTGTCTCCAGGGAGCTTCCAGAACTGCTGGAGGATTTGATTGCTCTCACCATTAAAGTGGACACTTGTCTTAGAGAGCATCAAGTTGACAAAGAGCACAGTAAGAGATTCCAACCTATGCTGGCACCACGCTTTCAAAGCCCTCTGTTGCCTGCACCTTCCCAGCAGTCTTCCGTTACTCCTTTGGAGGAGCCTATGCAAGTTGGAAGGTCCTGTCTCTCCGAGCAAGAAGGACTTCAAAGACGTTTGGCTGGTCTATGTCTGTACTGTGGTGGACAAGCTCACTTTGTCAATTCCTGTCTTGTGAAGCCTAAAGGTTCTATTCCCCAAGGTAGATCCAGGGTGACACACGTAGGTGGCGTAGCTCCCAAGTCTCAGGAAGATTCTCACAAGTTTCTTCTGCAGATCCGTCTGGCCACTAAGACTATTTTCGGCTCTGTCTTCATCGATTCTGGGGCTGCTGTAAATTTCATGGATGCTTTCTTTGCCAAATATATGGATGTTCCCCTTTATCCATTGTCTACTCGCCTTCAGGTTATGGCTATTGACCATAGGCCACTAATGAGTTTATCTCCATGATGACAGGGGAATTGCCTGTGCAGGTTGGGACTTTACATAAAGAAAAGTTATTGTTCCTGATTATTTCCTGCCCTTCTGTTCCTGTTGTCTTGGGTCTACCCTGGCTTCGACTACATAACCCCACCATTGATTGGTCTTCTGGGCAGATCTCTCGTTGGAGTTTATTCTGTCAACTGCTAATCCTATCCAGCGGGTGAATATCTCTTTGACAGATCTGAAAACTCTACCATCCTTCTACAATAAATTCTCTGTCTTCTGTAAAAAGTCTGCAGAATTCCTCCCTCCTCATTACACATCATCCTCACTACAACTGCCCAGTCGATATTCTCCCTGGAACTATGCCTCCCAGAGGTCGCACCTATCCTCTCTCTCCTGCGGAGTCTGTGTCCCTGCATTGACTATCGGGGGCTTAATAAGATTACTGTTAAGAACCGATACCTCTTGCCTCTTATTGCCGAACTGTTTGACCAACTGAAAGGGGCTCAGATTTTCTCTAAGTTGGATCTACGTGGGGCATACAATCTCTCCGTGAAGGAGATGAATGGAAGACGGCATTCAACACTCGGGATGGGCATTATGAATACCTCGTAATGCCCTTCGGCCTCTGCAATGCCCCCGCCATCTTCCAGGAATTCGTGAACGACATCTTCCGGAAATCTGTGGTTGTTTACCTAGATGACATCCTAATCTTCTCGAAGGACATAGAAAGTCATCGCTCCCAGGTGAAGGAGGTATTCTCTCGTCTGAGGAAGAACTCTCTCTTTGCCAAGCTGGAGAAATGTGTCTTCAAAGTGTCCAAGATCCCTTTTCTAGGTTACATGATCTCCCCAGAGGGTTTCAAGATGGATCCTGCCAAAGTATCCAAAGAAGAAGTTTTCGTACCGCACCAATCAATTTAAAATGCTTTTATTGGTACATTTTATGGCAAACAGCCTGGTCTGCGATGTTTCAGGCCTTCAGGCCTTTTATCAAGCTTTGCCAAAGTATCCACAATTCAGGAGTGGCCTCTTCTGTTGAGTACTAAGGTGATTCAAAGATTCATTGGGCTCGCAAATTATTACGGACAATTTATTAAGGGGTTCTTCTCTCTCATTGCGCCTATCCTTGCCCTCATCTGAAAAGGGGGTAAACCAAACTCATGGCCCCCCTCGGCTGTTGAAGTTTTTCAGTCCCTGAAGGATGCTTTCACCTCTGCCTCTGTCCTCCAACATCCAGATCCGGGGTTACCCTTTTTCATTGAGGTGGATGCTTCTGAAGTTGGAGCTGATGCTATCCTATCCCAAAGACATCCGGCTGATGGCAAACTACATCCTTGTGCTTATTTCTCCAAGAAGTTCTCTCCAGCAGAGCCGAATTACGATGTTGGGAATATGAACTCTTGGCAGTAAAGCTTGCTCTCGAGGAGTGGCATCATCTTCTTGAAGGATCTCCGATCCCGGTCATCTATCTATACTGACCATAAAAATTTTGAATTCATCCAATCTCTCAAGAGGTTGAATCCCCGACAGGCAAGGTGGGCTCTCTTCTTTTTTCGCTTCAACTACGGTTTGACTTATCGCCCTGGCTCCAAGAATCGGAAAGCTGATGCTATATCTCAAAGCTTCACTCCGGTGGATCGTCTTCCTGGAAGGCAAGAACCAATTATTCCTTTTGCCAAAATTATTGCTTCTCTGTTCCCGCAATTTGCTGAACAAATCTTGGCTGGCCAGTCTTCCGCTCCTTCTGATACCCCCATTGGAATTGCGTTTGTACCCTCTGAGCTTCGCCTGCCTATCCTACAACAGACTCATTGTTCCAAGCAAGCTGGACATCCTGGTCCAGAAAAGACTCTTGAGCTATTACGACATCTAGTCTGGTGGCCGACTATCCGCAAAGATGTCAAAGACTTTGTCGCGGCCTGTACCATTTGTGCCGCTTCCAAAGCTAGCCATACTCACCCTAGAGGGTATTACAACCTCTACCCATCCCCTCTCATCTATGGACTCACTTAGCAATGTACTTCATTGTAGAGCTTCCTCCTTCTAGAGGGAATACTGTGATATTGACCGTTTCAGTAAGATGGCACATTTCATCCCATTGCGGAAACTTCCCTCGGAGGTGGAACTTTCACAGCTCTTCATCCAATTCATTTTCCGTTTGCATGGCTTCCCTGCGGAAATAATCTCTGACAGGGGTTCTCAATTTACGGCTAAATTCTGGCGCTCCTTATGTAAAGACTTGGGTATCACTCTTCAGTTCTCCTCTGCCTACCATCCCCAAACCAATGGGGCAGTGGAGTGTGTGTGAATCAAGCTTTGGAGCAATTCTTGAGGAATTATGTTTCTCTTTGTCAGGATGATTGGTCTGATCTCCTCCCGTGGGCGGAATTTGGAAAAGAGTGCTCTTGTGCACAAGACTTCTGTGGATCAGAGACACAGGCCCTCTCTTCCATACAAAGTTGGTGACAAGGTATGGTTATCCACTAGAAACATTCGTTTGAAAGTGCCTTCTCCCAAGTTGGGCCCAAAATTTGTTGGTCCATTTTCCATTATGGAGATTATTAATTCCGTGGCCGTTAGACTTCAGCTTCCACCTGAGATGTGAATTCCCAACGTTTTTCATGTCTCTCTGGTGAAACCTGCAATTTCCAATCTCTTCTCTTCTGATCAGTCTTTCCCTTCAGCTATCTCTGTGGACGGCCAACAAGAGTACAAGGTGGAAAAGATCTTAGACCCCAGAATCTCCAGAGGTTCTCTCCAGTTCCTTATTAGTTAAAAGGGCTTTGGTCCCGAAGAATGCTCTTGGGAAAAACACTCCGATGTCCATGCTCCTCACCTTGTGAAGTTATTTTACAAACAATTTCCCCAGAAGCCAAGACTCGGTGGTCCAGTGGCCCCCCCGTGGGGGGGGTACTGTCAAGGCTGCGGGGAGTGCTCAGCGGCGCGTCTTCTCCCGGGGGCGGAAAATCCAAGATGGCGGCGCCCATGTGTTCCACATGAGTATGCTACGGCGCAGGCATGATGACATCACCCCCGGCACCGAAATTTTAAATAAAAGGGTGCCCTGTATGCTGAAACCTTGCCCAAATATAGGTTTCTTTCTGCTAAAGTACCTGGGTGTTATTTTGCTATCTATTCTGCTGACCTCTGCCTGTTCTGGATTTTGACCCTTCACTGCCTGCCTTTTGAACTGTTGCCTGTGACCTGACTATGAATCCTGATTAACCCTTTTGGCTACCACGACTTGAACGTCTGCCCCTGGGCTTCCTCCTGGGTCTGGACCACCCCCTTTGGGAGCCGCTACACGTCTTTTTTTTTGTTGGTAATTTGTTTTATTAGATATTAACAAATAAAAGATAGAGGTGTACAACATAAGTAGATAAAGAAAGGAAATACTGTTAATATCTCAAGTATAGCAGAATTGGTAAAAAAACAACAAGCCTATGTTAACAGTGTAAATATACAGCTTTTTGAAATATCCTTACATGTTGTTTTTAAACTATGTGAAGATGAAATCTACATCTGTAAGAAATTATAAAAAAAGCAGAAGTGGAGACCCAGGGAGCAGTTGTATGTGACACGGAGGAGGCAGAACAACACTGAGAAGGAACCAGTCAACTGGGCAGAAAGTTATTCCAATCCATTGGCACAAGATGAACAGAGGTAAGGAATAGAACAACTCAACATTTGCATTAGCCATACACATAAAATAGTGGTCACTCTCTATCTATACCCTCTGTATCAGGATACATAAATACATATGAACATCTGTGTATTTACATTACATTCAGTGTAAAAATTTCATGATTTCAATATTATTTGTAAATGTCATTGCTACAGAAATCAGCATCTTTCTGTATATTAGCTATTTCCTGCACTGCTTAACTGACTACAGAAACAATGTATCAGAATTCAGCTCTCCTCCAGCCAAGACCCCCCTGATTTCACAATGTCTTACATACTTCGCCTTCTTCATTGACTGTTTAATCACAAACTATGTTAGACACTGTTATTGTGAATATTTATTATTATACAGTTTTATTTTGTAGCTTGATTTAACCGCTCATGATTCAGATTTTGGATATTGGAGACATTGGTTCCCTAGAATAAAGATGTGCCCTTGCGCACCATTCATCAGAAAAGGAAGGACAGACACATACATGTTTAAAGAAAAAAATCTTTAAAGGAGAACTAAAGCATAACTAAAGAAGTAGCTAGAAATGTTTTGGGTTTCTGTATCAGGCCAAGGCAACCACAACCCTTTAGCAGTAAAGCTCTGTGTCTCTAAAGATGCCCCAGTAGCCAGGGGAGCCATCAGGGTGGAGAGTTGTAGGAGGCCCCGAGGGTAAGGGGCCCGGCCACGCCACACTTACTTGATTAGTCGGGCCCCCCATCTTTGTGAGAGCTGCTGACTTTGGGAAGGCATGGATGTTTAAGGGGCCCTGGCCACCAATTTTCTTATAATGTGTGTGTGGGGGGGGGCTGGTCACCAATTTTTTTTTTCTCATGTGGGGTCCTAGCCACCAATATTTTTTAATGGGGGGGCCCTGGTCACAAATGTTTTTTTATGGTGGGCCCTGACCACCAATAACTTTTTATTAACATGTGGGAACCCTAGCCACCAATATTTTTTTGTTTTTTTTACTGTGTGGTAGGGGGCGGACCTGTGGGTTGGGGAGGGCAGACCTATAGGTGGGGCTTGCGGTGGGCGCAGGCCAGGGGGCCCAGGAAATGTTGTCGTATGGGGCCCTGTGATTTCTGATGGCGGTCCTGCCAGCAGCTCCCCATCTTCTTTTCTGCTGATTCACTGAACATGCTCTGTGCTGCTGTCACTTACTGAGCTTAGGGACCCACTCGCAAAAATAAACCCACAACAAAAATGGGCATGGTCAAAAATGTAACTTTCTGTCCCTCTTTCTATTTCAAAAATGTTGGGAGGTATGAAGTGTGTGGAAGAGGAAGTTGCCAGTTATGTGAATGTCAACAAATACTTTAACAAAAAGGCACTTTTAAAACCTCTCCGCATATTGCAGATGGGGGCATTACCAGAGCTTTAGAAAATATATAAACCAGAACTATGATTGTCTTTAATTCAGAACTAATGTGTGTAATTCATATTTGCTAAAAATATATTTTATTTCAAATACCCAGGGAAGCAGCAAAATGATTTTGATGAGATATATGAAAATTTCACTGGCACAATGGAACCAACTGAGTCTTCAAGGAAGAAAATGAAGGTTCCACAAGTACCCAAAGAAGAAAACCTCTCACCAAAATGTAATCTGTAACTCATTGCTTGCTTGCACAGTATTGATGTATATAGAGCTCTATACTTTGGCCACCCATTTGAGATTCATTATCATACTACAACTTTAAGCCACAAATGGGAGTCATGTAATAAATGGTCTAGCATGTCTTCTTCTAAGAATGACCAAGTGAAATTTTGGCCATCCATTTCTGCTGAATTATTGTTTTCTATTTATTTAGTGGATAAATATAAATGAAAATTCCCCCCAACTTCAGCTATATAGCAAATACCAATTATCAAAAAATATTAGGGTAGTTCTCATCTTTCATGAGACAAGGAATAGTGATGGGTGAATCTGCGCCATTTCGCTTCGCTGAAAAATTAGTGAATTTACTGTGAAAAAATTGCGAAACGCTTTGAAGTCAATGGCCATCAAAGTAATTTTGACACATGTCAATTTTGAACCGAGCCTCAATTTTTATACATGCGACTATTTGGTCCAAATGCATTAAAGTCAATGGGCGTCTGAATCATTTTGATGCACGAAAATTATTTTATCAAAATTTCTGCGAGTCAATTTTTTTTTGACACAGTGGAATTTTTGTGAAATGTTGCCGCAGTTTCGTGAATTCATTTGCTTGCTGCGAAATGCAGAAGTTCGCTGCAAATTAATGGCTGGCTGAACTGCAGGGGGTTTACAGATAATCACCATTGTAGTATCACTGGAACTAGAAGTCCAAGAAGGTTCCAGTGCAAAAATGTGCATTTGGACTCCTCCATGTGCCTTTATTATGCAATTCTTTTATTCTCTTGACGATAAACATATTTATTGATTATATGTTATTTAATAGCCAGAACCACATCATTCTTCTCCCAGCAGAATCAGTAAATAATCTATCAATCCATGTCCCTTTTCAGTTCTGAAGACAAGTGAAATGTTGAGGAGACAGAGGAGACTCCTGATGGTTCTAGGGACCCTGCTGGTCATTGCCTTCACTTTCCTGATAATCCTGACCAGCCTCATATTTATATACTGTGAGTTTCACCCATACTGACAATGAACTCTGTAATATGTAAATACATATTCTTTAAACGACTATGAAGGTGTGAAATATGGGGGATGAAGGATAAGGCTGATCAACATTTTACTCAGATTGTTCCCACCTCATGTTTAGCTTCTTTGAGCCTAACCTAGAGGGATCAACGTGGGGGCACATTTATTAGATTTATTACCAAATTGTTCTTTTTAACAAGCAACACCAATGCATGTCACTTTTGTTAATCTGAACATGTGATTTGCGTTTCCCCATAGAAAATGATGATGATGGTGTTTGAGGCCCAAAACCAACTGAAACATTTGATCAAATTTTCATAACTTTGGTAAATATGTCAGTTCCTTAAACCATTTTGCAGTCAGGAAATTCTGAAAATTAAACTGGTGGGAACCCTTTTGGATTCCCCAGCCCCATGGTATAACACTTAAAGGAGTAGCGCAACTTTAAGTTAACCTTTGGTATGTTAGAATGGCTAATTCTAAGCAACTTTTCCACTAGTCTTCATTATTTCTTTTAGGTTTTAATTATTTGCTGTGGTCTTCTGACACTTTCCAGCTTTCAAATGGTGGTCACCGACCCCATCTAAAAACAAATGGTCTGTAATGCTGCAAATGCATTGTTGTCAGATAAAAACACTTGAACTTCGGCCTCATGTTTTTATATGGTCATGGAACTCCTCTGTAAATTATAATATCCTTATATTTTACGAGAGGCGGCACTTTTTTCATTATATAACAACATTGTGAGAAAAGGTCAGTAGCTGTTGTGTTGACTTATAACTCATCAGGTGGGGTATTCTATGTTTAAACATTTTACAGTAATCCCAGGCAGACATTATCTACAAATAAAAATGAAAATTATTAGTAATGAGATTAAAACAGCATTACAAAAAACCCAGCACTGCTCATTTAGACCTCTAGGGTCAAGTGTGCCCATTATCCAGGTCTAGCAATATTTTTTCTGTATGGAGCATTTTTTTATAATTAAATACTACTACATAACAGTACAACAAAACAATGAATTTGAACAAAACTGGAATTATTATACAAGCATATTTTTTTAATACATTGTCCAAACATTCCTGAAGTTCACATGTAACAGCTAATGATATTATAAAAATAGGAGATTTTGTTTCTATCTAGCAGGGTAGTTAATAGACAGACCAATGTTTCAGTCACCTGTTACTGATCTTCTCTTTCCAGATTCTGTTGTCAGCAGTCAGCTCAAGCAGGCAGGTGAGTATTCTCTATGTTCATACATGCAGAAAAGTTTAAGGATTTAAGAAAGTACTCCTGTACAACATGGTGTCAGATTGGGGAGTTGGTGTGCTGCGTAACCATTCTTAAAAATACTGAAGAATTGCGTTTTAACAAAAGATTTAATAATGAAAAAACAATAAGAACCCAACAGAAATGAGTATAAGGTAAAGTCAGAATACAATGGGCAGGCGACAAGCCAAACAAATACAAAATCTGGCACAAGGTCAGAACAGGTGGCAAAGAAGTAAAGTCCAAGAAACAGGCCAATGGTCAAAACCAGGGAGTCAGAATATGGGAGAACAATGACATGGTGAGCACCGATTCAAAGAATTCCAGGGGACTTTAGGATACTGGGATACAGGAATTAAGAGCAAAAGAGCGAAATAGGCAATAGTAAGATGCAAGCCTATGTAACAGGGTTTTGGACAACTTATTGGTCTCTTGTACTTGTTTAGGACTTACTAAGGCTGGTTTGGGGCAGTAACAATGTCCTACAACTCCAAGTAGAGCACGTGTTACATGTTAGTTCTACCTCACAAGTGGTCCCTCTCTTTACTGTTAGAGAAAGGGTTAACCACACTGATTCCACACACAGATCTTACACTGGACACCAGTGTTTCTCAGAAACAAATGGAAATCTTTATTGACCAACTGGTTCACACTCTCTGTTGCTGGTGCTGATCTTATGGTGTGAACATCGATCACTTCACAGATATTTCAAAATTTTCACCCCTTGGATATTACTCCTTCTGTTTAGCTGTAGTGTTCACAACACCTTTGTGGTACTACTCATTGCCTTGGCCAAACAATCCCCAGTGCTATGTAAAATGGTCACAGTGGTCCCATGTTCCAGGAATTTCATATCCATGAGTCTGACCTCTTGAGTCTCTATACTGGTGGCCTTGTTACTACAGGGTACCAACACAAACTGTCTTTCTTGTTGGAGCTTCTGGCTGCTCTACTAACTACACAGATCCTGACTCCTAGATTGAGCTATTTCAACTAGGGTTGCCACCTTTCCTGGAAAAAAATTATATATTATATCTTTTTTCCCTATTAATAACATTGGGATCAGCCATAATTTTTACCGGCCAGGCCGTTAAAATACCGGCCAGGTGGCAACCCTAATTACAACACTTCTAACACTCACTACACCTATTAGAACCTACCTCCATCCCAGGCACTTCAGCAAAACCACTTCCTCCACAAGTGGGGGGGGGTGAGAAATTGTATGTGGGGCCTTCCCTTTTTTATTAACTAGGGAATCCTGGAACCCTCTGGGCAATTTATAAACTGACAGAAAACACTTTAACCCAGGATAGGGAAACATCTATCCCTCTCTACTGAAAATAAGGTCCAACTTTCCCTGGGAACTACCTGAAATAAAGGTTGTAAACTTAAATATTCTGGATCATACCCTGGTTCTAGACCAAGTTCTTGACACATGGTTGCTTCACTATGTCTTTCTCTGAAGTCACATATGCCTGTGGAAAGACTATAATTTTATATGTAAGAAAAATCAATCTTCTACAAACCCTAATTTCAATGTATAGACTCTGGTTGTACGATTTATATAACCAAGTTTGTTAAAAACATTCAAAGCTTTGTAAAAAATAAAGTTCTTGACAAGGACCTCTGAGGAGTATGGGGAAAACTGTTGCGAGCCAAGAAAACTACTGGAATAGTTCAGCTTTAGCAGACTTACTAAATAGTCTTACTAAGCTTTTTTCCGGACTTTTCATAATTTGGATCTCCATACCTTAATTCTATCAGAAAATTATTTTTAAATAAAACCAATAGGCTAGTTTTGCTTCCAGTAAGGATTAATTATATGTTAGTTGGGGTCAGGTACAAAAAATTATTTCATTATTACAGAGAACAGTGGACTCATTTTTAAAAATATAAATTATTTGGATAAAATGGAATGGAGGCAGCCTTCCTGCAATTCAGAGCTTTCTGGATAACTGGTTTCCGGATGATGGATCCCATACCTGTGTAAAGAAATCTGGGTTGTGCTGCTTAAAAATGTGTATTTGTTTTACACATATCCAGAAACCTGTTAATCTGAAAGCTCTGTATTACAGAAAGTCTGTCTCCCATAGACTCCATTTTATCCAAATGATCCAAATTTTTAAAAATTACTTTTTTTCTCAGTACAGTAAAGTACCTTGTACTTGATTCAAACTAAGATATAATTAGACATTATTGGAAGCAAACCCAGCCTAGTGGGTTTATTTAATGTTTACATGATTTTCTAGTAGACTTAAGGTATGGAGATCTAAATTACAGAAAGATCCACTATCTGGGAAAATCCAGATCTTAAGCATTCTGGATAACAGGTCCCATACCTATACTTTCATTTTCCTTCTCTAACAAATAAACTCACCCTAATACAGATGCCTTCAGTAAACAACCCTTTAAATACAAAACTTAATGTACATAGTGTGCTCCCAAGACAGATCTTAAACAACAAATATTTAACAGTCACCTGAAAAGAAAGAATTTAAGTATCTATTTATCATTCAAAAATTGATTATTCAGCCTCAAAGATTAAAATCCAACATCTTATGTGGTTTGCATAGTCACTAGATAACGGAGTTATCGTGATCAGCTTTAATGCATTTGTAAAGTAACAAAGTCCTTGCTTATTTATTTATATATATATATATATATATATATATATATATATATGCGTGTGTTTGATATTCAGGTATGGGATTTGTTATCCGGAAACCATCCGGATAAGAAAGCTCTGAATTATGGAAAGGCCATCTCCCATTGACTCCATTTTATCCAAATAATCAACATTTTTTTTAAATAATTTCCTTTTTCCCTGTAGTAACCAAACAATACCTTGTACTTGGTCCAAACAAAAATATAATTACCGTATACACTCGAGTATAAGCCGAGTTTTTCAGCCCCCAAAATATGCTGAAAAACTTATACTTGGGTCAAGCGCAAAAACGGTCGCCCTGGCGTCCAAGAATAGTCTCCAAGAATATTCGCTGGCATCCAAGAATGGTCACCAGCATCCAAAAACTAGATGCCGGCAACTCCAATGGGAGCAGAAACCCTCAATTTTTTGATTGAAACTTACCAGAAGCTGCTGCATTTCTCACCCTAGGCTTATTCTCGAGTCAATAAGCTTTCCCAGTTTTTGGAGGTAAAATTAGGTACCTCGGCTTATACTAGGGAAGGCTTAAATTCGAGTACATACGGTAATCCTTATTGGAAGCAAAACCAGCCTATTTGGTTTATTTAATGTGTACATGATTTTGTAGTAGACAAGGTATAAAGATCCAAATTACAGAAATAACCCTTATCCAGAAAGCCCCAGGTCCCAAGCATTCTGGATAACAGGTCCCATACATGTATATATTAAGAAAATTAAATATCTTGATATGAGAAATTTTAATTCCACTTTACTCCTTGCAGATAAGGAAAAAAATTACCTTCTAACCCAAATAGCAACCATAAACCAAACAATTGGTAAGTGTTATTTGATAGAGTATAACAATGCTTTATTAGCAGAGTCATGCAGGTATTACACAACAGTACCTTTCACTTTTAAGCTGTATGAAGTATGAACAGTATAAGTCTGGGCACAGTGACATCTACAGGCCATTTGCATAAACACCACATATTCCCAAAATAGTAGGAAAACATTTGGGCACATTTAATAAACAACAATGCATCTTAAAGCAATAATATTCATTATTCACATCACATAGTCCTGGGTCCATGCAGGTAGTTTTCTAATTCTCTCAGTACGCCTTGTAGGTTCACTTTCTTCAGGCCTATTGCAGTTGACATCAGGAGTAGGAAAATGTCCTTCATCAAATGGAGCTTCTCCAAAGTCATATCTAACAGGAGCAAGACGACTTGCATTACATATGCATCCATCAGACAGTTCATATGTGTATGGTCCTCGCTGGCATCTCACTTCAAGGGGTGTAGTAAATTTGTCCTTGTTTCAGTATTCCTGGTTTCTTAATTCTGACTAAAGATCCAGGCTTAAAGTGTACTTCTCTGGCACCGCGTTTTCTGTCGGTATAAGCCTTGCATTTGGCTTGTTGACGTTTCACAACGTCAGCAGTAGATGATTTTGTAGGCACAGTATTTTGTGGAAGTTTGATGTCTGCAACATGTAACTTAGTGCGCATCTGTCTGTCATGTAATAATTCAGCAGGAGATGATTGGGTTGTTGCATGGCATGTTGTTCTGTAGTTATGTAGGAACTCTGTTGTAAATACTTTCCAAGATTTCCCAGTAAGATTTGCTGTCTGTAGTGTTTCTTTCAGCCGTCTGTTGAAGAAGAAAGAAGAAAGAATTCAAACTCATATGAGACAAACTGTGGTCCGTTGTCTGATATTGTCTGATGTTATATGAGAAACAAATGCAATTTTTGGCCATTTACTGTAATAGTCTATCAAGGTTACAGCAAATCTACAATCTATAGGAGCATCTGTAAAAGCACAGACAATATCAATAGCAAGTTTTTCCCATGCTGAATCAGGAAATGGTACTGGTTTTACATTTGGTCTCAACTTATACACAACCCAGCGAAGTGTTGTTTGTGGTGAAATTTTAGACATGGGCTGTGTGGCAGGCACTGGTGCTGTAGTAATGAGACCATCAACTAATTGCAAAGAGATCCCTTCCAAGTATAGCAGTACCCTTATTCACAATGTAAAAGTCACATTTTGCAGTATTTGATTCAAATTGTACAGTCACTGGCAAGCAACCAAGCACAGGGATTGGATCCTTTAAGTAACTGACCAGTTTCAGGGCAGGTGCAACAAGCGGATCTTTAGCAAAATATTTCAAGAAAATATCATTTGGTAGTATAGAAACAGCTGAACCTGTATCAAGCATCAGGTTAATGAAGTGTCCTTTGTCAGCAGAAGCAGTACTGACACTGGCAGTGCATATAAACTTGTCTGGAATAAATGTACCAGCTTTATCCACACTTAATACTGTGACATTTGTAGTAGTGACTTCATGAACATCTTTAGCAGAACTACGGCAGATCTTAGCAAAATGTCCTACTTTTGTGCATCTGCGGCACCGTTTAGCTTTTGCAGGACATGTAAAATGATTTACAGTGTGTTGTGTTGAACCACAGTGAAAGCAGTATTTTCTGTTTGTATTTGCTGCATGGTTTTGCAGTGTAGGTGAATCCCTTTCCTTAGCACTGTATTTTGCCTGTGACTGTGCATTATTAGGCCACAGTGCTGAATTCACAATCTGTATATTCCCAGCAGTTCCCTGACTGAGAGTTTTAGCCTCTGCCACTGCTGTTCCAATTTGGCTAGCAACTGTAATAGCCTTTGCAAGGGTTAAATCCTGCTCTAGGAGCAGTCTCTCTCTAATGCGAGGTGAGTTTGTTTTTTCCACTATTTGGTCTTTTAGCATTTCATCTGTTAGATTCCCAAACACACAGGTAACAACCAGCTCTCTTAAAGCTGCTACAAATTGTTCTGTGGATTCGCCATTATGTTGTCCACGTTGGCGGAATTTATATCTTTCAGCAACCTTGTACTCTTGGCACAAAAAAGTTCTTTATAGCAGTAAGAGCAGTTTCATAAGTCTGTTAATGGTAATGTATAGAATATACTCTGTCCCTCTGCTCCCAGGCAGTGAGTAAGTAAAGCACACTTTCTAGCAGCAGAAATCTCCCCTTGGTCAGCAGCAATAATGTAATTTTCAAACATACGGATCCAAGCAGTAAAAGGTATGGTAGGCTCACCAGGGTTTGGAAGAAAAGGTGCAGGCTACTGCAGAGGTAGAAGAGCCATCTCGTCGTCAATCTGTTATGTTTTGGGTAGGCGAGGATGAGAAGAGTATAACAGTGCTTTATTAGCAGGCTCATGCAGCCATTACACAACAGTAACTTTCACTTTTAAGCTGTATGAAGTCTGCACAGTATAAGTCTGGGCACAGTGACATCTACAGGCCATTTGCATAAACACCACAGTTAGCATTTCCCTTTTGTTTTACTTTAGTATTCTGTTGGTGTACTAGAGCAGATCCGTGAGCAGCACAATAGATTCAAGAAGTGGGTATCATAGAAACTAACACAGAACTGGACAGACATCAACCTGGTTTTTGTCAAAAATCCCATATTTCGAGTTCAGGGTTGATGAAGACTGACCACAAAACATCCCCATTTATTATACATTTACATATATTCTTACACCATCAACTTTTAGACATAAAATATTTGTTAATTATATTATATCTCCTCTCCTTGGCTGGCAGACATTACTCACATAATATTTAGAAAAGATAACAAAGCATCAGGGTCTGATGGAATACACCTCTGGGTTCTTCAGAGAGCTTAGTTTAGTTTCAGCAAAAGCATTATTTTTAATCTTCTTACACCTTCTACTGTTTGAATGGCTTCCGCTACCTGGCAAAGAGCTAAGCAAGAGAAAGAGACAGAACTGAATGTAAATCATTGATTGCTATAGATAGGGTCACACAGGAAGCTAAAAATAAATGACTCAACACAGAGTCTATCATGGGAGTCAAAAATTTACAATGTTGATGCTAAGATCAGATAAAAAGGTTCCTAGAGACCCAGCTATAACATCCATTATTGGAAACTCAGAAAGCTCCAAATTACACGAAGGCCATCTCCCATAGGGGCAAATTCTTTAAGATTTGTAGTTGCGCCAGCGTCCGCTTCGCCACACTTCGCCACACTTCGCCACACTTCGCCAGGTGTATTTTCGCCAGCGCCATGCAAATTCACTAAGATCCGAAGTTGCGCTCAGGGGAAGCGTATGGTTGCGAAGTTGCACTAGCGTTATTTCGCCAAGCAAAGCGAAGTTACGCTAGCGATGCTTAATTTGCATACAGCGCCAAATTGAAGTTACAATGGAGGTATATGTAGCATCACTACACAAGCCTGGGAAGCCTTCAAAACAGCAAATAATTTTTTATTTTGCCCTACACATGTGCCCACTGTATAGTTAAGGTGCCATGGGTTAGGAAATGTAGGGGGGAAGGAGGGGAGCCCCAAATAATTTTTCGATCTTTTTCAGCCTATCACCCATAAAAAATGAAAAAACGCCAGCGTTTTTTGTGACTTAGAAACATTTTTTAACTTTATTTGAAGCAATCCCTATCTACTCTATTGCACTTCGCCTGGTCTGAGGTGGCGAAGGAAGTCTGGCGTAAAAGGTAGCGCTCAGAAAAATGCGTGCGTCAATGAATTTGCGTAGTTACGTCCCTTGTGCAAATTCCCCAGTCGTAAGGGTGCGAAGTAACACTAGCGAATTTACTCCAGTGTCAGTTAGTGAATCGGTGATTTAACGAAAATGCGCTACTCCAACAAATTAACGCTAGCGTTAGGCGCTTCGTCCTTTAGTGAATTTGCCCCATAGACTCCATTTTAACCAAATAAATTGATTTTTTTTAAAAAAAAATGGTTTCCTTTTTCTCTATGATGAGAAAGCAATACCGTGTACTGGATCCGAACTAAGATATCCGATCTGTTTTAAAGATAAGAATTCTGGACAACATGTATAACTATAAATATGCTCCTATACATATTAAGGTTCATTAAACTTTCATTGGTAATTCTATTGCTCTCTTTTACTTTGCAGATGAGCAGAAATACAACCTTCTAACACAAATAACAACCATAAACCAGACACTGGGTAAGCAATTGTCTTTTTTTCTGTTTGATTAAGGAAAGTATAGAGATCTTTTATGAATCTTGCTGCTACATTCTGTTGAGGAATATGGCATTTTAAGGGATATAAATTCTCTCCATTTCATTCTCTGGCCCTTTGGTTTACATATACTAAACAGACCGTATTATTGTTAGGTGATTGTATGATTCCATTCATATCTCTTTTCAGACTCTCGTATATCAGAGACTAAGAAAAGTATAACGCAGGAAACCTTACAGACATTACAAAAAGGTATCTGCCATCATGATTTCATTTATTTATTTAGCATCATCTTAAAAAATTTTTTAAAACAAGTTTATACAATAAAAATATAAATATAGATGGTAGGAGAACTGGACAAGTGAAGTGTTATCTATTTTGTGTAATAAAATTACCTATGCGCCTCCTAATGGTACAGGCGCGCTGGCGTAATTACGCCAGCATGCATTGGCGCACGTTTTGGCGCGGAAACTTAGGGTATTTAAGGCCCATTCTGACCCCCAGCCAGTGCCCGTGATAGAACTTGTTTCTAGTGGTTTCCTGAGCCTTGTGCATCCGATCTGAATCTCGTCTGTCTGATTTTCCGTGTTTGACCCTGCCTGTATCCTGACTATTCTGAACTCTGTATCCTGACCCTTGCCTGCCTATGACAACTCTTCCTGCTTAACCCCTTGATTGACAACCCGGTTTGACCCTTGCCTGCCTGAGGATTCTGATATCCGCCTGCCTCGACTCTGCCTGTCTGACGATTCTCTTGCCTGCTCCATTTGTACTGTGACCTTCGGCCCAAAAGACTCTTTTCGCCAGCCAGAACATCTCGCCTTGCACCCCTCGTTAAGTCCAGGTGGCACCCAAGTAAGCTGAGGGCTCCTCCCGAAGCCAAACAGTGGTCACACTACTGGTGAAGCTGAGCCGAGAGCAGGGTGCTTGGCATTTGTTCTGGTATCGGGTGCCGGTCGTGACATTTTGTCTATAAGAAGAAATGAGCAAGGTTTTGAGCAGGTACAGTAGTAGGTGGAGTATGTGATGGGGACACAGTTTTCAGGTTGGAACACAGGTGGGTAACTGTCAGGTTAGAGCCTTATGTAATAATACACACGTTTTCCTCCTCCTCTGGCATACCCCACTTCTGAATTTCCATTTCCATCATTGTGCTTGGAGTGAATTTAAAATATTGAAAGGCACCACATTCTATTCTCCCTGCCTAACATAGGTCTATTGTACATAATTCCTGGGTGTGCTTCTAGTCTGCTTCTCTGTTCCTTCACCTCTGCCTGTACTTGACCACCCCTGTATTACTGCCTGAACTGAACTTTGCCTGTATTTGACTATTTTCCGGATCCTGACATTGTGCTGCATTTATTGATTGCTTTGACCCCAGCCTCTGACCTTGACTACGCTACTTTGACCCCGGCCTGTTCTACAACCACTGGCTGAAATTCGGCTTCAATGATCAAGCAATGAGACATGGCTTGATGAAAGATTATAAAGGCCGCTAACTGATAAATTACAAACTTGTGATGTTAATGAGATGGGTGTTGGTAATTGGGCAGAAGGTAGAGGAAACTGTATTACTTTCATTTAATAGAGTAATCAGCTCAAAAGGCTCTGGCTGCTCACTGGAATAAGGCAATAATGGTTAAATGCATAGTCCAAGGTTTGATACCAGGTAGGTCCTGACAACAGTAGGGGGTTAAATGTGGCAAAACGAGTTTTAGAGGAGAAAGTAAGTATAGTTTTATTAGCTATTGAGAAAACCTAATAGTGGCAGAAAACAGGAACCTGAAGTGGAAGAAGTCAGGATCAGTTTCTCCATTGGCATTGAGCTGATAGAAACCATCGATCCTCTTCTGCAATGCTTTAAAAATGGCGGTGCCCATGATTCACATGAGCTGTGTTGCAGCACTGTGGCGTGTCATGTCATTGAGCATGGTTTGGATGGCAAATTAGAAATAAAAGACTCTGCATTCCTGGTTTCAATGCCCGTATATAGGTTCTACTCCTGATCTCTTCTTGGGTGCTCTTAAATTCTATTTTGTCTGATTCCTGAATTTAGACCTCTTGCCTTACTCCTGAATTCACTGATTGCTGCCTGCCCATGACTCTTTGGCTGGAAATCAATCCTGAGCTGTTTAATCCTGTTGGTACCGTGAACTGGACTTTGCCTGTTAAATCTGCATTGCAGCTTCCTCTGTGGTCCTACTGCCGACCAGCTACAGCCGCTAGGCCTTGACAGTGTGCCAATTATGTGGTTTAACTGGACATGTGTGACAGATGCTGGAATGATGTATTTTACAGTAGATTATACAAGGTCCCTGGAGTTCCCCTTTTTTTAGAATTGTAAACTCATTCTCCCCGAGTGTAAAAACCATGCAGTTTCAGAAATAAGCACATAGCAAAAAGAATATTAGGGTGTAGTATGGTCTGTATCTTAGTGACCTATTTTTTCTATTTCCAAATGTCACTGTCCAGCAATCTTCTGGAAACCACAAATGAAGTGCTCTAAAGTCACAACAAGCTGCTGTATAGCAATGGCGGAAATTGAAAAAGTCTATATGGCACAGGTTAAATAGTGGATAACAGATAACACCATTATGTTCTACAGAGCTTATCTGCTGTGTAACCTGAGCCTTTTCTCCTTTGCATGTCTGCCCCATTGCTTATTTATATAAACAATAGTAGTGTTTCTGAAACAAACATGTCAGTTTTACCAGTGCAGGGCAACACTGTATTAAATTTTTATTACTCTAAAACACTTTAATTTTTTCATGTTACTGTTCTTTTAAGTTCACCACGTGTAATGTCTCAGGTAATTTGTGAGAATTTGCTTTCTGCTGTTATAAAACATAATAGAGTTTAGACTAGTGTAAAAACCTTTATTACCTAAAAATCAATTCAATTGACACTCATAATTGTGATGTATAGAATGGCATATCAAGTCCCCCTCTCCAGAGGGGTTGAGTTTGACATTGCCCTTTATATGCCTTTACCATATGTAATGTAGTCTTGAGAGAACCACTACAGACACTTTCATCAGTTTATTTAAACACAGGTCACGGTGTCCATTCAGCATATAAACAGCACCGACCATAAAACCAACTCCTACTCAACTATAAAAAATGCTGGCGCATAATATGAAATAATAACTCTCTAACAAATACAATGAGTACCCAAAGTGTCACATGAATACATATTTATTATGGCTAGTGATGGGCGAATAAATTCGCTAGACAAGAATTCGCTGAGAATTTCCGCATTTGCAGCAAGTGAATTGATTTGTAAAACTGCGGCAACAATTCATCTGCAAAAATCCAGCACGTCAAAAAATAATTGGCGCGCCAGAATACATCAAAATTGTTCGGATGCTTATTGAATTGAATGCACTTGTACCAATGCATTGTCGCACATATGAAAATTGACGTTCATGTCAAAATTGACATGTGTATAAATTATTTTGACGCCCGTTGACTTCAATGCGTTTCGTAAATTTTTGGCCATGGCACAGATTTGCCCATCACTAATTATGACCTTTATATTTGTGTAATCGTTATCTCCGATTCAGTTGTGCAGACCCAAACCTTTTCTTCGCTTTCAGAGAGACCCCAGTGTGATTCTAACTGGAAAGCATTTGATGGAAGCTGTTATTATATTGTTACAACTAAGAAGAACTGGGAGGATGCTCAGGCCACTTGTAAAGCAATGAACAGTGATCTGGTTATTATCAACAGTGAGAAGGAACAGGTGAGGCACTTATATACATATAACATATAACACAACTGATCTATTCACTATAGACTTCTCATTACATTATAATGAGGTAGGGTTGTCACCTTTCAATCAGATGAGTCCGGACGGGGGGGGGGGGCGGTTTGTGACAATATAGGGACATGGGCAGTGTTGTCATGGGGTATAGCAGTCAATTTGGAGAGGCAGGCAATGATGCAGTATTTACATGTGAGAGATGTCGGTGGGTTTTCATCTTGGAATCTGAGCTGCAGACTCTAAGGGGTGAACTTGCAGCACTGAGAGCATCGGCAAACTAGGGGAATGACAGAAGGCTCGCAGAGCAACCACTGGCAGGGGCTAGTGGAGCGGGGGGAGGAGAAGGGGCAGTGGAGGCTAATGAGGGAGGAAGGTTTGTGACAGTCAAGAGGGGAAGTAGGGGACAGAAGAGTAGGGGGGCTGGTCGACAGTTTGTCCAAAACAGCAAATTCGCCGTTTTGGCTGAAGATGCTGGGGAGGAAAACTCCGAACTGGCATGTATGGAGCAGGCTGACTCTCGGAGCATCCCGGGAGGCAGTGGCTCTAATACGGGTGGTGGGGGAAGTGCAAGGAAGGAAAGGCAGGTTCTAGTTATAGGGGCATAGGCGTCAGAACCGGGGGGGCCACAGGGGCCCCGGCCCCCGCAAAAAAAAAATCCCCCAATTTTTTTTTTTTAAGTAGAATGAACCCTACCTTGCCACCACTTTACCTGTGAATAGTCCCCCTGAATGCAGTGCAGATCGCATGGTTTTTAAGCATTTAATTGTTAAACTAGTTGTATAAATGTATCTGCAACTTCCCGCCCATTTTTGAGAAAACCGCCGCCATCTTTGTAAAGTAAGCACTGTTCGCTTCAACATGCGCATGCGAGAAAAGTTCCCTCCCCAGGCAGCTGTCATCGCTTTTGTATACACAAACCTGTCCTGGTGCACAGCCATAGAGAAAGATCACTACACAAACTGTGTACTCCTCACACACAGTAAGAATTTGTTTGCTTTGTGAAGGAACGGAAGTGTGTTTACTACAGACTGATAGGGAGTGACGTCGCTAAAAACCGCCGCCATTAACTAGCCTTATGCAGGAGAAGAAGCTGATAGCTTGCGTGACATAAATTGGCCAATCGCGTCAAGCCTATTTGCATAATGGCGCCAAAAGTCTAAGCACTGATAGGCTGATGTATTTACATATAAAGGCTTTCCTGTTCCCGCCTGCCACTCCCTGCTGATTTCTTGAAAGGAGGGGTCCTGCTGTGCAGCTCTGACGGAGAATGTGGTAAGACTTTTCTTTCCTGCCTTCCCCCACCTCCTCCCTCCCACAAGCTCTGCAGTTAACTTTCAAAAGCCCAGTTCCCACATGTTCTGTCTTCTTTATGTTGGGTTTGGTGGCACTCGGTTTGCAAATGGAAGACTTTTTTCTCCCCCACTACAATTGTAAGTAATAATTGGTATATGGCTGGGCTTATTACTATTACATCTTCTTTCCCCCAGTCACTGCACTCTGCCTCCCAGAGCCCAGTTCCACTCCTAGCTTACTTTATATTGGGTGGCACTGGCAACTTCAAGCTTTCCACCCACACTGCACCTTAATACTTCAATTTTAAGTAAAATTTTACCAAAAGTCTGGATTCACCTCTGTCCAGCCCCAGTGCCACACAGTCCCACTCCTGCTGCTGCTAGAGTTGCCCCCTTAGATATTTAATGCAGGATGGCTGGTTTATTTTTTAACAGGTCTCTATCACAACAGGTTAGGCTTGTATGTTGGGTTTATAATATACTTTGCTTTCTTGACCCCTTGGTTAAAGGAAAACCTTTGGGAATGCTTGTATTTGGTGTAGAAGCACAGATCATGCTGGTAATGCTCTACTTTAAGAATGAAAATGTTTGCTATTAGATGGTCCATGTTTTTTACTTAAAGGGGTTGTTCACCTTTACAAACTTTTAGTATGATGTAGAGTGATATTCTAAGACAATTTGAAGTTGGTTTTCGTTTTTATTTGTTTTTTTTTGTTATTTAGCTTTTTATTCAGCACCTCTTCAATTTGCATTTTAGGCAATCTGGTAACTAGGGCCCAAATTACCCTAGCAACCATGCATTGATTTAAACAAGAGACTGGACTATGAATAGGAGAGGCCTGAATAGAAAGATGAGTAATAAAAGTTACAAGTTACCGTAAAAGTAAACCACTGCTTTAAGTTTCATAACTAAAAATTCACATTTTTATTTAAATGTAATGTATGCATTTGTAGTGTGTTTTTGTGAGACCTTAAATGAGTGGTTCACCTTTAAGTAAACTTCTAGTATGTAATATAATTGCCAATTCTCCATTGGTTTTCATTATTTATTTTTTATAATTATTGCCCTTTTCTTCTAGTTTTCTTCTGATTCTTTTCAGGTTTCAGATGGGCGTCGCTGACCCCATTTAAAAAACAAATGCTCTGTAAGGCTACACACTTACTATAACTGCTACTTTTTATTGCTCATCTTTCTAGTAAGGACCTCTCCTACTCCTATTCCAGTCTCTTATTTAAATCAATGCATGGTTGCTAGGGTAATTTGGACCCTAGCTACCAGATTGTTTATAATGCAAATTGAAGAGCTGCTGAATAAAAAGCTAAATAACTCAAACCTTAAAAAATGAGAACCAAAACATTTTATTTGAATGAAGCTCGTTTTAAAAAAAATTGCAATTGTTTTTTTTATTCTTTTGGTTTCATATTATTTTGCTTTTTGTTCAGCAGATGTCTATCTTGAAATGTCAGCAGCTGTCTGGTTACTAGAGTCCATATTACACTAGCAACAACAGATCATGTTTAACTAAAATGTGCATTTTTATTCAAAAATCTAGTAATAGAATCTGAACATCTTCGGTTTAACTGACTGGTATGGAAAGTCCCCTGCATAGAAACTCTCTCAGTAATCCCATCACAATGGTGCATTGTAACTCTTCAGAGAGGTGACAACTGAAACTCTGAGGTTGTGAATGCTTTGAGGTTACTGTAAAAGGATTACCAAGGTGTCATGCAGCTAATATGGACAGGTGTTACTTGGTAAAACTGTATGAAAGGAGGTGGGAAGTGTTCTGAAACTGCCAGAGAACAGCATTGTATATAGCAAGACAGGTGGTGTCCCTGTTTAGGGATGTTTTTTCTACTTTGACACAGTAACCTCAAACAAAGCATTCACAACCTCTGCATAATAGTGTCACCTCTTTGAAGATTTACACTGCACTAGTGTGATGGGATTACTGGGGGTGTTTCTATGATGAGGATTTCCTGTACCAGTCAGTTGTACTTAAGAAGCTGCTCATTTACTTTTACTAAATATATCTATATCATGATCTGGATTAATGAAATCCTTCAGACACGTTTTTAAATGCAGCCTATGTGTAGTGTGCTTTGTGAGAGCTTTACATGAACCCATTTGTTCATTCTTAACTTCAGCTCTGTTTACCTTAAAATAATTTATTCATATGTAGACATTGATATTTAAAAAAAATTGCAATTGGTCTTTATCAGTTTGTTCCACAGCTGTCTAGTTTGAAATGTCAGCAGCTATCTGGATACTAGGGTCCAAATTACACTAGCAACAACATTGTAGCCTCACAGAGCAATAGTTTTTTGTATAAGGTCAGTAACCCACATTTGAAAAGCTCGGACATGTTTTGAAAAATGCAAATAAAAACTAAAAAAAAGACCAATTCAACATTTGTTATGAATTTGTTATTCTGTACTCTAAACGATAGCTTACCATGGTAACTTTTAAGTGTTTAGATTGGCCCATTCCTAGCAGCTTTGTGATTGGTTTCTATTTGTTGTTTTTTTTTTTAAATAGTTTTTACAATATTTGGCTTTCTTTGTAATATTTCCATGAACCCAGCAGCATATATTAAACTTCACCTATTTGTAAAGCAACATTAAGCATGATGGGAGTAATTTAAGAAATGCTACAAGAAAACATAGATGAAGGTGTACAGCAGTGTTTCTGAAAGGTGTTATACTTGGAAGGATCCCTTGCTTTATGTTGTATGCACCTCCTTAAAGGGCACCTCTTGGGTAAAAATGTTATCCTCAACCAAAGGTGCAGGCTAATAGAGCCAGTAGTCCAGTTGGGGATGCCAGTAGGTTTTGTTTTTTTTAAATGCCCCCCCACCAGCGCTACGCTACCTGCACTGGGAGGGAGCTCCCTGTGCGAGCAGCCATGTTCGCTCGTCTGTGTGTGTAATAAGCAATTCAGGGCAGCTTTTCATTATGCCCATGCAAGTGACAGGAAATGGCTGCTCTCACAAGGAGCTCCCTCCCAGTGTGGGTAGCCTAGCTGTTATCCCCAACTGGAATGCAGGCTCTATTAGCACTCAACTTTTGGTTGGAGATAACAAGTGCCCCTTAAATTTAAAAAAGTGAGATTGCTTACCTCATGCAACTAAATATTGTACATACTCGGGCTACTTTTTATTATCTTGTTCAGGCTCTCTCCTATTTTTCCAGGCTCTCGTTCAAATCACTACATGTCCTGTCTTCTAGTGTATGTGATACCTAATTGGAGAGATATTTTTATTTATTTTATTTTTTATTTACAGAACATTTAAATTGGGAGTCTCAGTGCTGCCTGCTTTTTATAGCCTTGTAGTATCCATTGCTGCTGGTTCCAATATAACTTTGTGGAGTGTGAAGACCTACTAACTTGATAGACTATGAAGTAAAGGAAGACGATCTGCTGAGATACAAAAAAAATTTTGACAGGATCTCCAATTTCATTTTTAACTGAATGTAAGTGCTACCTAGGGATTGACATTTTCCTAGGGGTTGACATTTTCCCATAGTCACACATAGAAATTTTTGTGTATTTTTTCTAGGTTTGTCAGTGTGTTTCGGTGCAATTCAGAATTTCACTTTTTCACAGTCATGCTGTACACCATCTGACCACTGAGTTCTTAGTAGGATCTCCAAATCTTTTTGAACCACTAACAAGTAAGTGCTAATTGGTGGCTGCCATTTTCCCTTCAGCTACACGTTCAAATATATAGTTGTATATAATGCTTTTTTTTTTCTCCTAGATTTTTTTCTCCTAGATTTTTGCATTTCATCAAGATATATCATTTTCACGTCAAGTCATGTTGTAACTATGTATAAGTGGGACACAAAGTTAAGGAAAGACCATCCGACGGCTGAGCCACAGCAGGATCTTCATCTTTTGGAACTCTGTACAAGTAAGTGCTACCTAGTTGGCATCTCCCACAGCTACTCCATAATATATACAGTTGTGTATATTGTGTTTCTTATTTCCTAGGTTTTTTGCATCTCAAGACACAAGTGACTACTACCTGCTACAAGGGACACAAAGTTAAGGAAAGACCATCCGACGACTGAGCCACAGCAGGATCTTCATCTTTTGGAACTCTGTACAAGTAAGTGCTACCTAGTTGGCATCTCCCACAGCTACTCCATCATATATACAGTTGTGTATATTGTGTTTCTTATTTCCTAGGTTTTTTGCATCTCAAGACACAAGTGACTACTACCTGCTACAAGGGACACAAAGTTAAGGAAAGACCATCCGACGACTGAGCCACAGCAGGATCTTCATCTTTTGGAACTCTGTACAAGTAAGTGCTACCTAGTTGGCATCTCCCACAGCAACTCCATCATATATACAGTTGTGTATATTGTGTTTCTTATTTCCTAGGTTTTTTGCATCTCAAGACACAAGTGACTACTACCTGCTACAAGGGACACAAAGTTAAGGAAAGACCATCCGACGGCTGAGCCACAGCAGGATCTTCATCTTTTGGAACTCTGTACAAGTAAGTGCTACCTAGTTGGCATCTCCCACAGCTACTCCATCATATATACAGTTGTGTATATTGTGTTTCTTATTTCCTAGGTTTTTTGCATCTCAAGACACAAGTGACTACTACCTGCTACAAGGGACACAACGTTAAGGAAAGACCATCTGACAGCTGAGCCACAGCAGGATCTTCATCTTTGAAACTCTGTACAAGTAAGTTACATATTGGTCCCTAGTGGTTGGCATTTTCCTACAGCTATGCATTCGCATTTAGTGATGTATAGGTTGTTGACTTACATCATGTATAAATTTGTGCGTATAACATGTTTCTTCTCCAGCAAAGAACACACACCACTGAATAGTGAAAATGTAAAACTGAGGCAGACCGCCTACTACAACACAACTACATACGGTATTGGCAGGATTCTCAAGTCCACTTGGCTCTCTGGGTAAGTTTTGGGTGGGGTTAGCAATAAACAGTTGCATTTGTGGCAATGTGGTAAATTGCCATCAGTATGTTTTATTTATACGGGACCAGTTAAACTGGTTTTTGGCTGCTTGTACCCCCTTACAGCCCCATCACTTCTAAGGGCAGTGGCAGATGGGGCAATTTGTTGCCCGTAAATTTTAGACCGCAGGCGACAAATCTCCTGGAAATGCCCCTCCGTTGGTTATTGTAATCGCCGACACTATGACTAAGGTATAGCTAAATCAACTTAGAGATATGTTGGTCCTACTAGCAGCTATTGGCAATATGTTAGTCCTACTGCCTGCAATTTAAATTTTTTTCAAGGAGGGGCATTTTTGGGAGATTTTGTTGCCCACTGTCTCTTATAAAAATCACTTGTGACAAATCTCCCCATCTGCCCGAACACATAATTCAAACCCCAGTTAACACTTTATGGGGTTTATTGCATTACACAGTTGTTGCATTACCAGGTTTTTGTAGCTTTGCTTCTGATTAAGGTATTTAAAATTACCTTGCAGTTTTTGTAAATGTCATAATGAATATGAGTTAAGCTTGTTAAAGTGGAATTTCATGCTTGCTTAAACTTATAATGCAAACTGATATATGGAGACAACATGTAGATGTTGGTATTCTGTAACTTTACTATGCAATTTCACTGGTTGCTATGGTCCAGTTTACTTTAGCAACCACAGTTAAATGAATCTGTACCTGAAACAGAATGATACGTAAAATATAAAAATAACTTGCGTTGGCAGAGTTTGTAACCCTTTACAACCAAATAGCATTTTAACTTGTGAGGGACAGAACACTAAAGACCAATTGAAAAGCCGATAATGATATTCTATAGCATATTAAGAAGTTAATACAGTGATATTGCACCTTTTATCGCTATGTTCTAAAATGTGACGTATGGCAAATTTATATTTTGGTCTTCATTTTTTAATTATAGTTTGGGTCTTCATTTTTATTAAATTGCCTTGTTTTTCAACTTTCAAATGGGTCATTGACCCCATCAGCATTTTATACCATTTATTTTTCTTTTGTTTCTACTCTTTTAGCCTACAGAATGAAAAGAACTATTCATCAATATTTTGAAAGAAAAATTTCTTCAGTGTCTCCAAAACCCCTAACTGAGGTTTTAGACTCGTCAGAATCTGTGTTTCCGCAAACATCCAATTCATCATCAAAGTGCTTTGTGGATTTAACTTTGGATTGTGATGAAACCGAATATTCTTCAGAGTACCATTCTGAAGAATGCGAACTTAATTCAGTTATCCAGTCAGAGAGTTTACAAACCTCACTTGCCCCTAGAGAAATAGTTATAAGTGATGTCAGTCCTCCTCCGGACACTAGAAACACAGATTCTGCCGAGTCGAATACCTCAGATTTGTGCTCTAGCAAGTGCTGTGAAGACCTGACAATACCATGCCAACCTACGGATCCTGCAGTGTTAGAAAGCACAAAAAAAGTACAAGGAACTGGAAAGTCACAGCGTACAAGATCAGTACAAATGCAGTGGTTTAAGGAGTTTCCATGGTTAACAATGTGCATTAAGCGAGGGGTTCTTTTCTGTACACAATGTCGTTATTCTGTTGTCAAAGGGCTCAGTGCTAAAATTGAACCTGCCTTTACCGTATGTGGCTTTCAAAACTGGAAAAAAGCTATTTGTGCATTTCGAGAACATGAGAAAACAAAATGCCACAATCATGCTTCAACTGCCATGAAACATGTTGTATCTAATTCTCCAAACATAGCTGTACAGTTGGACTGTCACCTTCGGGCTCAGCAAAAGTTGCATAGTCAAATGTTAGTGAAACAAATGACATCCCTGCGTTTCCTCATTGGTCAAGGTTTGGCTACCTTTGGCCACAATGCCAATGGAGGCAATCTGTTTCACTTAATGCAGCTTCGTGCTGAAGACGTTCCTGAAATAAAACAGTTTATTAGTGAAAAAAAATATATGTCACGTGAAGTAATTAATGAACTTACTCATATGTTTGCCTTAGACATACAGAGAGCAATACTTTCAAAGATACATAAGGCAAGGCTATATTCTATACTTGCTGATGAAGCCAGGGATATTTCAAACAAAGAGCAGCTTGTTTGCTTGATCAGATGGGTTGAAGAAAATTACACAGTTCATGAAGATTTTATAGGACTTGTTGAGTTGCCTAAACAGGATTCAGCTACAATCTTCTCAATCTTACAAGATATACTGATACGCTGTAATATACCACTAAATTTGTGTAGAGGTCAAGCATATGATGGTGCAGCAAATATGTCTGGCCATATACGTGGTGTTGCTGCAATGTTTAAAGGGAAAAATCCTGCAGCTCTTCACATTCATTGTCTGGCACACTGCCTCAACCTGTGCTTACAGGATGCAAGCAAGAAGTGTAAGAGTGTTAGGGATGCATTAGATCTAGTCCTTGAAATAACCCATCTGATCAAGCAATCTCCAAAGCGTAATCACTTATTTGATTCTTTAAGAAAAGAGTTGGAACCTCAAAATCAAAATCTGCGCACTTTATGCCCTACAAGGTGGACAGTCCGTACTGGTGCAGTTAAATCTGTTATTGATAACTACAATGTTCTTTGTACAGCAATGACTCACATCAATGAAAATTCACATGATGAACATGGAAGGAAAGCTTGTGGCATTTTGGCTGTTCTAGAGAAATTTAGTACATTTTATGGTCTTAGTCTTGCATACTTGGTTTTCTCTGTTACTGAACGCCTCTCCAAAACACTGCAGACAGTTAATATAACTATACATGAAGCACAGAAAGCAGTTAAATTAACACAGGGTTTTTTTAGTAGACAGCGAACACATGAATGCTTTGCTAACTTCTTTAATTCGGTGATAGAACAATCGAAAGATCTAACAGATGAACCAGTGGTTCCCAGACAGAAACGACCACCTAGACGTATTGACAGTGGAGCAGATTCATGTAATTTTCCTACTCCGCAGGAATACTATCGAAGAGAGTATTATGAGGTCTTGGATTTGATAGATCATGAACTCACTTTTCGTTTTGCTCAAAAAGATATAGAAGTAGCAATAGGTCTTGAACAAATGTTGCTTACAGCAGCTACAGGAAAAAAAGTTGCCCTTCCATCCTCTATTTCTAATTTGTATTCAAGTGATTTTAATTTTGATCGCTTACTCCAGCAACTAGAAATGTTAGCTGATACAATACTTGAGTCTGGCAATGATCCTAAAACAGTAACAAACATAAGACTAATTTCAGATGCAATGAATGCAGTGCCTGTATCAAAGAAACTACTACCAGAAGTACACAAGCTACTTTGCTTATACTACACAATACCTGTAACAACTGCTACTGCAGAAAGATGTTTTTCATCATTGCGTAGAGTAAAAAATTATTTACGCTCTACTATGACTCCGATGAAATTGAATGATTTAATGTGTGGTTATATTCACAAAGACTACCTTGTACAGACTGATGTTGTGGCACTCGCAAATGATTTTGCACAAAGGAACAATCGTAGAAAAATGTATTTTTCAAGGGTTCACTAATGCTAAAATATTACTCTTAAATTTGTTACTGTAGCAATCAATGGTGTTCATAGCTGGCTAGGTGAAAGACAAATGGTTAAAGGACCGGTAGCACTAAATTTTTAAGTAAAATTAATTCCACCCCCCTCAAATAACACTTCTATCTTGGACGAAGTTTAATTTTTATTGTTTATACATAAACACCTAGAAAAAAATCCCTCTTCTGGTTGTGTGCTGCATTGAAAAGGCGATGGGGTGACATACATTCTCTTGTGCGTGGGCTCTTTCTTTAAAACCGGACGTTAGTGGCTTCTGCTTCAGGAAGGATTTGCCTGGAAGAGTGTGGCAGCACTACCATAGCAAAATGTATTTCTAAAATGTTTAGATAGTAAAGAAAAGAGTGGGCTCTGCGCTAGCTGTCTGGGTTTCTGGTCTTCCTTGAAAGATTTAGGGCTGGCCTGTGCGCTGCCTTACTACTTGCAGCCAGTACTGAAGTAAATCAAGCTGGTGAAATATATACAGAGCGCCAAAAAAACCTTTGAGAAGCAGAAGCAACTGACTATCGGTTTCAACAAGAAAGTTTGGCTAGCTGGAGACTGAAGCAAACAAAAGAGCTTAGAATGTGTCTCCTTATCGCCTCTTTTGAAATGCAACACACAACCGGATGTGGGATTTTACTTAAGTATTTATGTATAAAGCAGTAAAAATAATTAACTTTATCCAAGATACATTTGTTATTTGAGGGGGTGGAATTAATTTTTACAAAAAATGTTTACTGTTCCTTAAAGCAATATACTTCAATGAGTACCTATGAAAAAAATAAGTTCTAAAAGCCATAATACAGCACATACCTTGGATACCACAATTCTCAAATAGTAACGTCACAAAAATATGAAATGAAGTAGCTTTAAAAGTTTCAAATGTCTTGTGAAAATTATACCCCATTAATTGATATTGAGTGAATCTTTTAATGTTATTTTAAAGTGTACTTTTAAAGCTGTGCTTGGCTTCTTTCTATTCTGCTGTTTAGTTGTATTGAGTTAACTAGTGTAGCTTATCTCCAGCTAAGATTCTATGCACACTGTCTCCTAATACAAGTATGCATCCTGCTTGTATGTGGTTGTTTGGGATTAGCAGCATTTACTTTCCATAACAGATTTGACTGCACCAGTACAGATTCTCTATCTGGCATTCATAACATACGCAGATTTGATTAACATTTCCAATGCTTTTCTTAAAGAACTAAACCCTAGCCCTTTCTTTCCAGAATTCACCCTGATGTGCTGATCTGCTGTTATAAATCTGCAGAATTGTGCAGTGAAGGTCGGTCTTCTGATCCTTTAGCTCAACAACACAGATCTTGGATGAGTGCAGATTTGACTCAATGTTCCTAATCCTCTTCAAATGTGCATGCATGCGCCTGCAAGATCCATATAAGTCAACTGACAGAAAATGGTGCTTTGAACTCCACTGCGCAACTCTGCACATTTATGGCAGGTCAGCACATCAGGTAGACTTCTGAACTGAATAGTTTTGGGGCAGCCAGCTTGGATGCTGTACATTTGGTTACATTTTGGGATGCATTGGGAGATTGTTGATCAAATTGGTTATTTTATGGACTAGATCCAAACAGCTGCATCTTTAAAAGGTTTATAGTGAGTAATTGTAGGGCTTTTCTCCTTATACATTGCAACGACAGCATATAAGGTTTACTTATCCTTTAAAGTGGCATTTGGGGTGTTTTGCTAAAATGTTGTTACAATTACAAGACCAACTCCACCAATGGAGACAATAGCAATCTCATTACTTGCTTATTTTAAAGGTTTGCTTATCCTTTAATGTAAAGTTGCATTCAAGGTGTTCTGTAAGAATGTGTTTTAAGGCCACCCCCACTGATTGAGTTAATAGCAATCTCATACATTTTAAATTCACAACTTGTAAAGGCTCACTAATCCTTTAATGTAAAGTTGAGGTTTTTTGTTACTATTGACATTTGGTTAAAGGAAGAGCAACACCAAAAAGTTTTAAAGTAATACAAATATAATGTAGTGTTGCCCTGGTAAAACTGATCTGTTTGCTTCAGAAACACTACTATTTATATAAACAAGCTGCTGTGTAGCAATGGCGGCAATTGAAAGGCTATATGGCATAGGTTAAAGGACCAGTAACTAGTAACATTGGAAACTAAACACCAAGACAAATTAAACTTTAAAATTGCAAAGCCTTTATTAAGAAATAACTTACCGAAACTCCACTTCCTCTCCTGTTCAGAAAAGGCGACAGGACGACGATCCATCCTGTGGCGCGCTGTTTCTCCTCCCTGGCTATTTCTCATATTCTGCTGATGGCATGTGAAGTGAGGTGAAGCTGCTGCATCATGGAGTGCTATATTGTACAGATCACCCCTGCCTTCAAGTGCACTGGAATCTGGCCTCGTGGCGCAGTGACCCCTACCCCACATCCCATGGCCAGGGCCCAACAGAGCGGCAGAAGTGAAGGCGGAGGGGCTTTAACCTACTATCCCTGACCGGTAAGCAGAGTTCCGGAGTGCAACGTCTGGGTTGTGCATTTCGCGGAGGCTACAAGGAATCACACTGCTGGGGAGAATGCCTGAGGACGTGGCTTTGGAGAAGTTGCGGCTTAGAATGGAATGTGCCCCTTTGGAGAGATCCCATGGCCCTGGACTGTTGCAGAAGATTCTTGGCTCGGCGTAGCAATGTGGCTGTATCTATGTACTCAGGAGCGGGTAGTTACCCCGAAGCCGGCTAGTCTCAGGAGAAGCCTCAAACCTAGCCTCGACCACTCGTAGTATTCTGGGAACTGGCTGTGCAAGTAGTTATTTTGAGAATACTCCTCGCAGGGTGGGAATTTGGGCTCAATGTAGTTGGGGAGTTTATCAAAAACACTCATTTTTTACCCCAGAGCCTGGGGTCATCCGGGAATCTCTGCCAGAGGGACAACGGTCACAGCCAGTCCCCAGAATATACGAGTGGCTGAGGGGAGCCCAGGTTCGAGGCTCCTCCTGAGACTCTGTACTCGGGAGCGGGTAGTTACCCCGAAGCCGGCTATAGATACAGCCACATTGCTCTGCCGAGCCATGAATCTTCTGCAACAGTCTCTCCAAAGGGGCACGGTCAATTTCAGCCGCAGGTTCTCCAAAGCCATGTCCTCAGGCAGACTCCCCAGCACTGTGATTCCTTGTAGCCTGCAAAAAGCATAACCCAGGTGTTGCTCTCCACGGAGCTCTGCTTGCCTGTTGGGGATAGTAGTGGCAGAAGTGGAGGGGCTTCAACCTCTGTTAGGCCCTGGCCATAGATGCGAGGTAGGGGCCTCTGTGCCTCGCTGCGAGGCCAGATTCCAGTACACTTGAGGGCCAGGGTGATCTGTACAATATAGCGCTCCATGATGCAGCAGCTTCACCGCACTTCACATGCTGTCAGTAGAATATGAGAGATAGCCAGGGAGGAGAAATAGAGCGCCGCAGAATGGATCGTCGCCCTGACGCTTTTTCTGTACAGGAGCGGAAGTGGAGTTTTGGTAAGTGATTTCTTAATAAAGGCTTTGCAATTTTAAAGTTTAATTTGTTTTTCGCGATTTGTATACTAACGAATAAAAAATGGTGTTACTGGTCCTTTAAATAGTGGATAAAAGAGTGCCATTATGTTCTACAGAGTTTATCTTCTGAGTAGCTGCCCCGATGGCTACACAGCAGCTCATTTATATAAACTATAGTAGTTTCTGAAACAAACACACCAGTTTTACCAGTGCAGGGTAACACTACAGTATATTTGTATTTTAAAACCCTATCATTTTTTGAGGCGAACTCCACCAATGGAGATGGTAATCTCCTAAATCTAAATTATTTTGAAGGTTTCTTGTGAAAGAATATCCCGGTGGTTTTTAGGGCTTTTTTTGGAAACCATTAAGATTTGTTAAGAACCTAGGTTGATGTATATTGGCGTCTGTGTGGTACATTTTTGTAATAAAGGATAAGTTAAAACATGATTTGTCCTGCAGCACTTCACATTCATTGTCTGGCACACTGCCTCACTTCTTGTTTGCATCCTATAAGCACAGGTTAAGAGTGTTAGGGATGCATTAGCTCTAGTCCTTGAAATAACCCATCTGGTTAAGCAATCTCCAAAGCGTAATCTCTTATTTGATTCTTTAAGAAGAGTTGGAACCTCAATCTGTGCACTTTATGCCCACAAATGCAGTGGTTTAAGGAGTTTCCATTGCTAACAATGTGCATTAAGCGAGGGGTTCTTTTCTGTACACAATGTCGTTATTCTGTTGTCAAAGGGCTCAGTGCTAAAATGGAACCTGCCTTTACCGTATGTGGCTTTCAAAACAGGAAAAAAGCTATTTGTGGCATTTTGTTTTCTCATGTTCTCGAAATGCACGATCAGGCTTTAACTGCCATGAAACATGTATCTAATTCTCCAAACATAGCTGTACAGTTGGACTGTCACCTTCGGGCTCAGCAAAAGTTGCATAGTCAAATGTTAGTGAAACAAATGACATCCTTGCGTTTCCTCATTGGCCAAAGAGCAGCTTGTTTGCTTGATCAGATGGGTTGAAGAAAATTACATGGTTCATGAAGACTTTATAGCTGAATCCTGTTTAGGCAACTCAACAAGTCATATAATCTTCTCAATACAAGATATACTGATATGCTTTACTTTACCACTAAATTTGTGTAGAGGTCAAGCATAGGATGGTGCAGCAAATATGTGGCCATATACGTGGTGTTGCTGCAATGTTTAAATGGAAAAATCCTGCAGCTCTTCACATTCATTGTCTGGCACACTGCCTCAACCTGTGCTTACAGGATGCAAGCAAGAAGTGTAAGAGTGTTAGGGATGCATTAGATCTAGTCCTTGAAATAACCCATCTGATCAATCTCCAAAGTGAAATCACTTATTTGATTCTTTAAGAAAAGAGTTGGACCCTCAATCTGCGCACTGTGCCCTACACTTTGGACAGTCTGTACTGGTGCAGTTAAATCTGTTATTGATAACTTTTTGTACAGCAATGACCCACATCAATGAAAATTCACATTTTTCATCAATGGAGACAATACCAATCTCTTAAATCTAACTTATTTTGAAGGTTTGCTTATCCTTTAAAGTGGTGGTATTTGGGGCTTTTTTGGAAACATTTACAATTTAAGGCCATCTCTGCAGATGGAGAATACCTAGGTTGATCTATATTGACTTTTTGTGTGGTACATTTCTGTAATAAAGGATAAGTTAAACCATGATTTGTCAGTTTTTATTTATTTATAACTAGAAAAATGCGATATTTCAATTTGATAATTTCAACAGCTATGCGACAAAATAGTTGCTAATTTTCTTCTCCAAAGAAGCAGTTATAACTGTCTGACATACTGGCCCATGCAGATATTCTCCTTTACATTTAGCGTACATAAGCATCACTCGATTTAATAAGAGGAAGGGTGTGGCCTTAAAGTGGGCGTGACCTAAGTAAAGTGGGTGTGGCCTAAATTTAGCAGCGGCGCGCTGCGCGCGCCGCTGTAGCTCCTCCCCTTTGGGGCCCCCCCAACTAAAACCATCTTCTGCTGCCTATGCATAGGGGATTCAATTATTAGAAAGGTGGATAGGGTAATCTGTCGCAAGGCCCCTACATGCCGAACAGTCTGCTGCTTGCCTGGTGCTAGGGTTCGGCATGTGGTGGAACGAGTGGACAATGACAAAGTTAGAGGAGGTGGTGAAGTCCTCAAAAATGATTTTAAAAAACTAGGTTCAAAGCTGAGGGCAAGGACTTCCAAGGTAATTTTCTTAGAGATATTACCTGAGCCACGAGCAACGCTAAGGAGACAGCGGGAGCGTAGGGAGATTAATGCGTGGCTGAAAGATTGGTGTAGGGAGGAGGGTTTTGGGTTTTTGGAGAACTGGGCTGATTTTTCAGTCGGCTACAGGCTCTTTGCTAGGGATGGGCTGCACCTCAATGATGATGGGGCAGCTGTTTTGGAAGAGAAGATGGCTAGAGGGTTGGAGGAGATTTTAAACTAGGTGTGGGGGGGAGGGTTCAGTAAAAGATTCAGTGGTAGACAGGTTAGATGAGATAGTGGGCAAAGAAAGGGAAAATGGGGGAGGAGATTTGGCTGGGGATACTGTTAAGGAGAGGGAGGACCACATGTCATATGTTCAATATGGTGCCAGTATTAAATGTATGTTTACAAATGCAAGAAGTCTGGCTGGTAAAATGGGAGAGCTGGAGCTGCTGGTGATGGAAGGAAAATATGATGTGATTGGTGTGGCCGAAACATGGCTGAATGAGTCGCATGACTGGGCAGTAAATATCAGTGGCTATACTTTGTTTTTCGGAGGGACAGAGGCAATAGAAAAGGAGGAGGGGTATGTCTGTATGTTAGGCAGGATTTAAAAGCTCATATAAAGGAGGAGGTTATGTTAGAAAATGAGGGGGCAGAAGTCGTATGGGTGGAGTTCTTCACCAATTGTAAAGAGTCCAGCAAATTAATTGTAGGCGTATGCTATAGACCCCCTAATGTAAGTGAGGAGGAAGAGACAAAGCTCCTAATGCAAATAGAAAAGGCTACTAATTTAGGTAAAGTATTGATAATGGGGGATTTTAATTACCCAGATATTGACTGGAGCAACGGTACTGCTAGATCAGTTAATGGGAACAAGTTTATAAACTTATTGCACGACAATTTTTTAGCACAGGTTGTTGAGGAGCCAACCAGAAAAAATGCTATTCTTGATTTAGTGATCTCAAATGACCCAGAACTTATAGCAAATGTGCAAGTCATTGAACCCCTGGGTAATAGTGACCATAAGGTTATATCTTTTAATGTCTGGTGCAAAAAACAAAAATATACTGGGGCAACAAAAACCATGAATTTTGCAAAAGCTAATTTTAGTGCCTTGAGGGCTGCCCTACAGAGCATTGATTGGGGCAATAAGTTTTCAGCTAAAAACACAGAACAGAAATGGTTGTCCTTTAAAATGATATTAAATCATTACTGTTCTCAATTTATTCCCTTAAGGACTAAACGTAGAAGCTCTAAGAATCATCCTGTGTGGCTTAATACAGAAGTAAAGAAGTTAATGGGAAAGAAGAGAAAGGCATTTAAAAACTACAAATCTGTAGGGACAGAAGCTGCATTTAATGAATATAAACACTGTAATAAATGTTGTAAATCAGCAATCTGGAAGGCTAAGAAAAGAAATGAAGAGTTAATTGCGGTGGAGGTGAAAACTAACCCTAAAAAGTTTTTTAAAAATATTAATTGTAAAAAGATGCAGGTTGAGAGTGTTGCTCCATTAAATAATGGTACCAGTATGGTTGTAACAGATACAGATAAGGCAAATGTGTTAAATCAGTTCTTTTCTTCAGTGTATGCAATAGAGGAGTCAGGGTTCACAGGCTCACGTAATAACTGCACAAATGGTTCAGCTCAATCTAGTCAGTGGCTGACTCAGGATATGATTCAAAAAGCGTTAATACAAATTAATGTAAACAAGGCTCCAGGGCCTGATGGCATACACCCCCGGGTTCTAAGAGAGCTTAGTTCAGTTTTAGACCAGCCCTTATTTCTGATTTTCTCAGATTCACTGTCATCTGGTACGGTGCCTATGGATTGGAGAAAAGCTGATGTTATTCCAATATTTAAAAAGGGATTAGGATCTCAGCCTGGCAATTATAGGCCAGTAAGCTTGACATCTGTGGTGGGCAAATTATTTGAAGGCTTGTTAAGGGATCACATTCAAAATTCAAAATTTTGTCCTAATGAATGGCATTATGAGCAACAATCAGCATGGCTTTATGAAGGATAGGTCATGTCAGATGAATTTGATTGCATTTTATGATGTGGTAAGTAAGATTCTGGACAGTGGGGGGGCAGTAGATGTGATCTATTTGGATTTCGCCAAAGCGTTTGATACTGTGCCCCACAAACGACTGCTTTCTAAACTAAGGTCTGTTGGGCTTAATGAAGTCGTTTGCACATGGATAGGAAACTGGCTACAGGATCGGGTACAGAGGGTGGTTGTTAATGGGACATTCTCTACTTGGAGTAAGGTTCTTAGTGGGGTCCCCCAGGGCTCAGTATTGGGTCCACTTTTATTTAACTTGTTCATTAATGACTTAGGGGAGGGTGTTGTAAGTAATGTATCAGTGTTTGCAGATGACACAAAATTATCCAGCCCAATTAATTCCATCCAGGATGTGGAATCCTTGCAACATGATCTTGACATACTGGCAATGTGGGCAGCTAAGTGGCAAATGAGATTCAATGTTGATAAATGTAAAGTCATGCACCTGGGATGTAAAAATATCCAAGTCACTTATACCCTTAATGGGACTGCACTAGGCAAATCCATTATGGAAAAGGACCTTGGAGTCCTTGTAGATGATAAACTTGTTTGTAGCAAGCAATGCCAGTCAGCAGCATCAAGGGCAAATAAGGTCTTGAGCTGTATTAAAAGGGGCATAGAGTCAAGGGAGGAGGGGGTCATTCTTCCACTGTATAGAGCACTTGTAAGGCCCCATCTAGAATATGCCGTACAGTTTTGGTCTCCATCACTCAAACAGGACATTATTGTATTAGAGAGGGTACAGAGAAGGGCAACTAAGCTGGTAAAAGGTATTGAAAATCTTAGCTATGAGGAAAGACTGGCCAAATTGGGGATGTTCACGCTGGAGAAGAGGCGCTTAAGGGGTGATATGATGACTATGTATAAATATATAAGGGGATCATATAATAATCTCTCTAATGCTTTATTTACCAGTAGGTCTTTCCAACTGACACAAGGTCACCCATTCCGACTAGAAGAAAAGAGGTTCCGCCTAAATATTCGGAAGGGGTTTTTTACAGTGAGAGCTATGAAGATGTGGAATTCTCTCCCTGAATCAGTTGTACAGGCTGATACATTAGATAGCTTTAAGAAGGGGTTGGATGGCTTTTTAGCAAGTAAGGGAATACAGGGTTATGGGAAATAGCTCATAGTACAAGTTGATCCAGGGACTAGTCCGATTGCCATTTTGGAGTCAGGAAGGAATTTTTCCCCCTCTAAGGCTAATTGGAGAGGCTTCAGATGGGTTTTTTTTGCCTTCCTATGGATCAACTGGCATATAGGTAGTTAATATAAAAAAAAAAAAAAAAAAAAAGGTTGAACTCGATGGACATGTGTCTTTTTTCAACCTTACTTACTTACTTACTATGTCAGTGGCGAGGTTATGACATGGAGATTGGCGATTGACAAGAGTCCTGTCCAGACTTCCATATTTGGAAAATCAGACAAGAAGTTTTGACCCAGATAGCTCTTCTGAAAACCGGGATGTCCAGGTCAAAACTGGAAAGGTGGCAACCCTATTGTGAAGATATCTAGGTGTCATCTGGACCTTCTGTAATTTGTCTCTTTGCACCTTCCTTAAGTCTGCTAAAAATAACATTAAATAAACCCAATAAAATTGTTTTGCCACCAGTATTACATAGTAACATAGTGAGTAAGGTTGAACTCGTCCATCAAGTTCAACCTTTTTTTTTATATATCTGCCTAACTGCCAGTTGATCCAGAGGAAGGCAAAAAAACCCATCTGAAGCCTCTCCAATTTGCCTCAGAGGGGAAAAAATTCCTTCCTGACTCCAAAATGGCAATGGGACCAGACCCTGGATCAACTTGTACTATGAGCTATCTCCCATAACCCTGTATTCCCTCACTTGCTAAAAAGCCATGCCATGATTCATGCATCTCAATTACCCTCAAGTACAGTTAAAGGATCTGTTATCCGAAAACTCATTATGCAGAAAGCTCCAACTTACTGAAAGACTGCCTCTCTAGACTCCACTTTATCCAAATAATCCAAATTTCAAAAATGATTTCTATTTTCTCTGTCATAATAAAAATAATATGGGCGATGGCCTGCCTGTTATTATGAACTTTCTGGATAATGGGTTTAAAATTAATTTGAACCCATGCAATAAAATTTACCTCATCAAGGCTGAAAGCTACTATTACAAATAAAATACATTTACTGTAAGTCCCTGTATATTGCACTACAGGTATGGGGATCTATTATGCATAATACTTGGGGCTTTCTGTAATTTGGATCGCCATACCCTTCACCTGTTAAAAATCATTTAAACATTAAATAACCCCAATAAGATTGGTTTGCCACCAACATGTACTGCAATTTACTGTACTAGTTAGTATCACTTACTAGCTACTGTCTTATAATTATAGAGAATTTTTTTTTTAAATTGAAATCACTTGTTTAAAATGCATTCCATGGGAGATGGCCTTCTGAACTTTCTGGATGATGAGTTTCTTGATAAGTTATTCCATACTTGTACTACCAGCCCTATATTATTTACACATATAGGAACAATATGGAACCAGTTTCATCTTTATTTCTTTGCTAGTAGTGATGGGCAAAATATATTAGGCAGGCACAAATTCGCGGTGAATTCCTTTGATACGCCGCTGGCGAAAATTTTTTCGAAACCGCAGCGAAAGTTTGTCGGCCTAAAAAAAATATGGAAGCCAGGGCAATTTCGCCAAAAACGGATGCCGACATCAAAAATTAGACGCCGGCACCATTTCGCAAATATTTCACAGTTTCCAGAATTTCGCGGGAACACAAATTTTTCGGTAAAACGCCCCAATTTCGCCCATCACTATTTACTAGAGTTCATTATTCTTCACAATGCCCAGTCTGCTTATTCTGTGATTCCTAAAGCCAGCACAATGCCCACCTTCTATGGCATGCGTATGTTTATGAAATTCAGTTACCAGGGACCACTTGAGTTTTCAAGTTCAGAACCCCCCGGACAAAGGAATCTCAGGATTTTTATATATGGAATCGTATAACACAAATGCGTTCAGGAGTAAAAGGAAGTTACCCATGGGAGAGCATAACGATATTGCTCCACAGCACAGAAAAAAAAAGAAATGCTCTTAGAGCCAAAAAGTGGTTCTGCCTCAGGGCCACAGTAACAAAATTTTATGGAAACAAAATGTGGAAAAACACTGGTAGAGTGCCATTAGCCATTTAGGGGGCCTTCTTTCTCAATTATGCCTTCTCCCTCTATCTCTGCAATGTCTAGCATACAGTCCTAAATTACCATGAGCTTTATGAATAATTTCCCAAATTTATCTGTCGGTCCCAGGTTTGAGTCCTCACTGTAATGGAAGCAGGGTTCTTTTAAACTACTACTCTTTGAATATAACTCACCTACCTGTATGTAGCCCCTGAATTTTACACACTGATTCACTATTCTGGGCAACAATGTTACCAGAGACCTAGCCACTCTAACACTAGTCATTGAAGCCCAAACTGTTCCGCTAAATAGCCATGAGCTACTGCTCGTTAAATAGCCCTGGGCTTAACTTCATTTCCTAGATAGACCTATAGCAGGAGATGACTGACCACTCACTAGATCCTGCACTTGTCTAGGGATCCACTCTTGGCTCCTCTTCCTTTGGCAGGGAGTCCCAGACAGAAAAGCCCTCAAACAGCATGGCTCCCAACATATATATAACTGACACCTTGTGGCTAAACAAGTAAACCCTCAAGGTCTGGTTTGAGGAAGAGAAGCCTTTCTCTTTAAAGGGATCCTGTCATTGGAAAACATGTTTTTTTCAAAACGCATCAGTTAATAGTGCTACTCCTACAGAATTCTGCACTGAAATCCATTTCTCAAAAGAACAAACAAGTTTTTTTATATTCAATTTTGAAATCTGACATGGGGCTAGATATTTTGTCAATTTCCCAGCTGCCCCCAGTCATGTGACTTGTGCCTGCACTTTAGGAGAGAAATGCTTTCAGGCAGGCTGCTGTTTTTCCTTCTCAATGTAACTGAATGTGTCTCAGTGGGACATGGGTTTTTACTATTGAGTGTTGTTCTTAGATCTACCAGGCAGCTGTTATCTTGTGTTAGGGAGCTGTTATCTGGTTATCTTCCCATTGTTCTTTTGTTTGGCTGCTGGAGCAGCACTATTAACTGATTCATTTTGAAAAAAATGTTTTTTCCCATGACAGTATCCCTTAAACTAAGGAGCCCTGTAGTGGCCAAACTGCAGGGGATTACACAATAAAAGGGAAAGCTATTTACCAATACCCTACAACAGTAAAAAATAAGACTTTTTCCATACATAGCTGTTAGCTTTATTCTGAAATTATTAACTACTAGGGCAAGATTCCAAAATCTTTAAGGTAAAGTAAAGGTCCTTTGTGCATGTACACATGATATGTGTATATTAACTTTCATGCATTTGGACAAAAAAGTTGCCATAAGAAAAACCGCCCATTAACTTTAATGCATTTGGACAAAAAAGTCATTGTCACAAAATAAAATGAACATTGACTTTAATGCATTTGGAGCGAGAAAAATTGTCACGTGATGCCCATTCGCTTCAATTCCTTTTGTGGATTTTTTCGCATTTGCAAATGTTTTTGCTGTTCCGCGACAGATTCGCTATATAGGTGATACAGAAAAGCCAATATCGTCTCATAATCTCCTCGTCTCCTGTTCCAGCATTCCCTTTAGACTCCGTCAACTTGTACATTTGTTCTCAAAAATGTATCGGAATTAAATTCAAGGTACACCTCTCTATATTAATAGTAACACATGGAATACTGATAACCCTGGGTTTAATACTATACGAAGTTTGTGTAGCTTCCTGACAATGTATATATGACAGTGGAATAACTGACGTAATCCATAATGTCAGCCAATGAAATTCTTTTTTTTATACTAGTATAATGGAGTCACCATGATTTTAGCACTTGGTTATGGGGGTTCACTTGTTTGCAAATACTCAGTTGCCAGTTGCTCTGCTTTATCAACTGATTAATTTGCCCGAGGCCTTCTAATAGTCTTATTATTCAGTTATTTATCATTTTACCGGTTCAGGATGGTTGGCTACCATTTATATTATCACAATCTGACGGAAGTTTTTGTGTGTGTGGCATATGTTCATATGTAGTACAGCTACACTATCTTGTAATGATGAGATGTTTCTTCTTCTTCCCCAGAACTTCATTGAAAGTATTACTGATGACTCAAAGTTTTGGATTGGCCTCAGAAGGGATCATAATGTGTGGAGATGGCGGGATGGAACAATCCTTGTTCAATCAGAGGGGTAAGATTCTGTTCCTGGTCCTCAGAAAAATGCCCTCTCCATCTTGTCCAACCATCCACAAGCCACCACTGACCCCACCCCTACAGGCAGCGGGAAGGGATATGAAAGAGGGTAAAAAGTGAAGCAACAACTAATGGATGTCAGAGAAATGGGAAGGGGGTTATTGTGTATATAACAGGCCTGTTTATGTCATGCTTGATTCAAAAGTGGCAGGGCAAGGGAGGCTCGTTGGTGTCCTCCCCTCCAGTCCCTACCTTGCATGTTATTCAGACATGTTAGTTATGGAGCGGAAGGAGGCACAGCGGGCCCTGTACTGGGCTGCATGTTTAGATGCTACTCTCTGCACAGAGCCCCAGATTTTTAATCTTGTGCACCATGCAGTAAGCAACAACCCTAGGGGGGGGCACAAGTGTGAACCCTGGGATTGTAAATTATCCCTTAGATCAGTGATCCCCAACCAGTAGCTCGCAAGCAACATGTTGCTCTCCAACCCCTTGGTTGTTGCTCTCAGTAGCCTCAAAGTAGGGGCTTATTTTTGAATTCCTTGAAGTTTTGGTTGCATAAAAACCATGTGTACTGACAAATAGAGTCTCCTGTAGGCTGCAAGTCCACATAGGGGCTACCAAATGGCCAATCACAGTCCATATTTGGCACCAAAGGAACTTTTTGCATGTTTGTGTTGCTCCCCAACTCTTTATTTTTGAATGTGGCTCACGGCTAAAAAAAGGTTGGGGACCCCTGCCTTAGATACAGCATTTTTAATTATCGCCAGTCCTGGTATGGGCTGATTTTTTTTTTCTATATTTATCTGCACTCTGTTAGACTTTACTGTAATGGGTATAACAAGACTCACAACACCGATCTTTGTGCAGCTCTCAAACCTGCAGTTTCCAATTTAACTCAGTTTGCAATTCTTCTGCAGATTTTGGTACAAGGATGAGCCTAATAATGAAGCAGGAATCGAAAACTGTGTCAGCATGTGGATAGACAAAAAGTGGAATGATATTTTTTGCACGAATCAGTATAAAGCAATCTGCGAGGAAAAAATACTAAGATGTATATAGTTATGGAGGTGTAAATATAGTTTTTTTGAGCATCTTATTACAATATCAATATCTGGAAGAAATATAAATAAAATGTAAATCTCTTAAATACAATATATGTATTTATATCCAATAACTACTAATAAGAAATAAATAATTGATGCTACAGAAGTTCTTTGGTTTGGACACTGACTTAATCTGGATCTGAGGATAATAAGATTAAGGAACCTTGCTGTAGTCCTTTCATGCTTATAATTAGTTGTTGTAAATTATATTTCTGCCTAATTTAGGCTTGGGCGAGTTTGACCCATTTCGTTTTGCCAAAAATTTGCTGCTGGCGAAATGTCGTCAACGCCAATGAAAGTCTTTCTTTTTTTTTTTTTACGCACAATGCCATACAAGTCTATGGCCGTCATTTCCGAGGCAAAACACGGCGAAAAAATGTGCCCATCCCTAGTGGCTATGTATTATGTAACTAGTCACTCACTCATTTTTCTACACTGAAGGAACAGCAAAACAAAGTGTATGAACTGCAAAAAATGTCCAGTTGTCACTCTTTGCATATTTGCGTATTTGGTTGTCATGTGTCTGCAGTTTGGGATGATTCCTGAACTATTTGGGTCCCAGATTAATTACACAGTACATGTTGTCAATCTCTACGTTTCTGTGCAGCAGTTCAATGTGCTTCAGTAAATAGAGCTGCCAGATGTACCAACAAATGTACATTATTTACTGACACTTCAAATCTTTGTCTCTTCGAAGACAGAATCTCGGAACTTGCCAGGCAATGGGCTACATACAGAAGGGCATTTTGGGAAATGGAATTATAATCATTTAGTACTTTCTGGATAGCAAGTTTTTGGTTATTAAATCTTGCAGCATGGTGGCTCACTGGGAAGCACCGGTGCCTTACAGCACTGGGGTTCTGAGTTGGATTCCAGCCAAGGTGTTATCTGCAAGAGGTTTGTATGTTGATAAAATTGGCCCTACTGTGGGTAGGCAATGAATGATGTATAATACGTCAGCACTGTATAAATACAATCAAAAAATACAGCTGTACATATAGGTTGAGTGACTGATGTGGTTAGGGAGATATGCAATATTCTTTATTTAATATTAAGAGGAAGTATAAAAAGATAAGGAGCAATGAGGGAAAGCAGAAGTGGAGACCCAGGGAGCAGTTGTATGTGACACGGAGGAGGCAGAACAACACTGAGAAGGAACCAGTCAACTGGGCAGAAAGACATTCCAATCCATTGGCACAAGATGGACAGAGGTAAGGAGTACTCAACTCATATTTACATTAGTCATACACTTATGTTGGTGGTCACTTTCCTCTTACACTTTCACTGGGCTGTTTGTTTCAGTGATGTCTACTTCATCTGCTGGTCTGACTACAGAAATAGTGTATCTGAAATACTCTTTCCTCCAGCCAAGACCCCCACTCCCATAATGGCTCACATGCTCCTCCTTCACAGGACTGTTAGTCACAAAATGTATGCTAGGCATGAGCATCCACAGAAAGAATTTCCGGTGGGGGGGGGCAAAGTCATACAGTAACTTTGTGCCAAGATTGTAGGAAATCATGGGAGTAGTAGGCATATACTTGATAACCCCAAAACCTAGGATATCTTACCTGGATAGGTGATGTGTTATGATGCTGCAATAAATCCTACATAAATAAATGACACCAGACTAAAGAATGAGTGGTGAAAGACCCTAGCTGCTTTTATTATAACTCAGAATTAACAGAACCAAGTATTCAATCCCAAAACATTTTACCTGTATACAAATTCATTGTTGACCTCTTTTAGTAGCTATGCTCTCAGTGCCCGCTATGACTTAAATGTTCCGCGTTTTTCTTTTCATAATGGGATGGTGGGCTGGGGAGTTTCATGAGCGGTGCTGCCACAGCTACAATGCGCACTTCAGGTGGCTGATTTTATATAGATTTATATAGCCTCTGCTTTAGTGGGCTTTTGTCAGACGGGCCAACGAACCAGTCACTGTGCATAATAGCGCTCCCATTTACCTGCTCTATTAGCCCACCTGACAAGAGCCCCCTATATTATCTATACCTGATCTATATTAGCTATGCCACACTCCCATGCCGAGATAAAAGGGGGTAAATACCCCCGCTGGGGCCATATTAATGGCAAAGCCAATAAGGTCACTAAAATCACCAGTTGGCAAATTGCTAAACAAAAACTACTTTACTCAACATGCATCGGGAGACACAGGCTTGGCACATTAGGGCAAGAAAAAACTTTGGCTGGTTTCCAAAGTACAAACTAGCCAAAGGCCCAAAAAGTAGCCCAAATCCATACCTTGGCTAGTTTGTATTTTCAAAACCCACACTGGGCTTTAGTAACCCAATTTGGCTGGAAAACCACCAACATGGCAATCCTGGTGGGCAGGCAAATAATTGTGCTTAGTTTTTTTGTACAGCAGATTTTAATTTGAGGAAGGCTCAAGAGGAGGGGCTATAAAGGCAGGTACTGGATGAAATCACTGACAGAGAAGTGGGAACATTGCAACCTGCAAGATAGAGTTGTATATGGCAAAGTAACGCCGGGGATCAGCAGTAGGGATGGGCGAATTTGACCTATTTTGCTTCACCAAAAAATTGCCACAAAAATTGTCGCGCTGCAAATTGTTTTGACGCGCGTCTTTTTTTTTTTGACGCACGCCGCCATACAAGTCTATGGGCGTCATTTTTTTGGCGAAAAAATCCGCCCATCCCTAATCAGAAGCAGACTGGTTTGAGGGCAAAATTCAGGGGGGGGGGCAATTGCCCGTCCTTGCCCCTATTTGCAGACGCCCATGGTAGGGAGGCTCTTTTATAAACAGTCTTGTTTTAGTGGTTTTAGAGTTTTTTTTTTAAAAAAACATAATTAAAATCTTCTGCTCTAAAATCGCAATTGCCGTGAAATTTAGATCTGAATTTAAAAAGCATGAATGAAAAAAAAAACACTGAACGACCAAATAAGAGTACGAAAACCTCAAAAACCTCTAAATATTCAAGTTTTTGACTCCCATTGGTCCCACTGACTTCTATAGCTTACAATACGAATCCAAAAATACTCCAGCTAAAACCTGTCAAGGTGATGTAAAAGTCAATGGCAGAGGTCCCTTTTACAATTTAAAAAAGGTTTTTAGACAACAATTCAAAAAAGTTGTACGGTTTGAGCGAAAGATTAGAAAAAGTCATAACATTCGAATTTTCAAACAATTTTGTCAAGACTTTTCCTGCATCGACTTCTTTGACCTGATTTTTTGATAAATGAGGTAAATTTGTGGATAAGAGCTAGGTCAACTTTGTTTTAATAACAAAATGAGACAAATTAAATTAAATACCCCCTAAAACTCTAAAAATTCTAAAGTGTAAAAACCACAAAAACCTAATACAAAACTGTACCCAATAAAAGTTGTCGAGGTCTTACAGAAGTCAATGGGAGCCCTGCTGATCCTATTGGGCCATTTTTAGGGGGTTATTTATCAAAGGTGGAGCTTGTGAGGTTTGTGAGTTTTTTCTACCTTGAATAAACTCACAATGCTAATGTTTGCTTATTTATGAAGAAACCCAAACTAGAACTTGAATAGCTCGAATTGATTGAATTGTCAAGAGCAAACCACCGAACCCCCCCCGAAAATCATAAAGGCTAAACACATTTTCAAATGGTTCAAGGTACCTCTGCCATTGAGTTCTACATGACCGTTTCAGATTCAAGCTTTTTGCAGCTTTGGGGCATAAAAATTTTAGTTTTTGTAATCCCGAAAAAGTCAAGTTTTTATTGAAACTACCCTCGAAAAACACAACTCGACCTTTGATAAATAACCCAATTTGGACTTTTAAAGGTTTTCAGATTCAGTTTTGCTTAATTGTCCGAAAAACACGAGTTTTAAAAATATTCATATTTTTTAGTGAATAATTAAGCATTTTTTTCCAGTTTCTACTTTTTAATTTTGGATCTTTTAATAACTGTCATGGCATTCATGATTTTAGAGAAATAGAGTTTAATCGTGGTTTCAAAAACCTGTAAACTAAATAAAGTAAATTATGATTCACATTTATGTTTTTGATCTAGTTATAGGGAAAAACATGAACCCACTAATTTCCAAGGGATTGAGAACTGTGGGGAGACTCGCAATGAGCGCTGGAATGATCGTGTCTTTAATGTAAAGAATGCTTTTATCTGCAAAATTACCCAGCCATGTTGTTAGAAGCTCCCAGCCATTGTGCTTTGTCTTTGGATAATAAAACTGCATGGATTTAGCAACAAACCTTAGCATTGTGTTTTCTTGCTAATACACCTCATAATGAAAACATGACACTAAACCTGCTACATTAGTCTTACATTATGATTCTCTTCTTTCTCCCACCCTATCTACACTTTTTTCACATACCTGCCACTTGTCTGCATGGTTCCTTCCCTACTCTTCACTCCCCTCCAATTACACCACCCTGCCCACTGCACCCGACAAATGTCTCTGTTGCCTACACCAAGTCTTAGTTCCAGCCCTGAATAATGTTTCAGAAAAAATGTTTTTATACTGGTTGTGGTTAGATGACTTAGATGTATTTTACAACAATTGTTACATATTTCTATTAATACACAACCCTCATTAAATCATGAAACACAAGTGACATTGCTAAGCACAAATTAAACTGAAATCACTTAGCAGAGTTTATATAATGAATAAAGTACCCCCTATTGTAAAATATAAGAATATTATAAGTTACCGAGGAGTTCCATGACAATATTAAAGCACAAGGCTGAGTGCTTTTATACAGGTCATGGAACTCTGCGGTTACTTCTCATATCCTCATATTAGGATATAATTTACAAGATATTCATGGCTTTTGTGTATTATAAGAATATAATACACAAAAGCCATGAATATCTTGTAAATGATATCCTTATAAATGGTGAATAGTGATGTCATCCGTTAAAAACAGTGAGTATTGATGTAATTTTTGTCACATGACTCACTGAAACTTGTGTATTATAATAAATAAAGTACCTCCTTGTTGGAAAATATGAGGATATTAGAAGTAACCTCGGAGTTCCATGACCTGTATAAAAGCACTCCCGTTTGTGCTTTTATATTGTCATAGAACTCCTCAGTAACTTATAAAATTCTTATATTTTATAATAGGTGGTACTTTATTCACTATATATTTTACAGGGTCATAATGTAGTGATGAACAAAATGTTTAGAGTTTCGCCTCAAAAATTATTCCCATAGACTCCAATGGGTAAAAAATCATGAGGGGGGACAGATGATTTGGAGACAGAAATAGTGTGACGATTAACTGCTGCTAGGCAGAAGGAACAGAGAAATGGCATTGTTTATATCTTTACCAGTACATGAGGGCAGGAATGAATGGGGTGTCATTTGTCCGAATCCTTTTGTAAACAAACCAGATTTTGTTCTCATTCTTTAATAGAAATACGTCTTTTGTATATTTTTATACAAATTTTATATTGGCTACTTCTGCTGGTAAGGGTACCAGATACAATAAGTTTAAAACCACACTGAATGAATTTCCATTACAAGCAATCCAAACACGGCTAAATTATTGATCTATCAAAGATGAAGCAAAGAACAGACCCAATCCTGCAGGCCTGGAGCAGAAAGATAGAGGAAACACAGATTGCCTGAGCAGTTTACCTGACCATTATCTGGCTCTGATGGCTTGGCTTTAAAGAGATGATCACTATAAATGCACCAACTAAACCCTTTCAGTACCTACAGCCTACTCTCATCTTTCTCTTGTCCTCTCTCTCCTTTTCATGTTAGTGTAGGGACCCCTAGGGGGCACATTTACTTAGCTCGAGTAAAGGAATATAAAAACAATTCTTCGAATTTCAAAGTATTTTTTTGGCTATTTCGGCCATCGAATTGGATACTTTGAGCTTCGACTACGACTTTGAATCGAACGATTCGAACTAAAAATCATTCGACTATTCGACCATTCGATAGTCGAAGTACTGTCTCTTTAAAAAAAACTTCGACCACCTACTTTGCTCGGTACTTCACCTACCGAGCATCAATGTTAGCCTGTGGGGAAGGTCCCCATAGGGTTTCTAGCCAATTTCTGATTGAAGGAAAATCGTTCGATCGATGGATTAAAATCCTTTGAATCGTTTGATTCATTGATCATTCGATCAAATGATTATTCCTTTGATCGTTCGATATTCAAAGTCGAAGGATTTAACTTCGAGGGTCGAATATCGAGGGTTAATTAACCCTCGATATTCGACCATTAGTAAATGTGCCCTCTAGGGTTAAGTTCCCCGATGGTCTGAAAATCCCACATGGTTGGAAATCCCCTGCAGTGACCAGCTAAACGGTGGGCCTACATTGGATAAGGGAGGGGACATGAGTCATTCCAGCCCTGAATAATATTGCAGACAAAGTGCTTTTATACTGGTTGTGGTTAGGTGACTTAGATGTATTTTACAGCAATTGCTACATGTTTCTATTAATACACAAACCTCATTAAATCATGTAACACAAGTGACATTGCTAAGCGCAAATTAAACTGAAATCACTAAGCAGTGTTTATAAGAATATATTTTACAGGGTCATGAGTGCTATGAAGAATATGATTCTGATTACCAGATTGTCAAAACAATCAATAGACAGACTGACCACACATCCAATTGGTTTGTATTTGTAAAGCTATGTACTGTATATATGAAGGCTTTGTGTTCATTTTCCCTTATTTCACTATTTCAATATTCAATTAGCCCATTTCATACAATTCAGCCCAGTATCACCACAGAAATAGTATTTTGTCTGTGAGCAGCCAGGTCACAATTGCTGAATACTGGCTTCTTTTTAAAAAATATATAATTTTTTTCATCACTGTAAATTACAAAACTGATTCGCTAGTACAGGTATAGAATCCCTTATCCAGAAACCCGATATCCAGAAACCTCTGAAGTACGGAATGGCTGTCTCCCATAGACTCCATTTTGTCCAAATAATCCAAATTTTTAAAAATGATTTCCTTTTCATCTGTAATAATAAAACAGCAGCTTGTACTTGATCCTAACTAAGATATAATTAATCCTTATTGGAAGCAAAACCAGCCTATTGAGTTTATTTAATGTTTAAATGAATTTCTAGTAGATTTAAGGCATGAAGACCCAAATTACGGAAAGATCTGTTATCCAGAAAACCCCAGGTCCCGAGCATTATGGATAACAGGTCCCATACCTATAGTATTTCTACTCCCATTAGTTGCTTTATACATGTAGACTATAGATAGATAGTATAATGTAGATTGTATAAAGAAGGTCACAGCATATTGTGAGACCCATCTAGCAAATTTAACACTTTGTTGACATATTCCCATGGACTTCCCCCCAAGTCTGGAGACTGGATCCCTGTTATGTAGGCTAAGGAAGGGACAGAATCTGATATGGGGACAGATGATTTGGAGACAGAAATAGTGATTTTTAGTAACTGTTGCTGGGCAGAAAGAACAGAGAAATTGCATTGTTTACATCCCTACCAGTACATGAGGGCAGGAATGTATGGGGTGCTATTTGTCCGAATCCTTTTGTGCACAAACCAGATTTTGTTCTCATTCTTTAATAGAAATAGATATTTTATATTTTTTTATTTGTATATATGGTCACAAATACTAGCAGGTTAAAGGAAATAAGAGCAGACAAAACTAGAAACAGAACTCCAGGCAAACCAGACAATAAATATAGGAACTAACAACAAGTAACTCAAACAATAAGGACATAAAGGGCAAGGGATGTGCCCAGACTTTATATTGGCTATTTCTGCTGGTAAGGGTACCAGATACACAGTATCTTAAACACCCCACTGAATGCATTTGCATTAAAAGCAATCCAAACATGGCTAAATTATTGATCCCTCAAAGATGAAGCAAAAAAAACAGATTGCCTGAGCAGTTTACCTGACCATGATCTGGCTCTGATGGCTACAAATGCACCAACTTCATCCTTTCAGTCCCTACATCCTACTGTCATCTTTCTCTTGTCCTCTCTCTCCTTTTCATGTTAGTGTAGGGACCCCTAGGGTTAAGTTCCCCTATGATCTGAAAATCCCACATGGTTGGAAATCCCCTGCTGTGACCAGCTAAGTGGTGGGCCTAAATTGGATAAGGCAGGGGGCATGAGTCATTTGTCCCTGTGTAGTTTTCCCTGGCAGATTCTGAATTTGGCCAGACAGTGTCCATATTTTCATAAAGCTGATCTGCCATGTGCCATGCCATACTCTTCTTAGCAACAGCAAAGAAAGTTTAACGAATCCACACACACACGATTATTTGCAGTTGGGGAGCTTCCCCTTTTATTATGCCACCAACAGATTCAATGTTTCAGGGGGGTTAACCCTCCCTTCATCCTGAATCCTTAACCCCCCCCAGGAATGTTGATTCCATTGGTAGCATAATGAAAGGGGAAGCTCCCCAACTGCAAATAATTATGTGTGTGCGGATCGTTAAACTTTCTTTGCTGTTGCTAAGGGACCCTGCCCAGTCAACGGAGGGCCAGCACCACCAGTGCAATAAGAGTGAATTACAGGAGTGCAGTTGATATATCACATGATTCATGCTCCTTTTCCTTTTCACTTCAGCATGGAGTGATTTTTTCCAGCTGGGGCTCTTAAAGCAAAAGACCGCAGGCTATGGAGAGAAGCCACATGGGTGGTGAGGCCCTTGGTGAGCTCGGGGATAAAGAGACCCTGATAATCATTTGGAACTCAGACGCAGCAGAGAGAGTAAAGGAGCTGCCTGGTTAAGGATTCCTGTGAAAGAGGCTTGGATGTGCTCACACTCTGGATGAGTCTTAGAGCCGGCCTGAATATTTCTGTGAGATGCTGTGGATGCCTATACAAGCTCTGTGTGAGCCTTCAGTGAGTCTATTGTCTATTGTAAGTGAGGGTATTGGAATGTCTCCAGCGTGTGTCTCCTGTGTGAAGACAGGTTTTGCTCGCTAGATGGGGGTTACTGTGTCTATACAAAAGAGAGGTAAAGGGGACAGGTAGTGTTACCTGGGGTAAAAACCTCATGGAATTGGCACTGTGTTTGTCCAGCAAGAGTGGGAGTGTGGGACTGTGTCCTGTTAAAGACTGGCGTTGAAGGACCACATGGGTACCCCAGGGCAGGATTGATATGTGATATTGTGTATTTCCATTTTACTTTTTGTCGAGGATAGGAAGGGTTGCTAAGGAGGAAGAGAAATGTAGGCGGGCCTTTTAGGCAGGAGCTGGTACTGTACTGACTGGAACAGGGTGATGAGGGCTTAGAGTCAGGCTGAATAAAGATGGTGCATGCAAAGAGGACTGGACAGTATTAGAAAAAGGACAGGAGTGGAACAGTGTGGGCAAAGAGAACAGGACTGGATCAGAAATGAGACAGGAGCGGGACTTTGCAGACAAAGAGAACAGAACTTTATCAGACACAGGAGCAGGACGTTGTGGGTGAAGCAGGAACAGGGTGAAGCAGGAACAGGGTGAAGCAGGAACAGGGTGAAGAACCAGGTCAGGATGAGGGGTGAGCAGCAGGACAGATAGGACCAGAACCAGGAGCAGGTTAAGGAGAGACAAGAAGTAGGAACCAGAAAAGTGGAGAACAGGATAGAAACTAGACCAGGCAAGGCAAGGTAAGTTAAGACTAAGCAAGGCAAGGAGCAGACTGGAGCAAGAGCTGTTAACAAAAGCCAGGGACGGTGCCTCAGTACTCATGTTAGGCCAATGCTCACTGGGAGTTAGGAGGGCTAGCCTTATATAAGGCCCCCCCCCATTTCACCCTGTTGGGTGAAATGACCAAACCAGAGACCCAGCAGAAGTTTAAATGAGAACTTACTGGCTGCTCTCCTGGCCCAGTATTTAGGGTGACCATCCAGTCACCAGGAGGTCTCATTATCAAACCCTAGCAGAGTCTCTGATTATATTAAGTGTATCTGTTTTACTGCAATGCTGTTGTTAATTATTGTTTCCAAGTGGGGCCACCCGTATGTGTATACCTTGATCCCACTAGGTGGAGGCACTGCCATTGAGAGAAATTCCCAGTACCCTTTACTATAGCAAAGGGGAGTCAGGACCTGTGTATGGTAAGCTATTGATGATGTATATCCTATGCAGATAAGACAAAAATAAAAGTAAAGACCGCTTCAGCTCACCGAACCTCCCCTCCTCCAGGTGCTCAGTCAACAGTGTCCCCACTGTAAATACATATAACTCAGACAGGCAGACGGCACTACTGGAATGTGGTTTATTGGAGTTGCTGCTGTTAGACACCTAACGAGTTTCGGGAATGTATCCCTTAGTCATAGGCTATGACTAAGGGATACATTCCCGAAACGCGTTAGGTGTCTAACAGCAGCAACTCCAATAACCACATTCCAGTAGTGCCGTCTGCCTGTCTGAGTTATATGTATATCCTATATTACATGAAGGAGTTAAAATAGGGTTACATTAGTTAAAGCTCGTATTGTCTTTGTGGAGATACTTGTATTGCTTCACATATGCATTTATGTATACATATGATAATGATAATAAAAATAAAAGAAATAAATAAGAGCAAACCATGCAGCCCTTCTACTTTGACCATTCTGAATGGTTGGCATAACAGGGGTATGCACATGTCCTGTCCCACCAAGATATAGACCTACAAGATAGACAAGATACACAGAGAGAGAGAGACTCAAACAGTTTTTGGGCAAAGAGTAAAGAGTTGCATCTATGGGTGTCGGGTGCTACTCACATTGTGGCCAATCTATTTTGGTTTTTTTTCAATCTCTAATTTTCCCTGAAGCTTCTAACTAAAGTCAGTTAAAAGGTCCATGTTCTGCTGAGTACCTCTTGTCTGGTATCAAGTAGATCTACCTGCTACACTCGCCTTTTAAAGGACCAGTAACACTTAAAAATTTTAAGTAAAAAAAAAATATTATAGCCCCCTCTAGTACCTCCTCCTTCGCCACTAGCAGCACTCACAGAAATAAATCAGATGTAAAGTTAAAACATGCAGGCTGAAGAATCCTCTACAGCAGCGCAGCAACTGACTTCTAGCTTAAGAAGAAGTTGGGTCAGGAGACGTGGAATGCACACAGAAGTTTAGATAGAAGTTTTAGAAGTTAATTTTAAAATATGAGGTTATTAAAAAAAAAGAAGTGGCAGAATAGTGAGGCGTAACTAGTACAGATTCAATGAGATGGAGCAAAACGGGGAAGAACCTATGTAAAATAGAAAGCACCCAATTATTATTAAAAAAGAGGATTATTAAAAAAACAGAAACGGCAGAATAGTGAGGCATAACTAATACAGAACCAATGAGATGGAGCAAAACGGGGAAGAACCTATGCAAGATAGAAAGCACCTAATTACAGGCACATACACTGTAATGTAAAGGAATAGCACATAAATGTATTCACTGGAATAAATGGAATACACAGAGAAGAAAATAAAGTGCCGCAGTTAACCAATGTAGATAACTCACCAAGTGGAATCTGTGATCCCAGACCCTCAACTCAAGGAGCAGTATAACATTATTTATGCAGACAAACAGAAATGGGCCAACCGGCACTCTATAAAAATCCATGGGGCCACAGATATGAAAGTAAAAGCAATATTTATTGAATAAAGTTGGAATAGAGGCATCTCCATTGGCCCTACTCATTTAGTGCCCAGTAGGCACTTAGTCACGGGCCTCATCTGGAGTATGCAGTGCAGTTTTGGGCTCCAGTCCTTAAGGAGATTATAAATGAACTGCAGGGAGTGCAGAGATGTGCAACTAAACTGGTTGAAGGGATGGAAGATTTAAAGCAGTGTAGGTGGTTCATCACAGTCAGGACAGTGAAGTTGGGGAATGCACTGCCGGGTGATGTTGTGATGACTAATTCTGTAAATGCTTTTAAGAGTGGCTTGGATGATTTCCAAGGCTATTGTGATACTAACATCTACAATTAATATAGATATTTGTATATATGGTTTCATGTGAGTGTCTGGGAGGGTATGTGTGAGTATGTGTGTGTATGTGCACAGGGGATCATTTTGAGGGGTTGAACTCGATAGTCTATGGTAACAGAAAATACAACGATTAAACCCAAAACATTAATTGGTGTATGCTTAATCAGGATGCTTCACTGAGCACTTGTGCTAGTTACATGCATTTCCTATTGTTCAGTAGATAGTTGCAGTTTTAGACTGCGCTTATCAGGCTTTTCTCAATATCTCTCTGTGAAAGTCAGCGCCAGCAACCCTAGATGAATGAATGTGCACAACCTGAATAGTCTGTTAACACTCTAAAAGATAGCAGCTAAGCCGAAACCTGGTATTATGTAAATTCATTTTTTGGGTTAAGATCCCCTCTAACAATGTATATGGTTTTAAAATAAAGTGGGGTAAATTTTATGGTTAAAGGAGTGAGTCACATTTTAGGGAAAACAGTATTAAAGTCCATCTTTGCACTGATAGAAGCTTTCAGTGCAACAAACACTCTTCCCATTCCATACCTGATACAACCCAACATGCTGTACTCATTTGTATAACCATGCGGCCTACACATGTGAACTAACAACCTAAACACTTCTACAAGAACACAGATGACATTTAATGACAATAACCCATTGTTTTCCACGGTTGGCCACCTAGCTATGGGAACAAAAAGATGATATAAATGACATGTTTCTAGATGCAGCTTTCTCTTCAAAGCCATTTATGGAGCAACATTAAAATGTAATAAAAACCTATGAAAATGCTTTAATATTTGGGTAATGGCTAAAATATGGCAGTTTTCCCTGCATATCATTATGATTATTCAGTCAGTAGAGATGAGCATTGAGCAACCAATTGTGGCAGGAGAGTGAATTATACAAATCTACAAATTCACTCTCATTTTTCAGTGCTTTTAAAATTCATGGTTATATCATTTGGGCTCATGTGCTGATTCCAAGCAGTCGTGGGTTGGTGAGAGCTGGGGATCCATATGTGTCGCTAATGAAGGGCAGCCTTGTAGAAGTTAACTTAACCTGCACTAGTGATATTCAACCTCCCAAATATATTGGTTTCATGGTGAGTCAGTTTGTCCATCCCCCAAAAAACACACTTTCATGATTGTGTCAACTCTAGTGCTAGTACTTCAGTTGCCTATAGGCTTGGTGATAAATGTAACAAAGTTTCCTAGATCCCAGTAAATGAAGGTCTAACATCATTTCAGAGTTTTTAAACTTTTTACCTCCAGTCAATTATAGACAGGGCTAATGAAGAGCAATTCATTTTTTTGTAAGCTGTTAGACAAGCATTTTAATGCAACCAATGTTATGCTGATCCCATGAGGAGAAAGCACATTGTCCCATTATGAGCAAAAGCTTTATGGGTTGGATGAGCAGAAGGAGTGCTGTTCCTTTTGAGCAAGTCATGCAAACATACATTGTCTACATTTATAACTGGTACAGAACTCATCCTGTCCCTGCCTTCATCCCAATGGAAGAAAATCAAAATAACAGGAAGAAGCCTATCCCTTAAAATAATGCTTACTGCCTATTACAGTACTTGCTTAAAAGAACAGTAACATCAAAAAATGAAAGTGTTTAAAGTAATAAAAGATATAATGCAGTATTGCCCTGCACTGGTAAAACTGCTGTGTTTGCTTCAGAAACACTACTATAGTTTATATAAATAAGCTGCTGTGTAGCAATGGGGGCAGCCATTCAAAGGAGAAAAGGCTCAGGTTACACAGCAGATAAGCTCTGTAGAACATGATGGTGTTATCTGTTATCCACTATTTATCCTGTGCCAAATAGACTTTTTTCAATTTCTACCATTGCTACACAGCAGCTTGTTTATATGAACTATAGTAGTGTTTCTGAAGCAAATAGTTTTACCAGTGCAGGGCAACACTACGTGATATTTTTATTACTAAAAATCACTTTAATTTTGTTGGTGTTACTGTTCTTTTAAGGTAAAACTGACTTATCATGTGTTCTACTGCCCATAGGGTCCTTTTGAGCAATTTTGCCATACGACCCATCTTCATCACTAAATATAAGGTACGGTATTAGTTCTGTACGTATATATGGTATATACAGTACCATGGAAAAATACTGAATAATGCCTACTTCCGAGTAATAATCAAAAGTGTCTTCTAAGGAATGACAAAAAAGGAGAACTATTAAGAATTGGGAAGTGGACAGACAGTATAAAAGAGCAGTACAGGCAGCATAGAGCAGCCGGAAAGATGACCAACCCAACAGAGCAGAGGGAGATTTCAAACAATTTGCCCAAAATAAACAAAGGTACCAAAATATATGTATAAGTGTGAGTGTGTGTTTCATGTGTATAGATAGATAATGACAGACAGATTATAGTGATGGAAAATAAGTGTATTGACACTGAAATATTTGGAAATTACCCAATGAATTACGTGACATTATTTTGTAATTCAATATATAGTTGCCATGAAAGGATCTCTGTTTAAAGAAGTCCTACAGTGCTACTAAAATTAGTTTTTGGACATGATTTGTTTTAGTGCTGATGATAAATCTTATTATTTAATTTTTGCTTTTTCCTACACGTCTAGCATAGTAGGAATAATAATCCTATAGTGTGAATAGGGACTGTTAAATTGATAATTGGGGTATCCATCCATACCCCAATAGTGATAATTGGGGTATAGGTGTTTATTGGCAACATGGGCTAATTTTGCACTACAGTCCTTGGATCTGTAATACTTTTAATTTAACATGTCTAGGAAAATACCAAAGCCATATATATGAGGTTAAGTTCAATATGGAACTAGCTGAGCCAAATGAGAAGATGGAGAACCCTGAACAACAAATACAAGGAAATATTTCATCGCAATGTAATGTATACAATAATTCTTATTCTATGTACCATTACTACTATCAGAGGGCCCAGTGCTGTTTGGTTTCAGCTTTTATGCATGTATTGCTGGATGCATTAAATGAATAAAAAAAGACTTATTCAGCAAAACTGGAATGGCTGAACCATATCAAGTAGACAGCTTTATGAAATGCAAAGCATTGCTCAATTATACTCATACATTCTTCTCTCTGGATTTCAGTTTCCAGTTTCCTAATGGTTGTATTTAGGGCAGCTCACTGTTTCTCTGACTTTCCCACCTTCTATTTTTCCTTTCGGGATGCCATTTGTTTTACCTTTCTACCCTAACTGTATATAATATAGTATGGTTCCCTAAGCACTATTCTGATTCTGAGAGCTGTCTTGTACCTTGTCTATACCTTCCCAGAATTATAATCCAAACAATATCTAATTAACCTACATTTTTACATTTGGACAATAACCTTTAAGTGCTGAGACCAGACCAAATGTTGTTCTAGTGCTTCAAATTATATACTCTGGTTTTCTTTTTAAAGACATTACGGTAAGTTCCCTGTGGAGGATTTCAGGGATGGATGTCCAGAGGTAAGATAGTTTTATGGTGAGAGACGGCAGTGGATGTGAATTATGTGAAAGGTGGTTCTGAGAATAATGGAGGAGATGGTGAGGAATGGGCAGAGAGACAAGAGAAGAAGTAGAAGAGCAGAGAGAAGAAGGGCATTAAAGGTTATTAGAAGGATTACATGTCTCCTTTGCTTAACTAGGAACCAAGATAAAGATTTAACAGGGAATAAACTGGTTCGCTCTTTGGAGAGAGCAGAAAGATTCTAGCAGTGGAGTGTAAGACTGATTGCAGGGGAGAGAGGTGGGAGTGTGGGAAGTAGAAATTTGCAATAATCTAAGTGGCATAGGATAAGGGTATGGAGCAGAAGGTTTCTTGAAAAAATGGGATGTATTTTATTGATCTTATGATTGAAATGCAGCAGGTTTGGAAGATGCTCTATTAGGATTTGAGGAGGATAGGGAATGGTCCAAGATTACTCCCAGGTAGCATGCGGAATCAACAGGGTTAATGCTCATGAATAGTCAGAATATCAGTACATCCCTTGTTTATTTTATTATTTACATGAACATTATTGGGTTAAGTAAATGGGTGACATCTTGGAGCTCCTGTGAAAATATGAAAATGAAAGATAAAATAGAATGGCAACTTATGTCAGCAATTTGTAATCCAATAGGCAACATCCTACTCATCTGCAGCAATACATATTATACTACATTCCCAAAGGAAGCATAGATAGAAACTCCCTCAAACCAGCAAACATTCATGTTGAGGTCAACATTTGGACCTATATTGTCTTCTTTAGGTTATTATGGGGTCAAATAATCAAACTGCATAATAACTTCAAAAATATATACAATGGTCTATGTCTCTGAATTTATTCCAGGTTTTAGACCACTTGAAAAGGTGAAAAAGCAGAAGAGACTCCTGTTTTTTCTGGTGATCTTGTTCATCCTTACGTTCATCTTCTTGGTTATCCTGACAAGTCTGGTGCCCATATACTGTGAGTGTGAGAAAGGAGAATAATGACCAATTGCAATAATAGCTGGACTAATGTCTAAACACTTGCTTTCTACTACTCAATACCTATGAGGTTGAAGGAAGAGGATGTGAGTTGATTCACAAGTGCATTTTATTAGGTCTAGTTACACAGTACAATGAAGCAAAATACAGACTTATCTTATGTAGTCAGACAACTGACTATATAAAAAATCTTGACATGATTAAGTCCTGGACCCAGTATTATGGAGATGAAACCTTTCCTCTTTAACATATGATTACTGACAATACATACCACTTATTTAAGTTTTGCTGCACAGGATAAGTACACCTTTAAAATAGGTGTATTTAAAATCGATAAGGGTGCTATTCTAAGCACTTTTGCAATGTACATTCATTATTTATTTATTTTTAATTCCAAGATATTGATGGTTACATGTACAATTAACATGAATGAATTTTGTTACAACAGCACCACCTGCTGTTGTCAAGGAAGTTGTCAGAAGAAAGAAAGAGGCTCGGAGTCATGTTCTCCTGGTTAGGGAAGATTTGAGAAAGGTTTCAGACTGGTAAGAAAAAGACAAGCAGGCGGCGCTGTTGTAATACAATTCATTCATGTTGACAGTACATGTTTCCTTAAATAAGTAATGTAATAAATAAATAATGAATGTACATTGCAAAAGTGCTTAGAATAGCATCCTCATCCATTTTACATTCACTTATTTTAAAGGTTTACTTGTCCTTTAAGAAACATCAGTACAGGCTCTTGTGGACAAATATTTACACTAGGCTATAATGGGGTTACACAGATAATTTGACAGCATATGACAAGATAAAAAGAATAATGTATAGTACCCCTATGGTACAATGTTAGGACATTATGGGGTCTATTTATTAAAGGTCATGTTTTCTTTTCTCTAAAACAAAACATTTATTATGCCCCAAAGCAAAAAATAAAAACCTGTTGAGTTCATGTAAAAGTCAAAGGCAGAGGTCCCTTTAACTATTTGAAGATTTTTTTTTTCCTTCTCAATTTTCAGGGGTTTTGGGGTGTTTGATGTTAGCTTTCACTCGAAAACACAAAAATTTTAGATTTTTAAGCCTATAAACTTGACATATTTGAGGTATTTAAGCCTATAAACTTGGAATATTTGAGGTACAGTATTTAAGCCTATAAACTCGTAATATTCGAGGTAGTCATAAAACCTTAATTTTTTTATTTTTTTATTTTTTTTAATAATTAGCAAATTAGTTAAATTTGTGGATGGGAGTTAGGTCTAGTTCAGGAGTGCCCATACTTTACTAATGCGGGATCTACTTTTAGTGATGTTGTCCCGTTATGATCTTCATCCATGATTTAACTTTTAGCATTCTGTTCCATGGAAAACATTACTTAAATATTATATTGATTTCTAAGAGAATTTATTTTACTATATTTGAAAAACAACTATTTCTTATGTAACCTTAAGAATAAATATCTGAATGAAAAGCATGAAATAAGAGGGTGATTTAGTCAATCTGTTTGTTGACAGTGTCTTGAGCTCTAATGATCACCAGATAAAGGTCTACTGGTAGATCCCGGTCTGCCTTTTGGGCACCCCTGGTCTAGAAAAAAACTAGTTTTAGTTAATAACCTCCTATAAGTCAAGAAAGTAGAGTTCACAAGAATCGACCAAAATGCAAGGTTAACTGCTTAAACTTCTGTGTTTATTGTTAAACGCCTCCTATAAGTCACCAATGAGTTTAGTGACAATATAAAGGTTATTTATCATAATTCAAATAAAAAAATTTTTCTACCTGATTAAACGCAAAACTGAAAACTGCTAGTTTTATTATTGAAAAATCTGTCTAAAAAAAGCAATTGGATAAAAAAAAATCGAAAATCATTTTAAATTGATCTACAAGCTTTTAAAAAATTCCAAAAACTCAAATTAAATAACCCACATACATTTTGCCCAGGACAGCTCTCATTGACTTCTACATGACTTTGCAAGCTTTCAGATGCTTACATTTTACATTTGAGTTTTTCATGCAATTTGTGCTTACAAATAAAAAAAAAATCATGTTTTTGAAAACATAGTTAAAGGGCATGTAAAGTCAAAAAAATAAAATCCCATTTTTACTTTCTTTAATGAAAAAGAAACCTATCTCCAATAAACTTTAAATAAAAAATGTGTACTGTTTTTATAAGAAACCTGACTGTATGCATTGAAATTCTCCCTTCATTTACTGCTGTGGATAGGAATTGTCAGATGGTCCCTAACTGCTGAGCAGGGAAACCATCATACTTATGTACAGCAGGGGGAGCCCCTGCCTTACTTCCCAGCCATGCAGAACTCAAGCAGCTTTGTTTATGACGATCCCTAAGCAGCCCAGACCACACTGAGCATGTGCACAGTCTTAGTCTTGCAAAGATGTATAACAAAGTTACAAGATGGTGACCCCCCCCCCTGTAGCCATATGAAAGCATAAATTTTGTTTGATTAGGCTTGTGGTGCAGTAAGTTCATGTTTATATTTAGTATACAAAATACAGCATTTCTAGCCTTATTGTATTTTAGACCTTACATGCCCTTTAAGGATTTTTAAAGCAAAACAAATCACGTAAAAATTACAACTCGAACATTGATAAATCAGCCCCTTAAAGAAACGGAAAAGTGAGATAATTATTCTCTTTTTATTGAACTAAAACAAATAAAATGCATGAATTTCTTGCTTCTAAATTATTTACAGTATAAATAACACAAATTCACCATATAACCTCAGTTTGTGCCAGCACTGAAGCTCCTGCTTCCAATCTTCTTTTTTTTCAGATTCTGTTATAATCCAGCAGCTAAAACTGTCAGGTAAGTATACTCCATAACCTTTTACCAACCAAAATCGATCAGTGACCAAAGCACTGTAGAAGTTTCACATCTGGCAAAATATTGATTTCATATCATCTTATATCAAGGGTGTTTAGCTTGGGTTTCATAATTTGTTCCAAAATAATCTTCCTCCATATATTCACTGAGCAGTTTTTTTTGCTCAGCTTCTGTCTATTTCTTTTAAAGTATTTTTCACACTTCTGAACAAAGTATTAGGAAAATAAAAAACATCTGTAGAATAACTTAAATTCTGCTGTATTTTTATGTAATAAATTCATGTTTTTCTACCTTTTAAAAATATATCATTTGCAGATGAGAAGAAAGACAATATTGAATCACAAATTAAAACCATTAAGCAGACTTTGGGTAAGCAAATGCTTCTTAATTTGTCTTTTAAGCACTTTACTAATGATAACACATATATTGTAGAAAAGGAGTAGCAAAAAAAAAAAACCCGGAGATTTGAATTTAAGGGAGAACTATCGCAATTATCAATGAATATAAGCTTCATCATATTAAAATAAGAAACTTTCTAAATACAATCAATAAACGTTCTGCATCATTTCTGAAATAATCAAGTTTATATTCACTATTTCTCTCTCAGCATCTGTTTCTCTTCATTCTGTCTTCATGCAGCAGTTGGGTGTCAGATATTCACTGACAGTTAGATCCAATATATTTCATAGTGCGGCTTCCTTTCCTAGCAGATGAATTAGAGCTCACTCAAATAACTGATTCCAGTACAAACAAAATAACTGCCTCTTGCATAAATTCTGCACATAGAGAGACATGTCTGGTGATTTTAATTGAGCAAGCTCTAATACATCTTCTAGGCAAAAGGATTTAACTGTCAATGACTATCTTACACCCAACGCAAAAAGACAGAATTAAAGGGATAATGTCATGGGAAAAATTTTGTTTTTCAAAATGAATCAGTTAATAGTGCTGCTCCAGCAGAATTCTGCACTGAATCTGTTTCTCAAAAGAGCAAACAGATTTTTTTATATTCAATTTTGAAATCTGACATGGGGCTAGACATTTTGTCAATTACCCAGCTGCCCCAAGTCATGTGACTTGTGCCTGCACTTTAGGAGAGAAATGCTTTCTGGCAGGCTGCTGTTTTTCCTTCTCAATGTAACTGAATGTGTCTCAGTGGGACATGGGTTTTTACTATTGAGTGTTGTTCTTAGATCTACCAGGCAGCTGTTATCTTGTGTTAGGGAGCTGTTATCTGGTTACCTTCCCATTGTTCTTTTGTGTGGCTGCTGGGGGGGGGAAGGGAGGGGGGCAATATCACTCCAACTTGCAGTACAGCAGTAAAGAGTGATTGAAGTTTATTAGAGCACTAATCACATGACTTGGGGCAGCTGGGAAATTGACAATATGTCTAGCCCCATGTCAGATTTCAAAATTGAATATACAAAAATCTGTTTGCTCTTTTGAGAAATGGATTTCAATGCAGACTTATGCTGGCGCAGCACTATTAACTGATTCATTTTGAAAAAATTTTTTTTCCCATGACAGTATCCCTTTAAGAGAAACAGATGCTGAGAGAGGGACAGTATAGATAAACAGATTTTTTAATTGATTCAATTTAGAAAACTTCTTCCTTCAGTATGCTGAAGCTTGTATTAAATTTTTATTTAGTTCCCCTTTAAGATTCATTGATGGGTAAATAGGAAAATGAAAAGGTAAATGGGAATAGGTTCAAATCCAGGGCAGGGTGAATATCAGATTAAGAACAAAGAAGTATAAAAACTTGAATTATATTCTGGCTCCTGTTCTTTATATAAAGAGAATATAATTAACTTATGCTTTATCTTCATTATAAAAAGGATACAAAGAAATGGTAGGTTTCTTTAAAATAACAGAAATCCTTTGACTACTTGCTTAATATGTTTAAGACAAAAGGATGGAAATGTAGCCCAGTTATGCTGGAATTACATGGCTGACTACTATCCGTTGACCAACTGTTGACTGTGGACAAGATAGCAGTCTACTATCCTGAATGTTTTCTAAAATATTAAGTTTATGAACCAGCAATATATCAAATTCTATACTATAGAATTCTTATACATTTTTGTAGCAATCAAATATTTAACCTAACTGAAATGTATCATTTGCAGATAAGGAGAAAGCCAATATTTTATCAAACATGAGGAACATTAATCTTAGTTTGGGTAAGCAAATGCGTTTGTTATGATCAACTAAAGGTTCTCCCAATGAGGACAGATATGTTGGGTTGAAGGGGACAGCAAGAAAACTGGAGATTTTAAATGTATATTTAGTAAAGGACAAAGACTACATTAGTGTAATGGTTAGTACGGCTTTGATTCAATTCCAGCCTGGGCACTGTAGTGAAGAAATGTATAGCACAATTGCAGTCTGTGCTGACTTATTGCATGTCCTACCTTCAATACTTTGCAAATTTGAAGAATTTGAGCCCTTAATATATATTATAAGATTAGATATTTTGAGATATTTTTAAGGAAATCTAAACATTATGGGACCTATTTATATTTTGTGTATGTTTATATTATTTTTTTATTTGGATGAAAAAATGTTAAACATAATATATGACATTTACAATTTATAATCCTCAGTATGAAAAGAGAAAAAAATAAATTTAACTGTAGGGTTCCTTTACAGGTGAAGAGTCAGAAAAGCTGTAATTACTGTCAAAAGATGGCGGGTTGTTAAATCAGGGTTCAGAGTACGTTTACATGGCAATAGCGGCTGTTACTGAGTTAACTTATGGGCTCGTTTATCAAAAATTTCATTTGTAATTTTATAAGTGAAAAAAGCTTGAATTTAAAAAATGACTCACATTGACTTCTACATGAAATCGCTAAATTTTAGATGCTGAAGTTTTATATTCTATTTTTTCAAATTTTTGTGCTTAATTAATACCAAACTTTTAAGTTTTTGAAATTTTGTGGGTTTTTGTGCAAAAAAAATCTAAATTGTGGCAAAAATTCTAATTTGAACATTGACAAATCAACCTCTTGCATATATTGTCATAACCATTGATAATGATGATAATCGCACCAGTTGTAGACCAGAGTAGAGGTAGATAACTCCACTGGTTAAACAAGTACCCTTTGAGTGTTGGATGTTTGCAGCCACAGTCCCCAATTTACCTGGGGCAATTAAGCATCAGTACAGCCCAAAGAAAATTGCAGCACAAAAATTTGTGGTAAGTTATTTGTTTTATCACTTGGGCTCAGGCCTGGACTGTTTGTGAGTTCTGTGAAATGCCAGAGAGGCTGCTGTAAGATGCCTTAGTTAGACAATTACTATTTAGTGGGCTGGGGGGGTTTGGGCCTCTGTGTACTTGAAATGTCAGGACCTAGTTTGAATCCCAGCCCATAACTGCTTGGACTTTTTGTCAAGCCTAAGCAAAATAGCACATGGAGTACTCTGAAGGGAAAATGCCCAGCATTGCCCCAGTAATTATCTGCAAGCAAGGATGCAGTTGTACTTCTAAAGATTGTTGCTTGAAAAAATATCATTCCACTTATGGAGATGATCATATAACTGAATGAGTGATCTCAAGTTTTCCCACTTCCTGGGCTGTTACTTGTCCTGGAAAAAAAGTTGGAGATGTTCCAGAGTGCTATTTACTTAAATGTCCCAAATAACCTCAAATAAGGAAACCAAGGGGTGAAGAGCACCAACAGTCCCACCACAATTATGCAAATTCCTCATTTAAAGGGCTTGTGTGTAAAATAGAATAAGGCTAGAAATGTTGTATTCTGTATACTAAATGTAAACATGAACTTACTGCACCACAAGCCTAATCAAACAAATAATTTATGCTTTCAAAGTTGGCTACAGGGGGTCACCATCTTGTAACTTTGTTAAACATCTTTGCAAGACTAAGACTATGCACATGCTCAGTGTGGTCTGGGCTGCTATCATCATAAACAAAGCTGCTTGAGTTCTGCATGGCTGGGAAGTAAGGCGGGGGCTCCCCCTGCTGTTCATAAGTATGATTGTTTCCCTGCTCAGCAGTTAGGGACCATCTGACAATTCCTATCCACAGCAGTAAATGAAGGGCGAATTTGACTGCATACAGTCAGGTTTCTTATAAAAACGGTACACATTTTTTAATTAAAGTATATTGGAGATAGGTTTCTTTTTCATTAAAGAAAGTAAAAATGGGATTTTATTTTTTTGACTTTACAAGCCCTTTAATAGATATGCATTTTTTTTAAAAAAAAAAAAAACCCATGTGACCTTGTTCAGCTACAGTACATGTCACTGAATCCATATGTTAAGTGCATGGTAAGAACTAGTGCGGGTATCCTTAAAAGATGGAGCTCAATCATTCTATTTTCTTAAATATGCTGTTATGCACAATTATCTCCTTCCAAGTGTTCACATTATTAGAGAAGCCTAGGTGCTTGACTTTTCATTTATTTATATTGACAATCATCTGCCCTTCCTCTGCCCACTTTTTACCAATCATTGATGAAAATACTAGTTTATTCTTATGTGCAAATATATAATTTATAGGATATTTATTATTTCAGGGGAAGATATATTCGTCCTAGAAACAAGAATCAGATCCATTAATCAGTGTTTGGGTATGAAAATGTTTTATGTTATGTTATCCCTCTAGCCTCATTCTCCTCCCGCCACCAGCAAATAAATTTAATACTGGGTTAAAAATTCACCGGTGAAAAATCTGCAAAGTCAAAAAATAGTGTAGTAGTTGAGCACATAAAAATTGTTGCACGTCAAAATTATTCGGACGCTTATTGACTTATCCATTTGGACTAAATAGACGCGTGTATAAAAATTGTCGTGGGCGTCAAAATAATTTTGATGCCCATTGACTTCAATGCATTTCGGAAATTTTTCACAGTTTCCCAAATTTCGCTGTAAATTCGCAAATTTTTCAGCGAAGCAAAACTGGACAAATTCAGCCATCACTCAATCAATCAGCCTTTATTTGCTACTCCTCTGGTTTGGGTAGATGTTGGAACTTTGCTGATGGGAATTGCTTCCACTCTCATTGGTGATCAGGTCTGGTTGACATTTTAACCCATCGCACAGGGGTTCCGTTGGATTGAGGACAGGATTCTGTGCAGGACAGTCAAATCGTTCATTATCTGCAAATTATTTATACATGGGGTTATTTTTCAATTGAAACAGAAAAGGCCCTTTCCCAAACTTTTGCAGTAAAATAGAAACCACAGAATTGTCAAGAATACCAATGTATGATTTAGTGGCTCCCATGGCTTCAATGAATGGCGTGACCAACTCCAATAATTAAAGGGGATGGTTGCATACATCATGTGGACATAATTATGGTATAACATTTCTTTTTACAGCCCCAAACTCTGTCTTCCCTTTCAGAGAAACCACGGTGTGATTCTAACTGGAGAGCATTTGATGGAAGCTGTTATTATATTGTTAGAACTAAAATGTACTGGGCAGAGGCCCAGGGCATCTGTAAATCAAAGAACAGTGACCTGGTTGTTATCAACAGTGAGAAGGAACAGGTGAGGCATTTACTGTACATACAATACAGTTAACTCTATTGACATCTCATTACATTATAGTGGGGATGTTCAGGTCCCATCTCTAAAGTGAATTGTATCAAAGTAAAGAATCACTGCCTTAAAGGAAAACTATACCCCTCAAACAATGTAGGTCTCTATTAAAAGATACTGAGTAAAACAGCTCATGTGTAAAACCCTGCTTCATGTAAATGAACCATTATCATAATAATATACTTTTTTAGTAGTATGTGCCATTGGGTAATCATAAATAGAAAATTGCCATTTTAAAAAATAAGGGGCGCCTCCTGAGATCGTAAGATTCACTGTGTACACATACAAACCACATGTAAGGTCACATGAGCCAATTAACAGACAGAGTTCTGCCTTTTGCTTCCTCACTTCTTCCTGTTACAGTTAGTGTTGTAGTATTTCTGGTCAGGTGATCTCTGAGGCAGCACAGATAGAGTCACGAAATGGTGGTTCAAGGCAAGAGATGTAAAAGGGCAATATTTATGTAAATATATATTCCAGTTTGGTAAGATTCTTTAATATGTCATTCAATTTGATATAAACTATCTGTTGCTTAAATATTCATTTTGGGGGTATAGTTTTCCTTTAAAGGCAATGCATTTGAACCCATGGAATAAAATATTATTCATCAATAGGGATGTCGCGGACTGTTCGCCGGCGAACTTGTTCGCGCGAACATCGGCTGTTCGCGCGAACATCGGCTGTTCGCATCTGCTGCAAGTTCGCAAACGTCGCGCGACGTTCGCCAATAGGCGTTCGCGTCAAAATCGTTCGACCATTCGACCATTCGATCGCTAAAATCGAAGGATTTTCGTTCGAATCGAACGATCGAAGCCATTGGATTGAATGAAATCATTGGCAATGGCTTCGATCATTCGATTCGAACGAAAATGGTTCGATCGAACGATTAAAATCCTTCGATCGTTCGAATCGAACTATTTTCGGATGTTCGAAGTTCGCGAACTTTAAATTATTACCACAAATAAAATGAAATTGTACATTTTGGGGGTTATTTACTTAACTCAGGTCTGGCTTTTTGAGGCAAAACTCAAATTTTTAGGTTTTTTTTTTTTTTTTTTTAACCCAAATTTTCGGGGTTTATTAAAGCCTGATGCTGCAAAAAGTCTGAATAAGAAAATCCACACAGAATACAATTCTTAAAAATGTCAGAAAAAAAAAGGCAAACATCTATACATTGATGTATCAGATGGACACACTGGTGTATGCACTTTGGCTTGGTCACTGCCAGGGTCACAAAGGCCATCGGGATCAGGAGGTGGCAATTTAGGAGGAAGGTGAGCATTTGAGATTGTGAAACAGGCAGTTTAAGCGTGTGGTACCAAACGAGTTGTAATCACAAAGCAGGCAACAAATGGGAATAGTCGGGAACAGGTGAAGAGTTGTGATGGGCAAATTTATTCACCAGGCACGAATTGGCGTGTTTTGCCACCGGTGAATAAATTCGCGAAATTGCAGTGAAATTTCATTGGCGTCAAACTTTTTTCAATTAAATGTATGCCTATTGACTTTAATGTGTCAGAATTGGAGGCCCGCAAATTTTTCGCCCATTTCATGAATTTCGCGGGAAATTCGCAAATTTCGTGGCAAAGCTAAATGGGACAAATTCGCCCATCACTAGTGCAGAGTCAGTAAACTGAAATATGAAGTCATTACATTAATTCACAACACAACATTGCATCACAAGCACTGATGTCACTTGGTTACACCGAGATGCACAATTCATAGTGATCCACTTGTTTGTAATAATAAGGATTCTATTTGCTCTTTTGTGCTGACTGACTTTGGGGCCTATTTACCAACAATCAAATTTCTATTTTTTTACGAATATCTAAAAATTCATTAAAACGCCAAAAATTCTAGATTTAAGCATAAAAATCACTAATGCAAAAATTTGCCAGTTAGATAGAAGTAGAATGAGAGCTGCACTAATCCAATGGGACCATTTTTAATCAATTTAGACTTTTAGAGGTTTTCACATTTTTTTCCACTAGGAATTGCCTGAAAGACTTTTTAGAGGTTTTCAGGGAATTCATATTTTTTAGCGCAACATTCAGCATTTTTTTTTTCCATTACTACTTTTTGTATTCAGATCTTTTAATAAATGCCATGGCATTTAGAGAAAGTGAGTTCATTTGTGATTTCAAAAACCTATAAAACCACTAAAATTAGACTGTTTATAAATCTACTTACATGTAATTGTCTCATTTTCTCCTTGAATTGAATTTCAAACCTACTATATATCATGCACAACTCAACAAACATCCAGTTCTATGTTTTTTTGTGAATTTCCGTTGAAGATAGCAACCCACGATGATGGTTTTTTTGAAAGATGTTAATACTGTATGTAGTACAGCTGTGTCTTACTTTTCTCTTGTAATGAGATGTGTCTTCTGCTTCCCTAGAACTTCCTTGAAAGTATTACTGACGACTCATTTTTCTGGATTGGCCTCAAAAGGAATGGTAAAAGGTGGAAATGGGTAGATGGAACAGTCCATAAGGTAGCAGATGGGTAAGAAATAAAAACTTGTATTTTCCATTAAGATTTTATCATAAATGTGAAGAACAGTATTATCTTTAAAGGACAACTATACCCTCAAATAATGTAGTTCTCTATAAAAACAGCTTATGCATAAAACTCTGCTTTATCTAAATAAACCACTTTCATAATAATATACTTTTTTAGTAGTATGTGCCATTGGGTAATCATAAATAGAAAACTTAAATAAGGGCCGCCCCCTGGGATCTTAGGATTCACGATGTACACAAACATACCAAACAAACCATACATGTTAGGTCACATGAGCTAATTAGAGATCTATCTTTTGCTCCCACATTTCTTTCTGTTACAATTTGAGCTGCAGTATTTCTGGTCAGGTGATCTCTGAAGCAGCACAGAAAATATCATGAAATGGGAGTTCATGGGAAGAAATTTAAAAGGGCAATATTTACTTAAATAAATGTTCCAGTTTGGTAAGATTCTTTCATATGCCACTTAATTTGATATAAACTATCTGTTGCTCTAGAATTCATTTTGGTGTATAGTATTCCTTTTATATGTACTAATAAATCACTCATGAAATTAGGGAATACCTTTACTGCACATACCTGATTGATTTCCATTAGAGCAGAAGCAGTGAGCATGCCCAGTAAGCATCTCTTTGAGGTCTTTATTTAGAGAGAAGGAGTGCTCAGAAAGCAGAAGGGGTGGAGCTTCATGCTAGACAAGGAAGTAACTAAAAGAGCTGCAATTAATCTGGCTGTAATAGGGAAACTAAATAAATCTGAATGCAGGGAGAAAGGTATGTTATTCAGGGACTATTTAGAGGATTTTTTAGAGGATTTGAAATAAAAGGCTTACTTATGCTTTAAAAGAGATCTTAACCATAAAAAACTAAGAAGGGGTCATTTACTTTCCCCAGGGGTGCAAGTGTCGGAGCTCTAAAGGCTGCAAGAGCTTACCCATAGATGTAAGTTGGAAATTCAGCAAAAGGTGAAGAGTATAGCACAAAGCAGCCTAGTCCTTACCACCTGCCATAGCAGGACCTATGTGCTAAGTGCAGGCAACACTGTATTGGGCACAAACAGGTCACTGCTGAACTCAATATTGGCAAAGGCAGTTCAGCGAATAGTAGGGCAGTGCACAAGTTACAAAAAACATGTTGGCTTGCACCTTTTTTTTGTAGTTTACACCCTGGCCAGCACTTTATAAATAAATAACCTCTATTACCTCCAGAAAGCTCAGAATTACAGAATGGCCATCTCCCATAGACTCCTTTTTATCCAAATAATCCTAATTTAAAATAAAATATATTTCATGTTTTTTCTGTAATAATAAACAGTATCTTGTACTTGATCCCAACTAAGATATAATTAATCCTTATTGCAAAACCAGCCTATTGGGTTTCTTTAATGTTTAAATTAATCTTTAATGGGAAGGTCCCCATAGGCTTTCTAACCAATTTCTGATCGAAGGAAAATCGTTCGATCGATGGATTAAAATCATTAAATCGTTTGATCGAAGGAATTGCGCTAAATCCTTCAACTTCGATATTCGAAGTTGAAGGATTTAACTTCGAGGGTCGAATATCGAGGGTTAATTAACCCTCGATATTCGACCAATAGTAAATGTGCCCCTTAAGATATGAAGACCCAAATTATGGAAAGATCCTTTATCCGGAAAACCCTAGGTCCCAAACATTCTGGATAACAGGTCCCATACCTGTTTATATCATATGGGCTAATGATTGTCCAAGAGGAATTTAACATAGTTTTCACTGTTCTAAACAGTTTTTCAGTGTTCTGATTGTTTAATTATTTTTTTATTTTTTTTTATTTTTATTGTGATCTTTTTATCTATAAATTTATATACCATACAGGTCACTGTATCTAGAGATTCTAATCATCTCTGCTTTGCACATACATACAATACACCACTATAATTATGGATATTGCAAAATATTGATTCTATTACACTATGGGGCAGATTTATAAACAAAAACTAGTTGGGGGGTTTTTTTCAGTTCAAGAGAAATGTGGCAAAAAAAAAAGGATTTTCTGAAGTTTCTCATAGTTGGTATTAATTAAAGGAAAAAAATCTCACCAGAAAAAACTCAGCAAATTAAAGCTGGCATGGTATAGAAGTCTAAGGGATTATTCCTTAACAACTTATTTATTTTACCATTAATTGGGAAAACAATTAAGAGAAGTAAAAAAAAATCCTATTATAAATCAAAATGCTCCCAACAAACATGACTGATAGATAGACAATTGATACAGGATGGTCAAGAAAATGAATTTTTCCAGAATGCAAATTATTTTCTCCTGTGAAAGAAATGAGAACTCAACTATCTGGTTTGACTTATTTGTTCAGTAAGCTTGTTTCTGAGAAAAGAAAACCCTGAAAACTCCCTCTAGTTTTTTTGCTCTTGCGTTTTTTTCTCTAACTCAATTTTTGATAAATTTGCTTCTGTGTATACAAGTCTGTCTCTTCATAACATCATACGTGCTGGTATGAGCCGATATTCATTTGTTTTTTTATATCCTCTATCTATATCCTCCTACTACTTGTCAGTTATTTAAAGGGCATGTAAAGTCAAAAAAATAAAATCCCATTTTTACTTTCTTTAATGAAAAAGAAACCTATCTCCAATATACTTTAATTAAAAAATGTGTACCGTTTTTATAAGAAACCTGACTGTATGCAGTGAAATTCTTCCTTCATTTACTGCTGTGGATAGAAATTGTCAGACGGTCCCTAACTGCTCTGCAGGGAAACAAACACACTTATGAACAGCAGGGGGAGCCCCCGCCTTACTTCCCAGCCATGCAGAACTCAAGCAGCTTTGTTTATGATGATCCCTAAGCAGCCCAGACCACACTGAGCATGTGCACAGTCTTAGTCTTGCAAAGATGTTTAACAAAGTTACAAGATGGTGACTCCATGTAGTCAACTTTGAAAGCATAAATTATTTATTTGATTAGGCTTGTGGTGCAGTAAGTTCATGTTTATATTTAGTATACAAAATACAGCATTTCTAGCCTATTCTATTTTAGACTTCAATATTTCATGTAGTATGGGAATCACTCACGACAGCAGGATAACTGCAATTATGCTATTTATTATGTCACCACACGACATGTTTCGGGCCTATTGGCCCTTTTTCAAGTGTGTACAAACTGATGTGAAATGAAAATACTTATACCCCACATGTGATGTTGACCCGCCCACCAATTAACGAACCCCCAGGTACTTAACCCTTAGGTGCTTTGTCAAACATTTTTTAGAAAAAGTTTTTAACTGGTAAATCCATGTGTCACGATTCAGTGTCCATATGTGAAACTTGTCCATCTCCATACTTAAGACATCGTGTCTAAACACCGTAAAAGAAACAGTATCAAAAATAGATTTCTTACAATAAGATATTAAAACAACAGTTATATACATATATTTTCTCAGTATAAACTAGGAACTGCTCTTTTATGAGCCTACCTATAAAACTTGAAAAAGCAGAGTCTGCCCACATATTATGTTTCGCATTTAATTCATTTTTGGGTTTAACTTTTTTATCTTACCCTTAGTTGGCTTCTATAAAATGATTACTATGATAGTGTTTTACCCTAGATTGGGTTATCTTCAGTATCTGTGGAAAAAATAGGTACATTATTATCCTAAAAATGGTGTGATACTCCAATGATCATTCATGCCTATTGGGGCCATTGTATTCATTTTTTTGATCCAATATGCCTCTTTTTGGGCCAGTATTTTTCTCATATCACCTCCCCTATTTGGCATTCTTATCTGTTCCAGAACCAACCATTTTAGTTGGCTGACATTATGTCCTTCTATATGGAAGTGTCTGGAAACAGATGTGTCTGAGGCTGTTCCCTATTTTAGACTTTACATGCCCTTTAATGGCGATAATGTGACTCATAACTAGTGATGGGCGAATTTGTCCCATTTCGATTCGCTGAAAAATTTGAGAATTTCCCGCAAATTTGTGAAACGCATTGAAGTCAATGGGCGTCAAAATTATTTTGACACACGTCAATTTCGGCGCCCGCAACTATTTTTATACGTGCGCCTGGTTTGTCCAAATGCATTAAAGTCAATGGGCGTCCAAATCATTTTGATGCGCCACAATTTTAATGCAAGCGACTATTATGTCGCGCGGCCAAATTTTTTTAACACAGTGGATTTTTTGCAGGCGACTTTATTCATTGGTGGCAAAATGCCGAAATTGGCCACAAATCCGTAGCTGGTGAATTTATTCGCCCATCACTACTCCTAACGCCATTCTTTGTGCAGCCCCTAAACATGCAGTTCCCAGTTTAACTCAGTTTGCAATTCTTCTGCAGATTCTGGATGATAGAGGAACCAAATAATATTGGTGGAGATGAAGACTGTGTTCATATGAAGATGAAGAAAAAGTGGAATGATATTGCCTGCGATGCTCGGGATAAAGCAATCTGCGAGAAAAAAATGACCCATTGTGTATAGTTTTGGACTAAAATCTCCTATAAACAAGAAAAAAGCAGTACATAACCAAATGACAAGCAAATATCATAACTTAACTCTGCTTAGCTCACTTCACAACCTGTGGGGTTAAAGACATGCTTATAGGTGCATCTGCAAATAGCTACAACAAAAAGGCATAATAACATGAATTAAAAGGATGCTAAGTGGCAGTTTATCATTCTATGGCCTTTGCTTTTCAGAGTTTTAAAAACTCCGCAATATGAGCATTGAAACATACCCTTTTAGCCCCCACATCTGTATTATATTAACTTGCTTGACCCTCTCCCTATAATTATACTGGACATTATACCTGCTGATTATCTGAAATGGAAAGGTCCTCAACATTTTAGTCAACTCAGTCAACTGAGGTTTGGACACGACCATGTGTCTGATTTAAAGATTTACTTGCTAACATAACAGTATTTTATACTTTTTTCAATAAATTGTTGCAATGAAAACCTTGAGTGTCTCTGATCAGTGCTGCTGTCAACAGATATCTCTGCTTTCTTGAGTGGGAAAGCCTTAAAGGACAAGGAAAGGCAAAAAAAATAATATCCCATTTTCACTTTCTTTAATAAAAGGAAACCTATCTCCAATATAATTTAATTTAAAAATGTGTACTGTGTTTATAAGAAACCAGATTGTATGCAGTGAAATTCTCCCTTCATTTACTGCTGTGGATAGGAATTGTCAGATGGTCCCTAACTGCTGAGCAGGGAAACAATCATACTTATGAACAGCAGGGGGAGCCCCCACCTTACTTACCAGCCATGCAGAACTCAAGCAGCTTTGGTTATGATGATCCCTAAGCAGGTCAGACCACACTGAGCATGTGCAGGGTCAGGCAAAGATGTATAACAAAGTTACAAAATGACAGCCCCCTGTGGCCAACTTTGAAAGCATAAATCATTTGTTTGATTAGGCTTGTGGTGCAGTAAGTTCATGTTTATAGTATACAAAATACGGAATTTCTAGCCTTATTCTATTTTAGAATATCTTTGTCCTTTAAACCAATATTTGGGCCATGGCACAAAAGAATAGCACTGTGTTCTTTACAATGGGTCCCATTCCATTTAACAAACAATAATACATAAAAAAACAGAATACTTAATTACTATTGTAGAATTATTGAGTCACAAGTTTGCAAAACCCTGTGTTCGTCCTTCCAGGCTTAAAAGCTTGTTGTAAATCATTATTTGAAACCTTATGCATTATGCAAGTGGCAGCTAATGTAATGAAATAATCCCAAATGTAATCCCCATTAGTGATGGGCGAATTTATTGGCCAGGTGGGAATTCGCAGTGAATTCCCGCAATTTGCCACTGGGGAATAAATTGCGAAATGGCGAAAAATTCACGAAACAGCGCCGGCGTCTCTGTTTTTTGACGCCGGTGTCCATTTTTGTTGAAATTACACTGGCGTCCAAAAAAATTGTGAATTTCGCTGGAAAATAGTTAATTTTTCAGTGAAAAATCCCATATTCACCAATCACTAATCCCCATTATCTTTTATTCATCTGCACCATTTCACAATTTCCACACCATTAGGTTCATGGAACAGGGCCATGGAATCAGATCCTAGTCTAATACAAAGGCTCTATACAATGGATTGCATTAGGATTTATTTTATGATTGCAGCTGCTACATGCATGTAATAAGGAAATGGAAATGAAATTAAGTTGGATGGGCAGAGAGGAAAAAGAGTAGAACATGAAAGAGAGAGAGAAGAAAATGGCAAAACATAAAGGTAATGACAAGAAGGGAGAAAAATAAAGGAAAATTGGAGAGCATGCAGCAAAGGCTGAAACTGGTCAATCTACACTCCATGTAGAAACACAATATTCCTCCTTTCTCCTTTTATTTACAGTAGGGTTACTTAGGGGGTTATTTATCAAAGTCTGAATTTATCTCAATATTTTCTGCTACAAACTCAAATCGGCTCTGGTTTTTTTTAGCTTATTTATTAAGTATTCCTGAAAATTTGCTTTGCGGGAAAAAAATCCCGAGGAGGGGATAGGAGTGCACCTCGCCTTAAGAAGCTTGAGATGAGATGGATACACTCATTAGGTACGTTAACTCCTGGAGGGCTGAACTGGGAGTATACTCCAATGGCATTTTTTTTAAGATGTAATAGTATAAGTTATTCTGCTTGAGTTGTGCCTTTTTGTGTAATAACTAATCATACATTACATTTTGTTTATTTTGACAGCTTCTGTCTAATTTGTAAGTAACGCATTTGAATGTACCAATGTATTTTCATTTTGGGCAAATATAAACGCTAGATTTTTTAGACATTTAGGGGCACATTTACTAAGCTTGAGTGAAGGATTAGAATAAAAAATACTTCAAATTTCAAATTTTTTTTTTGGCTACTTCGACCATCGAATTGGCTACTTCGACCTTCGACTATGACTTCGGCATCGAATCGAACGATCCGAAATAAAAATCGTTTGACTATTTGACCATTCGATAGTCGAAGTACTGTCTCTTTAAAAAAACTTCGACCACCTACTTCGCCACCTAAAACCTACCAAGGTACAATGTTAGCCTATGGGGAAGGTCCCCATAGGCTTTCCTAGCAATTTGGGATCAAAGGAAAATCGTTTGATCGATGAATTAAAATACTACAATTCGTTCGATTCGAAGGATTTAATTGTTCGATCTAATGATTTTTCCTTCGATCATTCGATCAAACAAATTGTGGCAAATCCTTCGACCTATCCTATCGAGCGTTAATTAACCCTCGATATTTGACCATCGAAGTTAAATCCTTCGACTTCGAATATCGAAGGTTAATTAACCCTCAATATTCGACCCATAGTAAATGTGCCCCTTACACTTTGAATATGGACGTTTTTATTTAGGATACAATATGGATTTCCTTATACAAAGAAAATTACACATTAATGTGTTAATTGTATTCATGGCCACTAAAAGGGATGTAGCGAACGCCGGGAAAAAAGTTCGCGAACATATTCGCGAACTTGCGTCAAAAATGCGAACGGTTCGCGAACGCCGCGAACACCATAGACTTCAATGGGAAGGCGAATTTTAAAAGCTAAAAAAGACATTTCTGGCCAGAAAAATGATTTTAAAGTTGTTTAAAGGGTGCAATGACCTGGACAGTGGCATGCCAGAGGGGGATCAAGGGCAAAAATGTATCTGAAAAATACATTGTTGACACAGCGCTGCGTTTTGTGCTGTAAAGGGCAGAAATCACACTACATTTCTAAACCTGTGTAATAAAATGCTTTAAAACGTCTGGCGTCTACATGCCAATCAAGTCGTGTAAAGGTTACACGCAAAGACGAAACGCGGCGCTTACTGCAACGCAAAAAAACGCAAAGAGCTTTAATGAATGATACCGTCAAGTGAGCAAATAATAGTTGTTAATTACTAGTTGAGTTTGTCACCTCCAGGATGTTCGTCCTGTTGGTGGCAATATTTCTGTAGTGGTGTGTTTAGCAGTCACCGTGCTTGTGCGCACGTGCACGGTCAGGCAGAGGTAATTCAATGTACAGTGAAGCAAACCAAAAAACACTGATTCTGCAGTGTGGGCCCAGTTTTGGTCTACTTTATTGATCACCTGGGGTGACCATAAAAGATGCGATTTTGCCACTGTTGCAGAACCCTGAAAAATTAGGCATGTGTACTTTCCTGAAAAATTATGTTTTTTTTGTCGCAGCCACTGAAGCAGAGAGGCCAGAAATAATATGCCATATAAATGCTGAAAATATTAATTTTTTTTGTCGCAGCCACTGCAGCACAGAGGCCAGAAAAAATATGCCCTATAAATGGTAACAATATAAATTTTTTTTGTCGCAGCCACTGAAGCACAGAGGCCAGAAAAAATATGCCATATAAATGCTAACAATATAAATTTTTTTTGTCACAGCCACTGAAGCACAGAGGCCAGGAAAAATATGCCATATAAATGCTAACAATATATTTTTTTTTGTCGCAGACACTGAAGCACAGAGGCCAGAAAAAATATGCCATATAAATGCTGAAAATATTCATTTTTTTTTGTCGCAGCCACTGCAGCACAGAGGCCAGAAAAAATATGCCATATAAATGCTGAAAATATTCATTTTTTTTTATCACAGCCACTGAAGCACAGAGGCCAGAAAAAATATGCCATATAAATGCTGAAAATATTCATTTTTTTTTGTCACAGCCACTGAAACACAGAGGCCAGTAAAAATATGCCATATAAATGCTGAAAATATTCATTTTTTTTTGTCACAGCCACTGAAGCACAGAGGCCAGAAAACATATGCCATATAAATGCTGAAAATATTCATTTGTTTTTTGTCGCAGCCAGCCAGCCACTGAAGCACAGAGGCCAGAAACAATATGCCATAAAAATGCTGAAAATATTAATTTTTTTTGTCACAGCCACTGAAGCACAGAGGCCAGAAAAAATATGCCATATAAATGCTGAAAATATTCATTTTTTTTGTCACAACCACTGAAGCACAGAGGCCAGAAAAAATATGCCATATAAATGCTGAAAATATTCATTTTTTTTGTCACAGCCACTGAAGCACAGAGGCCAGAAAAAATATGCCATATAAATGCTGAAAATATTCATTTTTTTTGTCACAGCTCCTGAAGCACAGAGGCCAGAAAACATATGCCATATAAATGCTGAAAATATTCATTTGTTTTTTGTCGCAGCCACTGAAGCACAGAGGCCAGAAACAATATGCCATATAAATGCTGAAAATATTCATTTTTTTTTGTCGCAGCCACTGCAGCACAGAGGCCAGAAAAAATATGCCATATAAATGCTGAAAATATTCATTTTTTTTTATCACAGCCACTGAAGCACAGAGGCCAGAAAAAATATGCCATATAAATGCTGAAAATATTCATTTTTTTTTGTCACAGCCACTGAAACACAGAGGCCAGTAAAAATATGCCATATAAATGCTGAAAATATTCATTTTTTTTTGTCACAGCCACTGAAGCACAGAGGCCAGAAAACATATGCCATATAAATGCTGAAAATATTCATTTGTTTTTTGTCGCAGCCAGCCAGCCACTGAAGCACAGAGGCCAGAAACAATATGCCATAAAAATGCTGAAAATATTAATTTTTTTTGTCACAGCCACTGAAGCACAGAGGCCAGAAAAAATATGCCATATAAATGCTGAAAATATTCATTTTTTTTGTCACAACCACTGAAGCACAGAGGCCAGAAAAAATATGCCATATAAATGCTGAAAATATTCATTTTTTTTGTCACAGCCACTGAAGCACAGAGGCCAGAAAAAATATGCCATATAAATGCTGAAAATATTCATTTTTTTTGTCACAGCTCCTGAAGCACAGAGGCCAGAAAACATATGCCATATAAATGCTGAAAATATTCATTTGTTTTTTGTCGCAGCCACTGAAGCACAGAGGCCAGAAACAATATGCCATATAAATGCTGAAAATATTCATTTTTTTTTGTCGCAGCCACTGCAGCACAGAGGCCAGAAAAAATATGCCATATAAATGCTGAAAATATTCATTTTTTTTTATCACAGCCACTGAAGCACAGAGGCCAGAAAAAATATGCCATATAAATGCTGAAAATATTCATTTTTTTTTGTCACAGCCACTGAAGCACAGAGGCCAGAAACAATATGCCATATAAATGCTGAAAATATTCATTTTTTTTGTCACAGCCACTGAAGCACAGAGGCCAGAAACAATATGCCATATAAATGCTGAAAATATTCATTTGTTTTTTGTCGCAGCCAGCCAGCCACTGAAGCACAGAGGCCAGAAACAATATGCCATAAAAATGCTGAAAATATTCATTTTTTTTGTCACAGCCACTGAAGCACAGAGGCCAGAAAAAATATGCCATATAAATGCTGAAAATATTCATTTTTTTTGTCACAACCACTGAAGCACAGAGGCCAGAAAAAATATGCCATATAAATGCTGAAAATATTCATTTTTTTTGTCACAGCCACTGAAGCACAGAGGCCAGAAAAAATATGCCATATAAATGCTGAAAATATTCATTTTTTTTGTCACAGCTCCTGAAGCACAGAGGCCAGAAAACATATGCCATATAAATGCTGAAAATATTCATTTGTTTTTTGTCGCAGCCACTGAAGCACAGAGGCCAGAAACAATATGCCATATAAATGCTGAAAATATTCATTTTTTTTTGTCACAGCCACTGAAGCACAGAGGCCAGAAAAAATATGCCATATAAATGCTGAAAATATTCATTTTTTTTTGTCACAGCCACTGAAGCACAGAGGCCAGAAAACAATATGCCATATAAATGCTGAAAATATTCATTTGTTTTTTGTCGCAGCCACTGAAGCACAGAGGCCAGAAACAATATGCCATATAAATGCTGAAAATATTCATTTTTTTTGTCACAGCCACTGAAGCACAGAGGCCAGAAACAATATGCCATATAAATGCTGAAAATATTCATTTTTTTTTGTCACAGCCACTGAAGCACAGAGGCCAGAAAAACTCAGGATTTACCTGGATTCAAATTAAACCAGTAGGGTTTGCACCCTAGTTTGTAACGGTGGTGGAGGGAGGAGGACGCTAAAGGACAGCTCTGTGTGGATTCATGAGGCGTGCAGAGAAGGAAAGCTGCATGGGGAGTCAGAAACTCAGAACAAGTCTTCCGGCGTGCAGTAACCCTCCGAGATCCACCCCTCATTCATTTTAATAAAGGTCAGGTAATCCACACTTTTGTGACCTAGGCGAGTTCTCTTCTCAGTTACAATCCCTCCTGCTGCACCGAAGGTCCTTTCTGAGAGGACACTTGAGGCGGGGCAAGACAAGAGGTTCATGGCAAATTGTGACAGCTCTGGCCACAGATCAAGCCTGCGCACCCAGTAGTCCAGGGGTTCATCGCTCCTCAGAGTGTCGATATCCGCAGTTAATGCCAGGTAGTCCGCTACCTGCTGGTCGAGGCGTTCTTTGAGGGTGGATCCAGAAGGGTTCTGGCGCTGCCTTGGACTGAAAAACATTTGCATGTCTGACGTTACAGAGTGGCCAAAGTGCTTTGTCCTTGCAAGTGCGCTCGTGGCAGGATTACTGGCACCTCTGCCCCTGGAATGTTGATGAGTTCCTGAAGTGACATCACCCTTAAAATCATTGTACAACATGTTTTGCAGGCTGGTTTGTAAATGCAGCATCCTTTCGGACTTGTGGTACGTTGGTAACATTTCTGCCACTTTATGCTTGTACCGAGGGTCTAATAGCGTTGCCACCCAGTACAGGTCCTTCTCCTTAAGCCTCTTGATACGGGGGTCCTTCAACAGGCATGACAGCATGAAAGACCCCATTCTCACAAGGTTGGATGCAGAGGTATCCATCTCCGCTTCCTCGTTATCAAGGACTGCATCATCCACGGTCTCCTCCCCCCAGCCACGTACAAGACCAGGGGTCCCCAAAAGGTCACCACTAGCCCCCTGGGAAGCCTGCTCCTGTTGGTCCTCCTCCTCCACAAAGCCAACTTCCTCCTCTGACTCCACTTCTGACACCTCTCCCTGCGTTGCAGCAGGTGCCTGGGTTCGTTCTGGTGATTCCGACCAGAAATCGTGCGCTTCCTGCTCCTCGTCATGCTGGTCTACAGCCTCATCTGTCACTCGTCGCACGGCACGCTCCAGGAAGAAAGCAAAGGGTATTAGGTCGCTGATGGAGCCTTCGGTGCGACTGACCATATTTGTAACCTCTTCAAAAGGGCGCATGAGCCTGCAGGCATCGCGCATAAGCACCCAGTAACGGGGTAAAAAAATCCCCAGCTCTGCAGATCCAGTCCTACCACCCAGTTCAAACAGGTATTCGTTGACGGCTCTTTGTTGTTGCAGCAGACGTTCCAACATGAGGAGCGTTGAATTCCAGCGTGTCTGGCTGTCACAAATCAAACGCCTGACTGGCATGTTGTAGCGCTGCTGAATGTCAGCAAGGCGTGCCATGGCTGTGGAGGAACGTCTGAAATGGGCCGACACCTTCCTGGACTGCCTGAGAAAGTCCTGGAATCCTGGGTACTTCGAGACAAAACGTTGGACTATTAAATTCAGAACATGTGCCATGCAGGGCACATGTGTTAAATTGCCAAGTCTCAGTGCTGCCAACAGATTGCTTCCATTGTCACACACCACTTTTCCGATCTTCAGTTGGTGTGGGGTCAGCCACCGATCGGCCTGTGACTGCAGAGATGACAGGAGTACAGATCCGGTATGGTTTCTGCTTTCCAGGCACGTCATCCCCAAGACAGCATGACAACGGCGTACCTGGCACATCGAATAACCTAGGGGGGGCTGGGGGTGCACAGGTGTGGAGGAGGAGGACCCAGCAGCAGAGGAGGAGGAAGCAGAGGAAGAAGACGAGGTAGAGAGCGAAGGAGGAGTAGAGGTGGTGGCAGAACCGCGTGCAATCCGTGGCGGTGACACCAACTCCACTGTTGTTGTTGAGCCACACATTCCCTGCTTCCCAGCCATTACCAAGTTCACCCAGTGGGCAGTGTAGGTGACATACCTGCCCTGACCATGCTTAGAGGACCATGCGTCAGTAGTCATATGCAAGCAACGTAGGGGGTTCTTCACAGTCAGGACAGTGAGGTTGTGGAATGTACTGCCGGGTGATGTTGTGATGCTGATTCAGTTAATGACTATAAGAATGGCTTGGATGATTTTTTGGACAGACATAATATCAAAGGCTATTGTGATACTAAGCTCTATAGTTAGTATAGGTATGGGTATATAGAATTTAATTAAAAGTAGGGAGGGGTATGTGTATGGATGCTGGGTTTTCATTTGGAGGGGTTGAACTTGATGGACTTTTTTCAACCCAATTTAACTATGTAACTATGTAACTATGTAAGTATGAGTAGAGCAGTGAAGGAGGACTTGGAAGTATGGGAGTCTTTTTTAGATACTTACAATGGTAGGTCATGTTGGCAAAAAGCGGCGGCTAGCAAAGGACAATTGGAGCTGTACACAGATGCAGCGGGTGCGATTGGTTATGGTGCTTTCTTTGGAGGGCGTTGGAGCGAAGGGCGTTGGCCTCAAAGTTGGCGGACCGAAGGGTTAACTATAAACTTACCCTATAGTGGTGGCAATAGTGCTATGGGGAGCTTTGCTAACTGACAGGCAAGTCATCTTTTGGTCGGACAATATGGCAGTAGTGCAAGCTATTAACAACTTAACTGCTTAATCAGAGCCGGTGTTAAGGTTGCTCAGATTTTTGGTTCTGGGCGGCCTAAAGAGGAATATGTGGATTAGGGCGAGACATGTGCCTGGCGTTGAGAATGAAATAGCGGACGCTCTTTCTCATTCACAGTGGGAGCAGTTCAAGATTTTGGTGCCGGAGGCCGACCCGGTGGGAGAAATTTGTCCGGATCGCTTGTGGGCACTGGGTTCCGGAACATGGCGCAGTTGGTGACGCAATCATTGGCTCCAGGTACATGGGCAAAATATTGCACTGCATGGGAGAAGTGGACAGTTTTTCAGGAAGGGTGCGAAACCGGCGGCAGGACTGTAGGAGGTGAACGAACATCGTTTGCATGGGTGGAACACTTATGCGGAAGGGGCTGCTCGTCAGCAATGCTAGCAGGTAAATTATCGGGAGTTTCCTTTGGACTCAGGATGCAAGGAAAAGATGAGACAGGCAGTGAAGGGCTTGCAAAGGCTTGCAAAAGAACAGACAAACAACAGCTCAGAGGACGCCTATTTCTTTTGCTAAATTGTAGGATTTAGTCTTGAAATTGGAAGAGATATGCACGGAAGGTTATGAGGTCAGGTTATTCCGGGTGGCTTTCATGTTGGCCTTTTTTGGGGCTTTTAGAGTGGGTAAAATTGTTTCCAATAATAAAAAGGAGCCGGGGGGCCTGATGTTGGCACATTGTACAGTTGAGAGTGCTCAATTGGTATTGCATTTGCGAAAGTATAAGACTGACCAGGTGGGGAAGGGGCAGGTAATTCGGCTGGGGAAGGCAGAGGACACGGGTTGCTGCCCCCTAGTCATGTTCCAGTGCTACATGGCAGTTCGACCGGACTTGCCAGGTCCCCTATTGATACACCAGGACGGGACGTTTTTAACTAGGTTCCAATTCCAGGCAATTCTCCAAAAATTTGTGCGGAGCTTGGGATGGGAGGTGGAGTGCTTTAAACCACATTCATTCCATATAGGGGCACGGAGGCAGCTGCACTGGGGTTACCTGTAGAAACCATCAAGGGTATTGGGAGGTGGAGGTCTGGGAGATACAAGCTGTATGTTCGATCTCAGTGCTAATCTTTGTTGTCTTGCATCACAGGTCCAGTGTCGATTTGGATTGCTGGTCATTCTTATATTTACTGGGCTGCTATGAATGCCGATGCGAGTGTTTACAAACGGCAGTTGGGATTTGATCGGTGCAAGGCGACGGTGAGGTGGCTGGGGTTCCGAGGTTTATGTTGGGGTAGGTTGTTGCCATTACTGTCACGTTATACAGATAAAGACAGGTCCCCTCAAATTTTGGTTTTGCATGCGGGAGGGAATGACCTTAGCTCAGTCCCCATGAGGTTACTAATAAAGGATATTAAATGTGATTGGTAGCGATTGCTCTGCCGCTTCCCTAGAACCTTAATAGTGTGGTCGGACATAGTGGACAGATTCACTTGGAGAGGGGCGAGATCCAACGAGGCAATAAGAAAAGCCAGGGTGAAGGTAAACAGGGAGGTGGGGAAGTTTGCAGTGAGAACAGGTGGTTTGGCCCTAAGACATTTGGAGTTGGAAGATAAGGAAATGGGAGTGTACAGAAGTGATGGGGTACACTTGAATGAGATTGGCTTGGACATTTTTAACATGTCTTTGCAGGACGGTTTGGAAAGGGCCTTAGGGGTATGGGGGAGCAAAGGTTTCTTAGATGTCAGTACCCCTTTGCTGTGGCGGTGGTCCTGGGAAAGAAGGGAGTTAAAAGGAGGAACTATGAGGGGTTCCGGAGAGAAGGAGGCACATTATATATATAACTAGCCAGCTCGGGCATGGGGTCCCATTGTGGCACAAAAATTTGAGAGTACCATTGAGTCGGTGTATTGTGGGTAAACAAAATTCATGAAGGGTGCAGCAGTACGGAGGTACAATGCACAGGATGGTAATCCCAGGACCAAGGGAATCAGAATAGGGCAGAAATAATTAGGATAAAAAAAATTATGTTATGGAATCTTATGTATAATGAAAATGTTAATTGTTTTGTAAACAGTTAATTTTATTACAGTTATTAGTGGTTGAAAATGTTTGAACTTGAAAAAATTAATAAAGAAGCTGCGGCCATCATTATCCAACAAAAGTTGGTGTCTTCTACTTTTTTATTGGTGAGTTTTGGGGTGAGGGTCACAGCAAGGAAAAGAGTGGCTTGGTAAGTATGGTAATAATTTTCCCTCCACTCCCGGCCTTTCACAGTCAAGGACTTGACTTGACTAGACGGAAATATGAATTTGATGTGTGTGTAATGAATACATTTGCTATATTGTTTTTGGTTCTCTTTAATGTTTATATATTTTAATAGGTACCACTTGTAATATAATATTTGTTCTATGTGTCTGTCACTATTATACTAATATTGTCATTTTGTATTTGACTATCATGTCACTATTCTTATCTTATCCTAACATTGTCTTCTTTGTTATTTAGTTCTCTTGTGTATTTTCGTTTGTGAATGGGTTTCTCGTGAATAAGGTTAATACACTCCAATTGACTTTATAGTGTTAACAGAAATATTAGTGTTGTCTCTTTAAATGTTCTCTGTTATAGTTTTTGTCTCAAACTAACTTTACTTCTCTTTTTTATCTTTGTGGGTCAGATTAAGTGTATTATGTTTTACGTGTGATCTGAAACAAAACCACTTTCCATATCTAACAATCCTCCTAGCTATGCTAGTTGAGTGCTGTGACAGATAAAGGATTTTATCTGCGGTAACTACATTTCCCACAATTCCTGGTTGCACAATATTTCAGAGGCTTAACTTCTCTCGCTGACTCAGTATCTTTTAACTACAGCTAGTATTTTTTTTAACTTTGCCGTTTCATATTCATCTGTATTTTTTTCTGTATCTCCTCAATCTGGATCTTTTCGCCAACATGAAAGTAATATTTAGGGATGGGTGAATTTTTTCGCTCATAGACTTTAATGGCGACGGCGACATTTCACCAGCAGCGAATTTTTGTCTAAACGAAACGGGTCAAAATTGCCCATCCCTAGTAATATTCCATTTATTATTATTGTACTGCATTTGCAGCACAACAAGATATTGTTGTTACTATGTCTGCTTTTAACAGATAAAGAACTGCAAGGCTGAGGGACAGTTGTAAGTGGGAAACTATTTTCAGTGCAATATCTGTAGTTAAGAACATTCAGTTCTCTTCCAATATTTTGGGAGGGTTCAAGTTATATAACGTATGTATGTGTACTCCCATTTGAATCTATAAAAGCTTGTGAAAAAGGGAGTGTCTTTGGCAAAATCCTCAGGTTACACTTCGGTGTAACATTGATGTTTTTCCCAAAACAACACCATTATATGTTCTTTGTTAAACTCAATAAACCTCATTCTATTTGACATTGCCTTATCTCTGAGTTTTGCTTTCCATATAACGAGGTCATAGTAATAAAATTATCAACATATTCTGAATAGGGATTTAGGTCTAGTATATTTCCTAACCCAACATGTTGGAATCCAAGTAACTGGAGATCCTGAGGTTGCATTTAGAGAGGATACAGAGAAGGGCAACTGAGCTGGTAAAAGGTATGGGAAATCTCAGTTATGAGGAAAGACTGGCCAAGTTGGGGATGTTCACGCTGGAGTCACTTAAGAGGGGTATGATAACTATGTAGAATAATGTAAGGGGATCATATAATAATCTCTCTAATGCTTTTGAGACTTCAAATGTTTTTTTTTTTTTGGCTTCCTCTGGATTAACTGGCAGTTAGGCAGGTTAAAGGAGAGGTAAAAGGTTGAACTTGATGAACGTGTTTGTTTTTTTCAACCTAACTTAATGTCAGTATGTAACTATGTTACTAATCAGCCAGTTTATCTTTTTTGTAAAGTTTTTTTAATGCAGTGTTAAGAGGAAATGATGAACAAAGAAAGCAGAAGTGGAGACCCAGGGAGCAGTTGTATGTGGCACGGAGGAGGCAGAACAACACTGAGAAGGAACCAGTCAACTGGGCAGAAAGACATTCCAATCCATTGGCACAAGATGGACAGAGGTAAGGAATAGAACAAGGGACTGGGATGGGAGAAATATAAATATAATGGGAGTATGTATGTGTTATTAATATGGAGAGAAGAACAGAACAGAGAGGAGCCTATACACATTGGGATGGTGACCATTCTCCTCATACAGTTTGTTTTAGTAAGGTCTGCTCTGTCTATAACAGGACACAAATACATAAGACCATCGGTGCACATATTGACATTACATTTATTTACATACATTGTTACAGAAATCAGTTTGTACGTTCTCTGTGCTGCTTGTCTGACTACAGAATCAATGTAGCAGTAATGAGCTTTCCTCCAGACACAACCCCAGTTCCCACAATGCCTTGACAACTCTTGCTTGCTCTGTTAGAGATTGGCCAAATTTGGAGGAGGAAATAAGCCATGTGGTGGAAATTTAGCAGGAAGGTACCAAACTTCAGAATAGGAGAATCCAGTACAAAGGTTGTGGGTAGGGCAGTGGAGAAGTTAACAAAAAGGAAAGATGAGAAAAGGGAGGGTGGGATGACATCCAGTCAGCTTATGATTCTGAAATGTTAATACTGTACATCATCTATAATGTTTTTACTTTCAAGAGCATTTCCACAATGACTTGCATCCCTTCCCACAATGCTGTGCATAAGCCTGTGATTCTCTAGGGGGTTATTTATCAAAATCTGAAATGATGCTATTATTTTCTAAAATATATTCCGACTATGGGGGTTTTCCCCTTATTTATGAATACATTTTTCTGAAAATTTTGTGTGCAGGAAAAAAACTCGAAAAAATTAGATTGTGTGAATTTTTCAGATTTCTGTTTTGTTGCCCAAAAACAGAAATCTTTGGATTATTGCCCAAAACCCAGCAAAGATCAAGATACTGGGGGTCATTTATAAACACTGGGAAAATTTGTACCTGGGAAGTTACCCACAGCAACCAATCAGATATTTGCTTTCATTGATTTCCTTGCAGCTGGTTAGGAAAATATAATCACTGATTGGTTGCTATGTGTCAAGACCGCCGGGAGCGCGAGGAGTCGCGTCCGCTCCCGGCGGCGAAGATTCCAAGATGGCGGCGCCCAGGCAACCCACGTGGGTTCCGACGCCGGCGCAGTGACGCCAGCACGGCGCGCTGGCGCAAGGGCGCCAAATTCAAAGATAAAAGAACGCCTGAGGCGCCAAGTTGGCGCCCGAAAATAGGATTCTGTTTCCTAGTGATTCCTGGATTCCGTTGTTGTTTCCCCTGCTATAATCTGTCTGATTCCTTGGTGTGACCCCTTGCCTGGACCTGGATTTCGCTGTTACTCTGCCTGCCATAGACCCCCTGCCTGGCCCTGGACTTTGTTGGTATTCCGCCTGCCTTTTGACCTGTGCCTGGACTTTGATTATTCTCTTTCTTTACCCCTGGATACCACAACCCTGATCCCTCCTGTGGGGCTTCCTCCTAGATCCGGACTATTCCCCAGAGGGGGCTCCCGGCTCCCTGACACTATGGGTTATTGCCCAGGTGCAAATTTGCCCAGCGTTTATAAATAAGCCCCACTGTATCTTCGGGACTTCTCCCATTGACTTATATACAACCTTGGCAAGTCTGAGATGCTGGATTTTTGGACTATGACTTTTTCCATTCTCGGGGTATAATAAATTCCAAAAAATTTGAGTTTTTCACTAAAAATTCAGATTTTAAAGTAAAAAAAAACAAGAATTGCAAAAAAATTTTTGGCATTCGGACTTTAATAAATAAATTCCATTGTCACTCAACATGCAAGATATATTTGACACATGACTGTAAGGGGGTTATCAAAATCTGAATTTATCTGATTTTTTTAAATAAAAAAGTCTGACCAAACTAGAATCCATGATTTGATCTTATTTATTATTAAAAAAAATGGATCTGGGAAAAACTCTATAAAATCGAGTGAAAACTCAAATTGTAAGATTTTTTCAGATTTTATTTCCCAAATTGCTTGATTTTTTACGGACATTATCCAAAAAGCCAGTATTTTCTGATTTATAGATTAATTCCAGTGCAGACCACAGAAACTTCCAAATGGGATAGGGACCTCTCCCGTTGACTTCAATTTACAATCTCATCAGGTCTGAGATGGCGGATTTTCCAATTCAGACTTTTTGGAGCCTCGGGGTATAATAAATCTCAAAACAAAAATAATTTTCCCACTAAAAATTCAGATTTTCTAGTAAAAACTGGAATGTTTTTAGTTTTCAGCATTCAGACTTTAATAAATAACCCCCTAAATATCTATTATAATATAGTTTAATTTTGTTGCTTGATTTATTAGCGCTGAATTATTTCCTGCCAAATTAATAATTTCTTTTTCAAATTTAGGAGACATGTATTTCAAGCAGCAGTGCAGTAAATATTACTGGGCCTGTTAGACGGAGGATACTGGCACTGCCTTGTCTTGTGACACTCACTCTAATGTATATCTACAGTACCTGTTATTTGGCCAATGGTACTTGTGGCTGCTTGTAACCTAGCTTTTCATGGTTTTACATTGGTCAAAGCCACCAATAAAGCCCAGCAGGAGACAATGGTCCTATATAAATAATTGTGCGTCAAAAAAGAAAAAGACGCGCGTCAAAAAACAATTATGTACCGAAACGAAATGGGTCAAATTCACTCATCCCTAGTAATTGGTGTGTAGGTGCATCTCAGGTCATTTTGTCTGGTCATGTGATTTCAGAAAGAGCCAGCACTTTGGGATGGAACTGCTTTCTGGCAGGCTGTTGTTTCTCCTACTCAATGTAACTGAATATGCCGCAGTGGGACCTGGATTTTACTATTGAGTGCTGTTCTTAGATCTACCAGGCAGCTGTTATCTTGTGTTATGGAGCTGTTATCTGGTTCCCTTCCCATTGTTCTGCTGTTCGGCTGCTGGGAGGGGAAAGGGAGGAGGTGATATCACTCCACCATGCAGTACAGCAGTAAAGAGTGACTGAAGTTTATCAGAGTACAAGTCACATGAATGGGGGCAGCTGGGAAACTGACAATATGTCAAGCCCCATGTAGATTTCAAAATTAAATATAAAAAAAATCTGTTTGCTCTTTTGAGAAATGGATTCAGTGCATAATTCTGCTGGATCAGCACTATTAACTGATGTGTTTTGAAAAAATTATTTTTCCCATAACAGTATCCATTAAAAGGAACAGTTCAGTGTAAAAATAAAAAAATACTTTTGCTCTTTTGAGAAATGGATTTCAGTGCAGAATTCTGCTGGATCAGCACTATGAACTGATGTGTTTTGAAAAATTTTTTTTTCCCATGACAGTATCCATTAAAAGGAACAGTTCTGTGTAAAAATAAAAACTGGGTAAATAGATAGGCTGTGCAAAATAAAAAAATGTTTCTAATATAGTTATACATTTCTGGGTAGGAGGAAGTCATCAGTCACATAAATGTACAAAAATATATTTTGTTGTGTAATCAGAAAATTGTACTTCTCAAAACTAGTTTAGCAAAATCTATCTATCTATCTATCTATCTATCTATCTATCATCTATCTCTATATTTATCTATCTCTCTATCTATCTATCTATCTATCTATCTATCTATCTATCTATCTATCTATCTATCTATCTATCTATCTATCTCTCTCTCTCTCTATCTATCTATCTATCTATCTATCTATCTATCATCTATCTATCTATCTTTCTATCGCTTGTGTTTGGTAGGAATAAAGACTTGTTTATATTGCTTTCCATCTTTTATTTTTGACCAGTTTTCCAGAATGGAAGTTTAAAATGTAATGTTCTCTGGTGTATCAGTCTGGCAGCTCAGTAATTCAGGTGCAGATTCTGAACGGTTACAATTTGCTCCATTACTTGATTACTTAAATTCTAACAGTTGTCTTTAATGAAACTCAGGCATTTTGCTCAAATAGAAAATAGTAAATTGACAAAAGTCTTTATTTCTGGACAATTGAAAATGAGAATAAGTCCAAACCAGCTGTTTCCTGGTCAAGTAAAGTCCTCATTTAAAAAGATTGGATAAATGGAATAGCAAGCGTTATTTTTTTGGTGAACTAACTGAAACCAACAGAACAGAAAAATGTGTCTGAAGGGGAACAACCCCTTTAAACATGTCATTCTAAAATAATTGTGAGAACAATGATACTTCTTGGAAAACAATAGAAGAGCAAACAAATGTGTTTTCTGTCTTTCTCTTGCTGAATTATGGATTTATATTCTGGAATTACTGATCTGACCAGCACAGACACTCACCAAGAATGTCCTGATCTTCTCAAAACATTAAAGCGAACATTGATTGTGCATGATAAGGCAAACTGTGGAAGTTTGAGAATTCACATCATAATACCTTATCTGTATGTGAGCAAGCAACTAGTGCTTTTTATAACGGGAGGGGCCAGTATTCATATCTGAACCAGAACTATGCTTGTCTTTAATCGAGATCTTAAGTAACACATTCCCTTAATTCAGCTTTGCTAACAATATTATTTTTTATTTTTTCAAACGCCCAGGAAAAGGGCAAAGTGATTATGATATATATGAAAATTTCACTTGCACTGAGGAACCCACTAGAACTGCATTGAAGATGAGGAAGATTCAACAGGAGCCTAAAGAAGAAAATCTCTCACCAAAATGTAATCTGTAATTCTTATTTCTGTCTTCTTTGTGTTTAAAATTCACAATTTATTAGGTCATTTTTTGTTTTGAAATTGGATTGTCATAAATTGTAGGTCTTAATACAAACTTACATAAGAGACTAGAAAATGTGTACCCCATGAGAACATGGTGTTGAGAAAATCAGTTCTATTCCACTTAGAGGGTTATTTACTAAAATCCGAATACAAAAATCACAAAAAATTCATGATTTTTTTAATTATAAAATCTGACTTTCAAAAAATCACGAATTTTTCAGAATTTATTAAACCCCGAGGATGGAAAGGTCTGAATCTGAAAATCCGGTATCTCAGACCCGTCGAGATTGCATATAAGTTAATGGGAGAAGTCCCAATGATTTCTTGATGTGCGTTGGGTTTCAGGCAATACCCCAAAGTTTTCGGGTGAAAATTACGAAAAATTCTTCTAAATCGGATGGAAAAGTCCGAAAACTTAGTGAAAATCTGTTTTTTTCCCGCATAGTAAATTTTCTGTAAAATGTAATAAAAAATAAGCATAAAAAAACCAGAGTAGATTTATTTTGAGTTTGTAGCAGAAAATATTGAGATAAATTCAGACTTTGATAAATAACCAACTAACAGTATAACCACATATTACATATAACATATAATTCTCTGTGAAGTTCTTGGGAGCCTCACGTTGCAAAAAATGACTTACTAATACATTAAGTCATTACTGTTATGAATATCCTATTTAAAAGTTCAAGGGGGTTATTTATTAAAGTCCAAATCCAAAAAGCTAAAGAATTCAACTATAGAATCAGAATTTTAGTGGAAAAAAAAACTATAATTTTTCGAGATTTATTATTCCTAGAGGATGGAAAAATTCTGAATCTGAATAGGTCATATTTTAAAATATCTTAGGGACAATCACAGTGTCAAATTACAAAATATCAATCTTGGTCAGCATTTTAAATTTCAGGACTAGGTCTACTTTATTCTCTGTAAGGAATAATTTATCACTGCAAAATAACCCCCAGCATTCCTTTCCTAGCAAAGGCAATAAGTAAGGTATTTGTATATCCATTTCTCTTTCAGTTCTGAAGGCAACTGAAACGTTAAGAACACAGAGGAGACTCTTGATTATTCTGGCGACCCTGATGGTTCTTGTCTTCATTTTCCTGATAATACTGACCAGCCTCATGTTTATCTACTGTGAGTATCACAATAGTGTCAAGCAGTTCTGTAATATGGAACTACAAATTCTTCTAAATCATACATTTCGTACACTACCTTTGCTACCCAACTGCTGGTTGGAGAGATTACCATACACATATAAAAATTCCATGGGTGGCCTCATTTCACTTGGTTGTGTGCTGGTTGACTCTAAGAAAGTCGTAAACTAGTAGATGAAGCTGGCGAAAGATGATCAACTTTTTTTTTAAATAGTTTCCACCACCTTCCTAACTGATTTAGGATGAGATGAAAACCTCATCTACAGCTTCTTAATATTTGGCTGTGAAGAGAAAACATGACCTAACAATATGAACATGAACGGTCCCTGGATATTTATTAGATGTGTTAGATAATTCTGATACATTGCCAAAAAAATAAAAAAAATGTAATAACTGGAAACCCTTCAGTTCCCCTAGTTTGATGTTTCTTCAAACTTCCCCTTGGTATAACACTTAAAAAGCTGTAGTAGTTGCACACATCCTAAACGTCTCCTTATTTATGGTGTCAACGTAAAGGCATTCGGTGTGATTTTTTATAAAATTGTGCCACAGTTGCCTCTGTATATTCAGTATTATACATTCTAATAGCCATTCTGAAGTCTATGGACGAGCATGGAATAAATCTGGAGCAAGTCTAGTAAACTGGTAGAAACTGGTGAAGTTAGTAAAATTGTATAAAAAAAATAAAAAAGGGGACAGATGGACCATTAGTGTTCATTCTAAGAGCACTTGCACCCCAGGTATGTTGAATTCTGATCAGAGCCTCAAATTAAAAAAATCTGGCACCAGCCCTGTCTTTACTGTCTGCTAAACCTCTGCAAAAATCCAAGTATAGGAGAAGGAAGAGGAACAACATTTTATTCTAGGCAGTGGTAAACACAACATGTTTCGGGTTCAATACCTTTATCAAGTAAATAAGGACCATTAACACACGCACCCATTTAAAACTCAATTGCACTTTGACCTATACGACACAGTGCAGTCTGTGTAATCAATTTAAAGAAAAATGTACTAACACATTTTCCAACATTGGTGTGTATATAAGTTATATTACAACATAACATTCCAACATTGGGTGTGCTGACTAGCAGTGAAAGAGTAAAGTGACACTTATATCTGTGTGTGTAACATTGTTAACACATAAATAGTGAAGCCAGTGCTCTGAGCCCTTTCTTCACTATTTACAGTATGTGTTAAGATGAACGATCATTACTCCACAAATGCACTAAAGTGTGAATTTTACTGAACCTGTTACCTCTTTCGTCAGACTTTCCTTCACCACCTTAGACCTGGCAAACTGGTAAAATGAAGCTACATCTTCCTCAATCTTATGTCAGTGACATCATATCCTGTATCCCAGAAAGTTCTAAAACAACAATGGCGTTTTTTTCATATTTTAAATCAAGATTGCCTTCAGAAGTTCTAACTATTCAAGATTTTTGGTTGACATTTTTCCCAACCATTTGAGGGGCATGTCACATTAATTTTAGGGTGGGCTCACGTCTAGGGCATTAGAGGATCTCTTTTGTCTTTATTTTGCTTCCTTGGACATTTGTAATAATAAGTGGCCACTTCAAGCATTTGCACCAACATCTCTAATAAAGACATATATATATGACCTATATGTATCAGCCCTATTCAAGTTGACCTAAGCATAAGAGTACTAACGAAGTTTCACTAGGCAGAAACGAATGCTAATGAAACTTCATTATGAAATGCTTGTACTGCCAAAGTAACTCTAGTGAAAAGTCACCAGCGTTTAGCAGCCGTGATGCAACTTCACATTTTAGTGAATTACCATAGTGGTAAGTAATTTGCACCTGGTGAAGAGGCGTGAAGTGTGGCGAAGCATTCCCTGGCAACAATTTGCACTTTAGTGAATTTTCCCAATGGTTTTTCGGCTTTGACGCTTCCTAAACATGTAACATTTCCCATGGTTATGTGTGTAAAGAGTGGGTGAGAAATTCAAATATCGAGTTATATAAAACTGCAAGTATCCTTGTAGTTGGCAAATAAGGGCCTCCGATCCTTTAATCAGACCCACAAATGACGGACTTATAAATAGAGAAAACTTAAAAGGTAAACTTTAAAAATACTGTAAATAATGTCATGAGTTGGGAGGGTATTCTTGAATAAGTAGTTGCCCACAGACATCAATGAAGATCTTGGCTCTAACTGGATTCTCTTTTCCCAACAAAGTAATAATTGTTTTTATAAATTAACCAAACTGTCCTGAACTTCTATGCAACGACCAGTACCTTCATAAACACAGGAGACTATATGGCAGGGAAGTGTTACGTTTGTATGGAGCTCAGTCACCTGCTTCTGATCTTCTCTTTCCAGATTCTATGGTGAGAATTCAGCTAAGGCCTTACCTGCCTGCGGAAAGTCCATAAGCTTATTGGCAGCAAAAATTAATTGTGTTTGAACCCTTAAGTAATGTTCAGCAGTATAAAACACAATAGCTTTGCATACGGATTAATAATACATTATTCTACTTCCACTTATTTGTACAGGTATGGAATCCATTATCTGGAAACTCGATATCCAGAAAGCTCCAAATTACAGAAAGGCTGTCTCCCATAGACTCCATTTTAATCAAATGATTCACAGATTTAAGAATGATTTCCCTTTTCTCTGTAATAATAAAACAGTACTCTGTACTTGATCCCAACTAAGATATAATTAATCCTTATTGGAAGCAAAACCAGCCTATTGGGTTTATTTCATGTTTACATTATTTTCTAGTAGACTTAAGTTATGAAGATCCAAATTACGGAAACATTTAAAATATTGAAATGTTCTAAAATACACAAAGACATTGGAATGCAAACATAGCACATTCTATACTGGTACCTCAGTAAATTAAATCCTTATTACACTATAAGCTAGCAATAAATAAACAGGATGATAAAGAACTAAATAAAGTTTATCAGGGCAGTGCATATTTATAAAGCCATGTCATAAGTTCAGTACAAACAACTATTTCCCCTATTACAAGTATGGGATCCATTATCTGGAAATCTGTCCGCCAGAAAGCTCCGAATTACGGGAAGGCCGTCTCCTATAGACTCCATTTTAATCAAATAATTAACATTTTTGAAAATGATTGCCTTTCTTTCTGCAATTATAAAACAGTACCTTGCACTTGAGCTTAACTAAGGTATATTTTATACTTATAGAAGGTAAATTAATCCCACTGGGGTTATTTAATGTTTAAAAGATTTTTTTAGTATGAAGATCCAAATTATGGAAAGATCCCATATCCAGAAAACTCTTGAAGCCCAGGGAATTCTGGATAACAGGTCCCATACCTGTACTAAAATTCTAATGTAAAGGCTCTGGGTGTGCTCGTTATAAAATCAAGTATTTATCCTATGTACAAAAGAGGACTTGTCCCCCTATCCCGTTGCACTGTAGAAAATTAGACACAATGTATTACAGTAAAAAGCAATATTTATTAATAACCATGCTAGTGAAACAAATTAAAACATATTTAAAAACCAACAGCGCTGCTGGAAGCAAAAACGGGGAATACCCTGATGTTAATTAGTGATCACTATTTTTTATACTGGTTGAAAAACCTTGCGTAGATAAAAAAATGTGGTTGGAGCAGTATAGATAGTTTGGTAAAACGTATTAAATGTGAACTCCCGGCAGAAGCCACATTAAGGGCATGTGTGCCAAAATGTCCCTTCTTCTCTGTATAAGAACTATATCCCAAGCAGGGTAGGGGCTGGCTCCCCTTGCAAGTCCCACAACGGAAGCCCCTTGAGCCGAGGTTAAATGCAGGGTAAGTAAGGAGTTAGCTGTAGCAAACGCTGGATCCAATGTAGTAGCCTAAAGGCTATATATGCAGAACCCCAGTTCAGTATGCCAGCAAAAGATTTCCTATACTTGCCCTTGTGTGGATATCGTCCGTGGTGTGGAACGCTCACAAATATCTAGGGATGTAGCGAACTGCCGTTTATGTGTTCGCGAACGCCGTTCGCGAACACCGGCAAAAAAGCGAACAGTTCGCGAACAGTTCGCGAACTTCGAACGCTCGATAAAATCGTTCGATCGAACGATCGAAGGATTTTATTCGTACGATCGAAGGATTTTCGTTCGAATCGAACGATCGAAGCTATTCGATCGAATGATTTTAATTCAATCGAATGCTTATAATCGTTCGAACGAATGGAAATCGTTCGATTTTAGCGATCGAACGGTCGAATGGTCGAATGGTCGAACGAAATTTTACTTCGAATCGAACGCGAACACCAATTGGCGAACGTCGCGCGACGTTCGCGAACATTCGGCGGACGCGAACAGTCGAAGTTCGCGCGAACTAGTTCGCCGGCGAACAGTTCGCTACATCCCTACAAATATCCGTCAGATCATCCCCGGGATAAAAGCTGCATCCAATCCGCAAGGGAAAAACACCGCTTTGAGCCCAGCAGCGCCGAACTACTCGACAGCTGTTTCGCCACGAAAGTGGCTTTGTCAAGAGATCAAGCGTAGAAAATCAAGTGGGGCTTTAAACATCTCATCACGTGATCAGTCCTCTCGCTGTGTCATTGCAATTATGTTGTAGACTGCACTGGTTGGACAATGTTCATTGTGAGAATCAAATCCACATGCTACTCAGCTGTTGCATTTTGTTCAGAGATGAGTTTGTATCCAGAAATGCCCGGAAACATCATTTCACTTCAATTGCTATTCGCACTATTAGAAGTGCGCTGAAGTAACATTAGTTATATCTCTGTGATCCATAAATGCTAGAGGAACAGTACGTGATTACTATACATTCACTGCATGGTATTATATCCTAAAGATTGACATATAATAACATTAGTAATTAAAACAAAAATTATTATAAACAACACAAATAACAAAAAAGTAAACAAAGGTAAGATTAAAGATTAATAAGTTTATGAAAGGCAATATCGCTCAAATAGAGCACGCTACCTTTCTCAAGTAAGCAAAATAAATATTGTTTTATGTCTATTATTTACAATAGTAAAGATCCGTCACAGCAGGGTAATAATCCCAGAAAAGGCATATGAAATATAATACACAATATAAATGCCACCTTAACAGGGAAGACAATTGTACTATCATAAGCGTAATATTTCGAAAGGGGGGGCATATTGAGATGGAAATGTAAAAAGAACTCCAAGGGGCCGTCCACATTTTCGGAAAAACTAGTAATTCCAAGTGGTAGGTGGAAGAACAGCAATTGAGATTACATGGGCCTGTAGATGTTAAAGATAGGTAAGTTCACACCAATATTAGTTCAGCTATGTATTTCATCATTTATTGATGAATGCCTGAAAGTATCATATATACACATTGCTACATACTGTAAAGAGTCCATTATAACCACATTCGATCCCTTATCTGAGGGTTTTACTGTAATGTCAGAATTAGATTGTAATGATTTTAGTTCAGATATCTCTTCGTGCGATAAATTCGGATATTTAACATTTTTTCTAATTTGTAAAATGTCGTCAGTGACTAGACGTATAGAAGTCTCAATGGCCCCATTTTCAGTGATATTAGGATATTTTCGTGATATCGTGAGAAGGTAAAGTGACGAGATTTTCAGAGTTTTCAAACCATAATTCATATGTGTCTTGTAAATTTTGGTCATCAGATCTTGGGTCATCCCATAAGTCTAATAAGATTTTTAAAGTTTTAAAATCTCGAGTATCAAAGTGGCTGAAGTCTCTGAATTCTCCCCAGTGTCCTTTGTGCCAGTGAAGCTGCAATAATAATTTGCGTGCGAACAAGTGAATATCTTTAATTAAAGAAAAGTGATCCAGGGGTTTGGAAGGTACAAAGGAAAGACCCCTTTGAAGAGTGTGAATCAAGGAAGGTGTAAGTGTAAGGTGAGAAAGATTAATAATTTGTAAGTCTTCCAAAGGGAGTGATGGTGAAGGAAAAATTGAAGAAGTGATGGGGGGGGTGTGATCACTGTCATAAGTGCGGTGCTGGGTGTGCTGAATATAGAGATCGTGATTTTCACGGAATTGTGATTTGGTGTCGTGCGACATTGTGCCTACTTCTCCTGTGCTTTTCACAGGTTGAGTGTCTGTAAAAAAACTCGCCCCCCCCAATGGTGCTGTGTCCTTTGAAATATTAAGTGAAAAAGGGGCCCGGGTGTTTTTCTCCTCTACCAATTGAGACATTTTAGGTTCTTTATGGAACACTGTATTAAATTTACATTTTTTCCGATCTGCAAAATTATATGTTTTAAAAGAAGAATCTGATCCACTCATATCACTTTCTGACTGAGTGTCCCTATCTGAGTGTTTAGGGGGTCCTCTGGTATGTGGACCCCCCTGGGGTCTTTTTACACCTCCCTGTCTATCTCTTATGTAATGAGGAAAATGTCTCTTTTGTTTATTCCAAAGATAGGCTTGATTGTTTTCATAATCTAAGTGGTCTCTCTCAAATTTGCGCTTTTTTATCTGCATGACCTCGCTATTTAAATTTATATATATTCAGCACACCCAACACCGCACTTATGACAGTGATCACACCCCCCCCATCACTTCTTCAATTTTTCCTTCACCATCACTCCCTTCGGAAGACTTACAAATTATTAATCTTTCTCACCTTACACTTACACCTTCCTTGATTCACACTCTTCAAAGGGGTCTTTCCTTTGTACCTTCCAAACCCCTGGATCACTTTTCTTTAATTAAAGATATTCACTTGTTCGCACGCAAATTATTATTGCAGCTTCACTGGCACAAAGGACACTGGGGAGAATTCAGAGACTTCAGCCACTTTGATACTCGAGATTTTAAAACTTTAAAAATCTTATTAGACTTATGGGATGACCCAAGATCTGATGACCAAAATTTACAAGACACATATGAATTATGGTTTGAAAACTCTGAAAATCTCGTCACTTTACCTTCTCTTAAGAAAAAATCACGAAAATATCCTAATATCACTGAAAATGGGGCCATTGAGACTTCTATACGTCTAGTCACTGACGACATTTTACAAATTAGAAAAAATGTTAAATATCCGAATTTATCGCACGAAGAGATATCTGAACTAAAATCATTACAATCTAATTCTGACATTACAGTAAAACCCTCAGATAAGGGATCGAATGTGGTTATAATGGACTCTTTACAGTATGTAGCAATGTGTATATATGATACTTTCAGGCATTCATCAATAAATGAAATACATAGCTGAACTAATATTGGTGTGAACTTACCTATCTTTAACATCTACAGGCCCATGTAATCTCAATTGCTGTTCTTCCACCTACCACTTGGAATTACTAGTTTTTCCGAAAATGTGGACGGCCCCTTGGAGTTCTTTTTACATTTCCATCTCAATATGCCCCCCCTTTCGAAATATTACGCTTATGATAGTACAATTGTCTTCCCTGTTAAGGTGGCATTTATATTGTGTATTATATTTCATATGCCTTTTCTGGGACCCTGCTGTGACGGATCTTTACTATTGTAAATAATAGACATAAAACAATATTTATTTTGCTTACTTGAGAAAGGTAGCGTGCTCTATTTGAGCGATATTGCCTTTCATAAACTTATTAATCTTTAATCTTACCTTTGTTTACTTTTTTGTTATTTGTGTTGTTTATAATAATTTTTGTTTTAATTACTAATGTTATTATATGTCAATCTTTAGGATATAATACCATGCAGTGAATGTATAGTAATCACGTACTGTTCCTCTAGCATTTATGGATCACAGAGATATAACTAATGTTACTTCAGCGCACTTCTAATAGTGCGAATAGCAATTGAAGTGAAATGATGTTTCCGGGCATTTCTGGATACAAACTCAACTCTGAACAAAATGCAACAGCTGAGTAGCATGTGGATTTGATTCTCACAATGAACATTGTCCAACCAGTGCAGTCTACAACATAATTGCAATGACACAGCGAGAGGACTGATCACGTGATGAGATGTTTAAAGCCCCACTTGATTTTCGACGCTTGATCTCTTGACAAAGCCACTTTCGTGGCGAAACAGCTGTCGAGTAGTTCGGCGCTGCTGGGCTCAAAGCGGTGTTTTTCCCTTGCGGATTGGATGCAGCTTTTATCCCCGGGGATGATCTGACGGATATTTGTGAGCGTTCCACACCACGGACGATATCCACACAAGGGCAAGTATAGGAAATCTTTTGCTGGCATACTGAACTGGGGTTCTGCATATATAGCCTTTAGGCTACTACATTGGATCCAGCGTTTGCTACAGCTAACTCCTTACTTACCCTGCATTTAACCTCGGCTCAAGGGGCTTCCGTTGTGGGACTTGCAAGGGGAGCCAGCCCCTACCCTGCTTGGGATATAGTTCTTATACAGAGAAGAAGGGACATTTTGGCACACATGCCCTTAATGTGGCTTCTGCCAGGAGTTCACATTTAATACGTTTTACCAAACTATCTATACTGCTCCAACCACATTTTTTTATCTACGCAAGGTTTTTCAACCAGTATAAAAAATAGTGATCACTAATTAACATCAGGGTATTCCCCGTTTTTGCTTCCAGCAGCGCTGTTGGTTTTTAAATATGTTTTAATTTGTTTCACTAGCATGGTTATTAATAAATATTGCTTTTTACTGTAATACATTGTGTCTAATTTTCTACAGTGCAACGGGATAGGGGGACAAGTCCTCTTTTGTACATAGGATAATTGCTTTAAATGTGGTGGACACCCCTCCCCCCTTGCACTGTTATATAATTGAATGCTGGCGCAACTGTGGATGTCTGCTTCTTTTTAACCCGGCGTTCTAATTTATAAAATCAAGTATGCCAGAAGTGAGCAATTGTGCAAAGTAAAACAGGACATTTAGGGGTCCTATTTACTAAACCTTTATTTTTCAAATTTTTTTAAAGGGCATGTAAAGTCAAAAAAATAAAATCCCATTTTTATTTTCTTTAATGAAAAAGAAACATGTTTCCAATATACTTTAATTAAAAAATGTGTACCATTTTTATAAGAAACCTGACTGTATGCAGTGAAATTCTCCCTTCATTTACTGCTGTGGATAGGAATTGTCAGATGGTCCCTAACTGCTGAGCAGGGAAACAATCATACTTATAAACAGCAGGGGGAGCCCCCGCCTTTACTTCCCAGCCATGCAGAACTCAAGCAGCTTTGTTTATGACAATCCCTAAGCAGCCCAGACCACACTGAGCATGTGCACAGTCTTAGTCTTGCAAAGATGTATAACAAAGTTACAAGATTGTGACCCCCTGTAGACAAATTTGAAAGCATAAATTATTTGTTTTATTAGGCTTGTGGTTCAGTAAATTCATGTTTATATTCAGTATACAAAATACAGTTTTTCTAGCTAAATTCGACCTAACTCCCAACCTCGAATTGCATTAATTTACTAAAAAAATCAGATTGAAAAAAGTACTTGCAGGAAAAGTCATGACAAGATCATGCAACAATTTGCATTGTTTTTTGAATTGTCCAAAAACAACAAATTTTTTGGATTTTCAAACAGCCCAAAACCTTTGAAAATCATGAAAACATCTTCAAATTGTAAAAAGCACCAATCTGCCATTGACTTTTTCATGACAGGTTTTAGCTGGAGTAATTTCAGATTCGGATTTTTAGCAGTTTTGGGGCATAAAAAAAATTCAAGTTATTTTCCGCTTGAATTATTACGAAAAAAACAGGTTTAATAAATAATCCCCTTAAAGTTGTGGTCCACCTTTAAGTTAACTTTTGGTATGTTATAGAATGGCCAATTCTAAGCAACTTTTTAATTGGTCTTCATTGTCTATTTTTATAGTTTTTGAATTATTTTTTTTATTTTTATATTTTAGATTTTTTATTAATTTTTTTCCACATGAATTTACAAAGTCACAATACAGAAAATTATAATAACAACCAAAAAAAAAAACACCCACCACCTAGCTCTGGGACTTAGACTTTTCCATATTTGTTTAAGTAGTTACATAAATCTTAGGTTTATAAATCCTAGGTATATAAATCATCACATACATATATATGTTTCCAGTAGCTTGCTATTTTGGAATCTATTCCTTGAGAGCGAGCAAAAGAACATTCATATGTTGCAGTTTGATTCAGTTCAATAATAATTGCTTGTATTGAAGGAGTATCTTGAGATTTCCATTTCCTTGCAATTGCCATTCTAGTTGCGAATAAAGAGTGATATATCAAATATATTTGAGCTTGATTGCACTGCAAATTCAAATTTGGCTCCATAATGCCCAGTAATGCTGAGGATGGAGTTAACAAAATGTTCATTCTAATGAATTTTTGGATCATGATCTCCACTGATTTCCAAAGGGTTTGTATAACCGGACAAGACCACCAAATATGCAAGAAGTTACATGAACCACCACAATTTCTCCAACATTTATTAGATGACCCATTTATGTAGCTTATATGGAGTTAAATACCACTGATAGATTATTTTCCTAGCATTCTCAAGATGGTTAACACACTTAGAATAAAGGGATGGCGATTTAAAAGCTTAATTCCATTGTTGCAATGAAAACATTTGTTGTAGATCTGTTTCCCATGTTTGGATAAAGTGAAATTTTGGTGGCTCATTTAATAGTACTAATTGTTTATACAATGCTGAGGTACCTTGCTTCTTAGAAGCTGGATTTTGAAAAAACTCTTCCCAAAGAGTAGGTTACCTATTGATTTGGTCAATCCACTTATATGAATAGTGACGGATCTGTAAATATTTATAAAATTCTGAGTGTGGCAGATGAAATTCTTTTTGTATAGAGGCAAATGGTTTTAACCCATGACCCTCCATTAATTGTTGGAAATAACGTACCCCGCTTTGGAGCCATGTATTGAGTTGTAAGGAGGGTATATCCATAGAAATAGTGCTTAAGGGTAAGAATGGAGATGGAAATGGTGAGATGTATTTACAATTACGTATTGTTCGCCAATTCTTAATTATCCACCCTAGATGGGGTGGAATAGTTTGTAAATTACAAACTATTACTGGATTTACAGATGTAAAAATTTGATTTGGAGACCAAGGGTATAAATATGAATTCTCTATATCAACCCAATGCTTAATTCCCTTAGGTAAGTTCAGCTCAGCTATCTGATCCAGCAATATAGCTTTATGATATAATGCGATAGCTGGAGATGCTAGACCACCTTTTTTTAATTCTTGTTGTAAGATTTGCTGTGATAAACGGGGTTTTTTTGAATTCCAAATAAATGTTGTAAAGATTCTTTGTAGCTTCTGGAGATATGATAGGGGCAGGACTATTGGTACTACCCGCAACAAATATAGCACCTTAGGTAAACATATAATTTTTAGGGCCTGTATCCTGCCTATCCAAGCTATAAACTCAGTTTTCCATGAGGCTATTTTGTCTCTTATTTGCTCTAGTAATGGAAAGAAATTGTCTTGCAACAAATTTTTCGTAGTGGTTGATAAGCGCATACCCAGATATGTGATCTCTTTCTGTTTCCATTCAAATGGATAGGTGCGCTTTAACTCTTCCATAATGTGTTCAGGAATATTTATGCCCAAAGCTTGAGTCACATTGGCTATGGTCACCCCTTCTAAGGTGGAACAATCTCTAATTGCCTGAGCTAAAGGTTCCATAGCAAACAAGGGAAAGTTGTGCTCACCACTATTTTTTAAAAACCATTAGGCGGGGGTGCAATGAGGGTGTGACCACAAAATACATATAGTCAAATACAAGAGTCCTCTGCACTCAACCCATTATCAATATATTTAAGACAGAGACATTTTGTGCATACTGCTACTAAAAAATGCCTTACCCTTTAAACAAAACAGGGATTGTTTGTCCATATATTGCAATATATTTAAGCTGGCCAACTACGTCAAAGTCATCCCATATCTGGCCAGTCCTATGCTCAGTTTTATCTGATTCATTAAGAATTCTATTGCTTCATTATACATTTTACAAAGGGACTAGGTTTTACCTGCAACTTACTTGCTGCTTTCAAAGTAAACCCCCATACTTGGCTGCCCTTTTATTAGACACCAGTGGGATCACCTGACTATAGCTGGGAAGGGTGGGAGCTACAACATGGAGCTGGTCACTGCTCCTGTATAACTATAACAAACAAGGGAAAGTTGTGCTCACCACTATTTTTTAAAAACCATTAGGTGGGGGTGCAATGAGGGTGTGACCACAAAATACATATAGTCAAATACAAGAGTCCTCTGCACTCAACCCATTATCAATATATTTAAGACAGAGACATTTTGTGCATACTGCTACTGAAAAATGCCTTACCCTTTAAACAAAACAGGGATTGTTTGTCCATATATTGCAATATATTTAAGCTGGCCAACTACGTCAAAGTCATCCCATATCTGGCCAGTCCTTTGCTCAATTTTATCTGATTCATTAAGAATTCTATTGCTTCATTATACATTTTACAAAGGGACTAGGTTTTACCTGCAACTTACTTGCTGCTTTCAAAGTAAACCCCCATACTTGGCAAGCCCTTGTTTGTTATAGTTATACAGGAGCAGTGACCAGCTCCATGTTGTAGCTCCCACCCTTCCCAGCTATAGTCAGGTGATCCCACTGGTGTCTAATAAAAGGGCAGCCAAGTATGGGGGTTTACTTTGAAAGCAGCAAGTAAGTTGCAGGTAAAACCTAGTCCCTTTGTAAAATGTATAATGAAGCAATTGAATTCTTAATGAATCAGATGAAAATTGAGCATAGGACTGGCCAGATATGGGATGACTGTGACGTAGTTGGCCAGCTTAAATATATTGCAATATATGGACAAACAATCCCTGTTTTGTTTAAAGGGTAAGGCATTTTTCAGTAGCAGTATGCACAAAATGTCTCTGTCTTAAATATATTGATAATGGGTTGAGTGCAGAGGACTCTTGTATTTGACTAAAGGTTCCATAGCCAATGTAAAAATAATAGGGGAAAGCGGACACCCCTGACGGGTTCCGTTAGTTATAGGAAAACTGTGAGATTGGTGTCCTCCCACATTCACTTGAGCTGATGGATATGAATATAGGGCCATGACAGCTGTAATAAACTGGGGGGGGGGAAATTAAATTTCCCTAATACTTTCTCAATATACCCCCATTGTATGCGGTCAAAGGCCTTTTCCGCATCAAGAGATAAAATTAAGGAAGGGATTTTTTTGTATTTCTAAATGATGATATTTATACAACTACGGGCGCCATCATAGGTCTGTCTCCGTTTAAGAAAACCCACCTGGTCATTATGTATTAATTGAGGTAGAATTTCTTGTAATCTGAAAGCTAATAGTTTGGAATAGATTTTTAAATCTGCATTTAAAAGTGCAATCGGCCTATAATTTTGACATAAAGCCGGGTTTTTCCCTTGTTTGGAAATAGTTGTAATTATGGACGAGAGCATTTCTGTTGGAATCTTGCCTGTACTGGCTATCTCATTATACAATTTGGTAAGCGGTTCTAAGAGTATATCTTGATATGTTTTATAATATTGGTGTGAGAAGCCATCTGGCCCCGGTGCTTTTTTATTTGGAAATGATTTAATTACCTTTTATACTTCGCTAGGTGTAATGGTAAACTTAACCTATTTATATCTATATCTTTAATCATAGGGATTTTAATGGAATTCAAAAATGTTTCTATTAATTCCACTGTGGGTTGATTCACAGTGGAATCTAGGTGTAAGTTGTATAAATTACTATAAAACTGTGCAAAAGCATTAGCAATTTGAATTGGATTAATAATTTTAGTATTTGTATCAGTTTGTATATACGCTATATTAGATTTAATCTGCTGTTTTTTTAGTTGTTGGAGTAAAAGATCAGATGGTCTATTACCCTTATAGTATGCATTAGCTTTTAGTTTATGTAGCGCATATTCCATTTTTGTGTTTGTAAGAGTATTGATTTTATCTTTAAGTTGAAGTATTTGGGAATACATTTTTTATGTTGGCTGTATTTTGTGCTTGTCAATAAGTTTTGTTAATTCTTCCTGTAGTTTACTTATATTTTGATTCCTAACTCTCTTCATATAGGCAGCTGTTTTAATTAAGACTCCACGTATCACTGCTTTATGAGCGCACCAAGTATTAACAATCCCTGTATCTTGTATTGGATTTAACCTAAAATAGTCTATTATAGAATCTTTAATTTCCAGAGATGTTTCATTGTTTATAATAAGTTGATCATTTAGTCTCCAAGGTGATTTAGTATTAGCATCAAAATCTAGAGCTAGCGTTAAGGTAATAGGTGAATGATCAGTCCAAGTTATTGTACCTATTGTAGCTTGTTGTAGTTTCGGTAAATCTGAATGAGAAATTACAAACAAATCTATACGAGATTAAGACAAGTGGGGATGGGAATAAAATGTATAGTCCCGTTGTGTTCGGTAAAATGTACGCCATGTATCATATAAGTGATATGTCTGTAAAAATGGAGATATAGAGGTATATTTAGGGGATTTCCGTTTAATCGTCTTCCTATCCAATTTATTATCTACTGTACAATTAAAGTCACCCCCAATTATCACTGTACCTTTTTTACACTGTGATACATATTGGAAAACCTGTCTAATAAATTTTATTTGACCTTCATTTGGAGCGTATACAGATGAAGCCACTTGGATTTGTGAGTTAAATGCGTCATGACTCAGGGTTAATTGAAGAAACTGTGTTATCTAAAGTTATCTTAACTCATTTAATGCATTTAACCTTTTCATTAGCATACCAAAGCACCATTGTTCACAATGGTGAATGTTTTAATTAGATGGGATGTTGTGACACAGTTTTCTGTGTTAAATGAGATAAATGGGATATCTGTGTTTAGTTATTCTGTGTCAAACAGACAAACCAAAGTGGCTGCATCTGTATATTAACTAAAGTGTACAATTTTCCATATATAGTACCCATAACTATAAGGCATCTACCCGAGGGATCCACCATATATTTATCCAACTCAAATGGGATCTTCTTATGCAATAATATGGCTACCCCTTTTGTTTTAGTATTTGCTGATGCTGTATAACAAATTGGATATAATTTATTGCCCATTGCTTCTTGTAGCCATATAATATCACTAGAATGAATTCTAAGCCGCCTCTCTAAGTGCTAAGGACCGTTTAGTTGGTGAATTAAGGCCATGGACATTTAATGATAAACATTTTAGTGACATAGATAATAAAGGATAATTAAAAAATTTTAGGTGGATTCCCCAGGGTAGCCGCCCCATAGTATAATATACTTATAGTTACATTTATATACATTATTAAAGGAAAAATAATTGATAATAATAATTTCCCCAGAGCACAAGAAGACACAAAAAAAAATAATATATATATATATACATTTAGATATCTAACAAACACTGGTGGTAAGTTGATGTTGAGAACCATCAAACCTTGGCAGTGATAAACTCAATACGCATATACAATTACACTTAATATATATATATATATATATATATATGAAGCTAAATTCCACCGCTTTGGATTAGTTCAAAGGCAAAAAAAAAACCACGGTAAAATATACCGGAATACCGGGAAAGGTTTGAAAGTAAGTATGGAGCGGATGTTGTGCCTGCATACTGCTGTCGCTTTGTAATAGTTTGACTTGCCACAGTCATAAAGTGAAGTAGTTAACGGTTGCCCACCGACAATAGAAACTATTTTCACCTATATTGTAGCTACTATAGTTACGTTATTGGCTTCCTTGTAGTTCTCCTGGGCATCTTTTTCCAGTCGTCAGCCACTTGATTAGAGCTTTTCTTTTCTGCTGTCAGGGAAAGATCCAGTAGATTAATGCCCCACGATTTCAATATGGTGGATCCTTCCTCAATCGTATTAATAGCATAGGTCGTTCCATTTCTAGAACATAATAGTTTAACTGGAAACCCCACTTATAGTTTTTGAATTATTTGCCTTCTTCTTCTGATTCTAATTCTGATTCAAATGGGGGTCACTGGCCCCATCTGAAAACTAATTCTCTGTAAAGCTACAAAATTATTGTTATTGCTACTTTTTATTACTCATCTTTCTATTAGGGCCTCTCCTATTCATATTCCAGTCTTGTATTCATATCAATACAGCTTTTTATTCAGCAGCTCTCCAGTTTGCAGTTTCAGCAATCTGGTTGCTAGGGTTCAAATTACCCTAGCAACCAGATTGCTGAAACTGCAAACTGGAGAGCTGCTGAATAAAAAGCTAAATAACTAAAGGTGAATGTTTCATAAACATGGCCGTTAGAATCCTGATCCAGGGGTTCTCTCCAGTAAAACAATATTCTTATTTGGATTTGTTCTGCATTTTTATTCCTTTGTGCTTTTCATTTTCGGATCTTTTAATAAATAAGTAGACATTCATGTTTTTTTTTTTTAAATGTGAGTTTATTCGTGGTTGAAAATAACACTGAAACTACACAAATTACGAATTTTAATGAATAGGACTATGACTATGAATAGCAAAACAAAAGACCTGTGGCACAACTGATGTGGTGGTTGATTCAGTGATCAGTGTTTTATTCAGCTCACAAAACAAAGCAGCAATGTTTCAGGCCTCTGCTGGGCCCTTTGTCAAGCCTATATGAATATGAATATGAATAGGGCAGATTTATCAAGGGTCGAATTCTTTATGGTCAAAACTGTTAAATTCGACTAGGGAGTTATTCAAATTCGATTCGAGTTTTTAAAAAATTTGAATTTGATTTTCGAGATGTATCATACTCTGGTCCTTTAAGAACTCAAATTTGACTTTTTGCTGCCTAAAACCTGCCAAATTTCTGTTTAAGTCAACGGGAGAGGTCCAGGGATCAATTTGGAGTTGTTTTCAGTCTTCCTGGCATTCAAGTATCTTTCAGAAAAAAAACTTGCATTTTTAAAATTCTAATCAAATGCAATTCGAATTCAATTCGAGTTTTCGGGTCAATTTAATTCATCTGAGTTTAAAAAATTCAATTTTATTAATACATTTCAATTGGTCGAATTTATGGGAGTTTTTCTTTTCTAATTATTTTTATTGCTGCAGGTGTGGGACCAGTTATCCAAAATGCTTGGGATCTGAGGTATTCCAGATAATGGAGCTTTCCATAATTTGGATCATCATAGAAAATCATGTAAACATTAAATAAACCCAATAGGCTGGTTTTGCTTCCAATAAGGATTAATTATATCTTAGTTGGGATCAAGTACAAACTACTGTTTTATTATTACAGAGAAAAAGGAAATCATTTTTAAAAATTTGGATTATTTGGATAAAATGGAGTCAATGGGAGACGGCCTTTCTGTAATTTGGATCTTTCTGGATAATGGGTTTCTGGATAACAGATCCCATACCGGTATTTCAAAATAAACAGTAAGAGCAAAATCAACAAAATATTGACTTACAATAAAGCCTAACAGTTTACAAAATAAAAGAAAAAGATTATTACATATCAAACAATCGAGAATAAAGCAAAAAATGTCGACTTTAAACAAAGATTCATCAAGAAACTTAAATTAATAGAAAATAGAAAGGGGGCGTGGCCGGAAGGCGAAGGAGTAAGACGTGTTTGTGTGGAGCTCCGTTCTGCCTAGCGTTAGCAACTTGATCCTGCGTGATATATCGAGATGGGGAAGCATGGTAAAGTGACCACATCCTCAGGCACATGTAAACCTAAAGAACCGGCGCTTACTGGCGGTATTAAACAGTTTTTTCCACGGTCCCAAGAGCCTGCGGAACAACAGGTGGAACCCAATATGGCGGATGCTCCCAGTACGAGTCCGGATAACTGCGCAACGACCGATGATGCGTCTGAGGTAAGTGGGAACCTGGAAGGGATCCTAGCTATCCTAGCCCAATTGCCACAAAAATCAGACTTGCAAAACTGGGGCACCGACCTTAAGAACACAATATTTTCTGAAACTGCTGCTCTTAAGCAGGACATTGTTTTGATTCAAGACTCGCTTGATGAGCTTGAGGACAGGCTAACTAAGATGGGCTCTGACACTACTGCTAACGCCAAATCAATCCTTAAGCATGACCAGGCCATATTAGATTTGAGAAGACACACGGAGGATTTAGAGAACAGGAGTAGGAGAGGTAATATCCGCATACGCGGGGTTCCTGAAAATATACCCAACGGGGAGCTTCGGGACTTGGCAACAAAACTATTTCATGAGGTATTGAATGACGCAGATAAGCCTGATATAGCGATTGAACGCATACACAGAGTTGGAGTACAAAGGGGAATAAACCCGAGGGGCGTTCTTTGTTGTTTGGCACGTTTTGAGCTTAAAGAAAGGATTTTGCAAAAAGCAAGGGACGCAGATGGCATCCACTTTGAAGAAAATACCATTCATTTATATCAGGATTTGGCCGCATCCACCATTACTCAAAGGCGCCTCCTCAAACCAATTACATCTTCCTTAAGGGAACGTGGCATTTCTTATAAGTGGGGTTTTCCCTTTGCCCTCTTGGTGCATAACGGAGGCAAAATATTTGCTCTTCGCTATCCAGTTGATGCTGCCTTATTTTGTCAACAGTTGGACATTCCTTTAGCAGATGTTTCTGAATGGCGTAATTATATTTTAGGCCCTTCGGATGATGATCCACTGGCAGTGGCTACAGATGGCCTGTCTACTCCTTCTCGGCTGAGAGAGCGCACCCCTTCTAGGCAATGGCGCAAAAGATTTAATACCCAATCTCCTGCACGACTGCTGAGTACTCCCATCACTAAACGGCAACCGTAAATATGGATTCTACAATCATGTTATGGGTTGTAGCTAGCTTATATTTTTGTATGTTAATGTTTTGTATTTAGCTTATGGGTTGTAGCTAGCTTATATTTTTGTATGTTAATGTTTTGTATTTAGCCAGACAAGTCATGTTTACTACTGTTGTAATTTTTGCATGTGGTTTATACTGAGACATTTGGAACGCATCCCGGGGCCCTTTGTATGTTTCTACTTTATCTTTCTTTTCCCCTCCCTCCCATCCCCCCCTTTTTTTTTTTTTTCTACTGCTTTTTCCTCCCCCCCTCTCTTCTGTTTCTTCTGCTTCTTCCTTTCTCCGTTCTGTATCCCCTCTTTACCTTTTGCAATCTACCCGTCTACAGGTTCTCAGGATGTGTTACTATGAAGTTATACTTTTTCTATTGGGTCTCAGCTCACCACCCACAAAATGTTGTTCTAGCTCTGAACGCAAATTGACTTTCTGGTTTGATTGTTATGGCATATTTCCGCAGAGGGGCTTTACAATGACTTACTGTTAGGCTGCTGAAGATATTGGACCCCATATACGTATATTTCCCCCTTTACTCTTGATGTTCAGCGGCAGGATCAATCTATTTCTAGGCATGAGTCTCTACGATATTTAGGATATATCTTGAATTAGAGTTCTACTTCTCCACCTCTGACACCCCTCAAGGAGGTAACTCCATACACCACACGTACTATCCAAAAAGGCAGACCCTAGGGTCTCCCTGTGGTTATTTTTCCTTTTGTATTATAGTTTCCACTTGGAAATTTTTCTTTTTTCTCCCTATTGGAGTTAGTTTAATCCCTACCCAGGCTTATAGGTAAGGCTATCATGATTCCCAGCACTTCTACTTCCATTCCCTTGAAACGCAAACAGACACTGAATCTTTACACGATCAATACTAATGGGCTTAATTCACCTTGGAAGAGGAAAGCATTGTTACAAGAGATGAAAGCTAAAAACGTCCATGTTGCATTGTTACAGGAAACACATTTTAAGGCGAACCACGTGCCAAAGTGGTACAATTCTCGTTTTTCTCATATAATCCACAGCACTCCACAGGCCACTAAAGTTAGAGGCACTGCGATTGTGTTGGCAAATAACTTAGAATGTCAAATTGTGAGTACTGAGTCGGATACATTAGGTAATTACACTTTTGTTAAGGGGACCATCCATTCTAACAAATATACAGTACCTTTGCCTCCATTTATCTGCTGAATAAGGAGCAGGGCATTACTATGGAACGGGTCTATACCAGGCTGTTGAGATTTGCAGAAGGCACCTTATTTATAGGCGGGGATTTCAATACCCCATTGGACCCTGGAATTGACTGCTCTTCAGGTAAATCCTCTCTACCATTCAAACAAATTAAAAAACTTAAGACTCAATTGCATTCTCTACGAGTGGTGGATGGATGGAGAGTAGTCAACCCAACAGTTAAAGATTATACCCATTATTCTCACAGCCAAAATACTCACAGTAGGATTGACTATATTCTGCTTTCTCATGACTCTTTAGACAATATCACTCATACAGAGATATGCCCGATTGCATGGTCTGACCATGCTTTTGTGTTTTTAAGTATTTCCCTATCAACCTCCAATACCAAACAATTCTCATGGAAGTTAAATGGTAGCCTCCTGCAGAATCCAGAGGTGTTAAAAAGTTTGATCACAAGTACGACAGAATATTTTCATTTGAATGCTAATACGGCTACTAATGCTATTCTGGAATGGGAGGCATATAAATGTTATATAAGGGGTATCCTGATACAATTTGGCGCAAGAATAAAACGTGATAAAACTAAAAAGAAACTAGAATTAATACAGAAACTCCAACGACTTGATACAGCCCATAAAGCATCACAGTCGCCCCAATTACTACTTGAACTAACGCAGGTTAGATTAGATCTTAAGACATTGATACAAACAGAGACAGATCGGGCTGCCTTTGCTCTCCGCAAATTATACTTTGATCATGGTAACAAGTGTAGCCGTTTGTTAGCTAGCGCTCTCAAAGCTAAAGAACACAAAAATCACATTTTCCGTTTGAAAGACCCCAAAGGTTATCTGCACAATTCACCCAAGGGAATTCATAAAGTTTTGGTGGACTTCTATCGAGGTTTATATAATATTCATGCAACGCATGGCGGCCCCTCCTCTCAATTCAATGCTGCCCCGATTGATCCTTATGTAGATTATTTAGAGTCCTCTAACATGTCAAAAGGGGATCCGGACTGGCTACGATCTATAGAAGATGACATCACTGCTTTAGAATTGGAACGAGCTATTAAGGATACTCCCGCAGGGAAATGCCCAGGGCCTGACGGATTTTCGATGTCTTTTTACAAACTCTTAATGCCCCATATACTCCTTCCGCTTACTAGAGCATATAATGCGATCAGTAGGGGACACCTCTGGTCTCCCACTTCGCTTCAGGCACATATTAGTCTTATACTTAAAAAAGGAAAAGACCCAGCTTCCCCCTCTAGTTACAGGCCGATTTCTTTAATTAATAATGATGTGAAATTAATGTCTAAGATCATAGCAACACGTTTTAAACCTGGTTTAGCTCAACTGATACATTTGGATCAAGCGGGGTTTCTCCGTCTCAGAGAAGCGAGAGACAACTTGAACAAACTTGGTAATATTATTGCTTTGGCTAAGAAGCATCGAGTTCCCCTCTTTCTCCTGTCTACTGACGCCGAAAAGGCGTTTGACAGGGTAAAATGGGATTATATGTTCCATTGTCTTAAGTACATAGGGAAGGGCCCGAATGTTATGAAGTGGATCAGGTCTCTGTATACTGAGTTGTCTGCTAAAATCAAGATAAATAATTCTCTCTCAGACTCTGTCTCACTTGGTAATGGCACTAGACAGGGGTGCCCTCTGTCGCCACTTCTGTTTATACTATCTCTAGAGCCCCTATTGTGTAAAATACGACTTAATCCTAATATCCACGGTATCTCAGATGGCGTGGTGCAACACAAAATTTGCGCATACGCAGATGATTTGTTATTCACGCTGTCACAACCTGTTGTTACGCTGCCCAATTTGTTACTTGAAATAAAACACTTTAGCAGATTAAGCAATTTTAAAATAAATTATGACAAGTCCAGCGCACTTAACATCAGTTTGTCTCATACTACTTTTATGGCACTTAGGGATCAGTTTCCCTTTAAGTGGGCAAGAGATAAATTGGTATATTTGGGTATTCACTTGACTCCGAATTTTGCAGATTGGGCTCGTATTAATTATCTTTTCTTGTTACAAACTATCAAGAGTGATTTGAGCGATTGGTCCGGTAAGGCTTTGTCATGGTTTGTCAGAGTTAATACAGTAAAAATGAATATTTTGCCACGATTGTTATATGTGTTTCAGGCCCTTCCGCTGAAACCTCCGCTTGATTTCTTCAAACATTTGAACTCCTCGATCCGGAACTTTGTGTGGAATAACAAAAGCCCGCGGATAAAATTTGAAATTCTAACGCGCCCTAAAACTAAAGGGGGCACTGGACTGCCAGATTTCAGCAAGTATCATCAAGCATGTGTTTTGCTAAGGTTTCTGGATTGGAATTACCACAGCCACTCTAAAGCTTGAGTCTCTATTGAACAAAACTTTTCTACACAGCCTCTGCAATATCTTCCTTGGCTTTCTCCGAAAAGTCGGATTACGGATTCACAACATCACCTTTCTACTTATGCTCTCAATGTTTGGGACACGCTCAAGACTAGGAATGGTCTTACGTCGGCACATTCCCTGTTGACCCCTCTTATATGTAATGCTGACTTTCCTCCTGGCATATCTAGGGGCTATTTGTCTCTTTGGCAACAAGGCACAATAACACAAATTTTCCATCTATGCCCTAAAGGAATTCTGCCCCAATGGGTGCAACTTCAAGAGTCGTTTCATTTACCTGCGTCAGAACTTTTTCGCTACCAACAGCTGGCGAGTTTTATACGCCCTAAGCTAGCGCAGACAGTGGGCACTCCTGCTTTTACGGCATTTGAATCACTGTGTTGTCAAGCAGCTCCGGGTAGACGAAACATCTCTTCCATCTATCGGATACTCCTAACAGGTAATGATGTACGATTGCCTTCACAACCGCATCTTGTTAAATGGGGTCACGACATTAATCATCCGTTTTCTGAACAGGAACAGGAAGAGATGATCCTCAAATCCTGTTCTGGTCCTAGGAGTTGCCGCATTTTGGAAAGCAATTATAAGATTTTGACGAGATGGTACAATACCCCCACCAAGTTGAACAAAATTTTCCCAGGGGTTTCAGACATCTGTTGGCGTTGTGGACTTGCTCGGGGCACATTGCTCCATATTTTATGGGACTGTACTGAAATCCAGAAGTATTGGACTTCGATTCTGTCCATTTGCAAGGACCAGCTTCATTTGGAGATCGAGAAGACGGCGGCAGCGGTACTGTTGCACCATAATGTCATTTCAACATCCCTCTATAATAAATCCCTGGTTCAATATGCGTTGAATGCTGCAAAAATTTTGATTCCACGCAAATGGAAATCTCCTTTGGTACCTACTATCTCTGAATGGTGGACAGAAATGGAGGAGGTTCGAAAGTTTGAAGAGATCCATGCAGTAACCCAAACTGCTATTAGGAAACATTGGGCCACTTGGTTGCCGTGGACTCTCTATATGGAAGGGGCCAGACCCGGTTGCCTAGTTGGTTGCTCTCTGCCAGACCATGACGGCGCTATCTCTTGACTCAATCCTTGTTTACTATTTTCTGCATGTGCTGGCCTCAATTGGTACTCAATTGTGTCTGAACAACATTAATAATGTCACACTGTTTTCTACTGCCTGTATTCCCTTGCATTTTTACAGTGTATTGATAAGCCTGGACTATTTTTCCCCCCTTTTATTTCCCTCCTCACCCTTTTTTCTATATACTGTATTATTTCTGACCAGATTGCACTACATTAAGATTGTTTACTATTGGTAGCATAATGAAGACGGATTTGTCTGCTCTACATGAGGTTATTTTGCTTAGCCCACTTTTTTGAACTCTCATTTATTGACCATGTGCAATTTATTGTAATATTTGTTTTGCTTGACAAAAATAAAGATTTAAAAAAAAAAAAAAAGAAAATAGAAAATATAAATAGATCCTTCTCTCTAACAACCAGACAAATAAATCAAGGGTAGTTTTTAAGAACTCACAAATTTGAAATTCATAGTAAGACATAGTAAGTAAGTAAGTAAGGTTGAAAAAAGACACATGTCCATCAAGTTCAACCTTTTTTTTTTTTTTATTTACTACCTATCTGCCAGTTGATCCAGAGGAAGGCAAAAAATAAACCCATCTGAAGCCTCTCCAATTTGCCTTAGAGGGGGAAAAATTCCTTCCTGACTCCAAAATGGCTAGACTAGTCCCTGGATCAACTTGGACTATGAGCTATCTCCCATAACCCTGTATTCCCTTACTTGCTAAAAAGCCATCCACCCCCTTCTTAAAGCTATCTAATGTATCAGCCTGTACAACTGATTCAGGGAGAGAATTCCACATCTTCACAGCTCTCACTGTAACAAACCCCTTCCGAATATTTAGGCGGAACCTCTTTTCTTATAATCGGAATGGGTGACCTCGTGTCAGCTGAAAAGACCTACTGGTAAATAAAGCATTAGAGAGATTATTATATGATCCCCTTATATATTTATACATAGTCATAATATCACCCCTTAAGCGCCTCTTCTCCAGCGTGAACATCTCCAATTTGGCCAGTCTATCCTGATAGCTAAGATTTTCAATACCTATTACCAGCTTAGTTGCCCTTCTCTGTACCCTCTCTAATACAATAATGTCCTGTTTGAGTGATGGAGACCAAAACTGTACGGCATATTCTAGATTGGGCCTTACAAGTGCTCTATACAGTGGAAGAATGACCCCCTCCTCCCTTGACTCTATGCCCCTTTTAATACAGCTCAAGACCTTATTTGCCCTTGATGCTGCTGACTGGCATTGCTTGCTACAGCCAAGTTTATCATCTACAAGGACTCCAAGGTCCTTTTCCATAATGGATTTGCCTAGTGCAGTCCCATTAAGGGTATAAGTGGCTTGGATATTTTTACATCCCAGGTGTATGACTTTACATTTATCAACATTGAATCTCATTTGCCACTTAGCTGCCCAGATTGCCAGTTTGTCAAGATCATGTTGCAAGGATGCCACATCCTGGATGGAATTAATTGGGCTGGATAATTTTGTGTCATCTGCAAACACTGATACATTACTTACAACACCTTCCCCTAAGTCATTAATGAACAAGTTAAATAAAAGTGGACCCAATACTGAGCCCTGGGGGACCCCACTAAGAACCTTACTCCAAGTAGAGAATGTACCATAAACAACCATCCTCTGTACCCGATCCTGTAGCCAGTTTCCTATCCATGTGCAAACGACTTCATTAAGCCAAACAGACCTTAGTTTAGAAAGCAGTCGTTTGTGGGGCACAGTATCAAACGCTTTGACAAAATCCAAATAGATCACATCTACTGCCCCCCCACTATCCAGAATCTTACTTACCACATCATAAAATGCAATCAAATTCGTCTGACATGACCTATCCTTCATAAAGCCATGCTGATTGTTGCTCATAATGCCATTCATTAGGACAAAATTTTGAATGATTCCTTAACAAACCTTCAAATAATTTGCCCACCACAGATGTCAAGCTTACTGGCCTATAATTGCCAGGCTGAGATCGTAATCCCTTTTTAAATATTGGAATAACATCAGCTTTTCTCCAATCCATAGGCACCATACCAGATGAAGAAAAATCAGAAATAAGGGCTGGTCTAAAACTGAACTAAGCTCTCTTAGAACCCGGGGGTGTATGCCATCAGGCCCTGGAGCCTTGTTTACATTAATTTGTATTAAAGCTTTTTGAATCATATCCTGAGTCAGCCACTGACTAGATTGAGCTGAACCATTCGTGCAGTTATTAAGTGAGCCTGTGAACCCAGACTCCTCTATTGTATACACTGAAGAAAAGAACTGATTTAACACATTTGCCTTATCTGTATCTGTTACAACCATACTGGTACCATTATTTAATGGAGCAATACACTCAACCTGCATCTTTTTACTATTAATATATTTAAAAAACTTTTTAGGGCTAGTTTTCACCTCCACCGCAATTAACTCTTCATTTCTTTTCATAGCCTTCCGGATTGCTGATTTACAACATTTATTACAGTGTTTATATTCATTAAATGCAGCTTCTGTCCCTACAGATTTGTAGTTTTTTAAATGCCTTTCTCTTCTTTCCCATTAACTTCTTTACTTCTGTATTAAGCCACACAGGATGATTCTTAGAGCTTCTACGTTTAGTCCTTAAGGGAATACATTGAGAACAGTAATGATTTAATATCATTTTAAAGGACAACCATTTCTGTTCTGAGTTTTTAGCTGAAAACCTAATGCCCTAATTCGACCTTTGATAAATGTGCCTCTAGGTTTATTTTCGCACAATGTTGTAGATTTAAAATAATTGCAAGTGCAATGTGTTAAAATGTTGCTGCCATAAGTATCCCTCCTCTTTTATCCATTTATATTCCTCTTTACTCCTTGCAGTTGAGGAAAAGGCCAACCTTCTAACACAAATCACAACCATAAACCAAACAATCGGTAAGTAATTTCCCTTTACTTTTTTGTTCTAATGATATGCTACTTTTATTGATAGACTACATTTTATTAGAATCATAATTAAGTTAAGTCTTAATATACTATTTGAATCTGGTTGACTCAAATCTGAACTGGTTGGCTTGAAGTATAGGGGAAATGCAAGTTAGGATTGTATCTAGCCTTGAATAACTTCAGTAGTAATTGGAGTATTATGTGTTGTGGATAGTGATGGGCGAATTCGCGAAACGGCGCGAATTTTCGCGGGCGTTTCGCGAATTTATTCGCTGGCGGCGAATCGCGCAAATTCACAGCGAATTCGCGCCTGCCGAATAAATTCGCCCATCACTAGTTGTGGACACTAACCTGCAGATGAGTGTTAAAAATTCTTGCTCATATTTAAGTTATCCTATACAGAATTGGACAAAAAGTGCCAGTGTAGGGTTGATGAAGATCTTGTGACCTCTTGCTATCAAAAGATGCGGCCTGGTGACCAGTATTTATTTTCTAGTTATATATTCCAAAAGACAGTTCTTCCAGATTAAAACAAAATTCCTACCTCTAACCTGAGATGTTCTAAACTTAAGGAGAACAATGGAATACAAACAACACAGCTCACCATACATGCGTATCACATGACTCGTTTGAAACCAGTGTGTCGGATAACAGTTAACATGTTGTAGCATAGAAATGTTTCACTTGATGGCACTCTAGTGTCAATTAATAAGTCAGCAATAAACATGACTACACAGTAAAGTTTCTCTGTGCAGATGAGCAGAAAGCCAACCTTCTTACACAAATTTCAACCACAAAGCAGACACTTGGTAAGAAATCATTTTTTTCTCTATATTTAGTGTTCTGGTATTTTACTGGTGTTATATATACAATCCACCTGTATTTAAATTACTGCAATTGTGGTGCTGGTTATCCACAGACTCGGCTAGGTCCCACAGTATTTGAACTTTTTTGGAGTGTGGACTGCTGTCCATATTTTTGGGAAACATATTGATAGAATACATCCCTGGGTCCTCCAAAGATCTTAGCTCAGTTTTATCATTACTATAACTGTCTGCTGTCTGTTATGGCCCTACAACATGATATGGAGTCTAGTAAATAATAAACGTACATTTTGGGAGAGAAGCAGAAATGCTAGATGAGGATACACTTAGTTATGTCAAGATACATGTACATTCATCTTTTGATGAACAAGCTATGAAGTAAACCCACTTGCTGTAGAACATATGGCACTCTGATACAAAATACCTTCTAAAGTTCAATCAAGTCATCCCACAGGGGCCCCCCAAAAAAAGGATCTGCAGATGAGACAACATGTATTGCCACACACAAATATTTTCTGACAATTCTTTGGCAATTCTGTTTATTGTTTGCAGATAAGCAGAAAACCAACATTCTAACACAAATCACAGCCATGCAACAGACACTGGGTAAGCAATTGCCTTTTTTCTGTTTGATTAAGACATGCACTAAGTAGAGGGTTCCCTAATAAATCTCACTGCTACATTCTGTAGAGGTAGGCTCAAGAGTTTATTTCCCAATGGGGGTGCAATGCTTTTCCATGATTTCATAGTAAAAGAGCCATATTATTTTTAGGTGCAAAACTAAGGGGAAGATTATGATGCTCTGTAGGTCTGTAAATTAATGGTTTTAGCAATAACGTCTCTTCTTTTCAGATTCCCGTATATCAGAGTCTATGCGCAGTACTAAACAGGACATCTTACAGACGATACAAAACGGTAACTAACTGCATGACAAAAGTAATGTAATGTGGGTAATGTTGTGGTATATTATCCAAGGGATAAAAAACGTAACTAGGTTTAAGAAATTGTGTCGGGTTTGACCCCTGGCTTCTGGTCTGGTCTGTTAGGCAAGACATCATGAGCTAAAAATGAATGCATGTTATCATGGGAAAATTAGCACTGAAAATGGATCTACAGTATGAACTCAACCCAACTGAATACCTCAGGAATGTCTGCTGCAATCAGGCCTGATCCCCAAATCAGTGCCCAGACTGAATAGAAGCAAATTCCACAAGCAATGTTACAACATCTAGTGGAAAGCCTCCTAGAAGAAAAGGGGTGTTATAGCAGCAAAGTGAGAATCAACTTTATATTAATCTCATTGGTTTGAGAAAGAGATGGTGGACAGGCAGGTGTCTGGATACTTTACATAAAGTGCACATAGATGACAGACAGACAGACAGACAGACAGACAGATAGATATATTTATCATTTTCAAAGGTTTGAAATCACCCAGAAATGTAAAAAATTTTTTTATAGAAACTGATGTTTGCCACCAAGGTAGCATTAGCTTTATCATATTTATAGTCAATACATTAACAAATGTTTTCATTATAAATAATTTCATTATATATATACTGTTACTACACTATTATTATACTATTACTATTATATACTATTTCTCAAACTTATTGTAACCCTATTCATCAAAGACTCCTACATTTAAAGCCATTGGAGCATTGTAGACCTTTGGCATCCTAGATGAGGTCTGGTGCCAACAACTCTACCAAAGACAATACTTTAACTTTCTTTTTCTTCCTGAAATAGCTTTTACAAATATGCACTCATGATTATACAAAAAAAGTGAATTTATTGGAGCTTCACATGGTCCCCCACATAAAGTGTTTCAGTTTTCCTTGAACATCTAGCTCCTAGCTTTTGTTTAGTTTAGCTGTTTTTTCTCCTAAGTTGCAGGTCTCTGCACTCTTTTCATTAATGTCATGTACTTCCTATGAATTGGGGCCCAAAAAGAAGGCAATATTATTATAATAATCCTTTATTTACATAGTGCCAACATAAACACTTTTTTACAAGACAGCACTTTGTTAGTGACACTGCCTAAAGCTGCACAGTGGGTTATCCAAAAACTCTCCACACCATTCTCAGTTATGGAGGCCCCAACTCACTACCACTTATTTTATTACAGATTTTATGTTATTTTTTACATGTACATACCATCGTATTCATCAACACTGAACCTCATTTGCCAGTTTACTCCACATGTCTCAAGTTTATTATAATCTCACTGCAAAGTGGAAAGATAAGGCATGGAACTTGTGTTTTTTTTACAATTTGGCATTATCAGCAATATAACAATCAATTGCACATTGACAAGATTTACAAAAAAGAACATGACTCCCCATTTACACAAACGACTATATGCAAACAATAGCCTTGAACACAAAGGCAAACAGGATAGAAAAGACCAGTGTGGTAATATAGGACATAAGGCAATAGCAAATAGCAAATTGGAGAGGGACATAGGGAAGTGGAAATTAAACACAGTACAAAAAGCACAAGAGAGGTGGGAAAAGTTAATAAATGAAAAGGCAACATGAGAATGTAAATCTGCTAAAATTGGGAAACATAGGGGTATATTTATCAAAGAGTGAAGTTATTGATCACCATAGTCCACTAGAGTGAAATTTAGCCACTCTCCATTAATTTCTAGGGGATTTTTAAAAGAGCATTTACCAATGGGTGAAAGTTCACCCTCTGATAAATACACCTTTAAAAATCCCATAGAAATGAATGGAGAGTGGCTAAATTTCACTCTAGTGGACTATGGTAATCAATAACTTCCTTTTTGATAAATGTACCCCAAAGAATCATTGAAGTCAGAAAAATAGAAGAGACAAATAGAATATAAAGACAAGGATGGGAAAAAAACATGAAGGAAAAAGGCAAAAGAAAGTTAAAAGAACAAAACAATCAAGGAATAAATGATACAAGCAAAATAAAACCAAAAGATTTACTAGTACAGTTGCCTATAAAAATCAGCTCTTTGCTTTGTTTTGATTTTGCAGCCTACTAGTACCCTGTTCAAAATGAATTTTTGCAATTTAGCACCTGTTAATCTTCCTCCAGAAACAAAAAAAATTTACATAGGCAAAAATAAATAATTGTCACTCGGGTCAAAATTGACGCACATCAAAATTATTTAGACACCTATTCATTTCAATGTGTTTCGCAAATTTTTCGATGTTTCCTGAATTTTCGCACGTAGCACAGAATTTCGGCACAGATTCGCCCATCACTACCCCCAGCCTCTCTGAGAGTCCCTCACAGGTAAGCTTCCTGCTCAGAGAGACCTGCCTTATTGTCTCACTAGCATTAAATACTTTTCCACAGGACAACCTTCCTGTGGAAAGTGACCTCCAAATGTGAGCTGGTCTACTGGATCAGAGTACCCGGCTACCAAAGTCTTTAAACAGAGAAACCATTCTCTGTTTAGCAACACCTTTCCTGGAGCTTACATGTCCCTCTATGGAGAACGTAAATGGACAACTTTGTAAACTCTTCCTTATTGATTCGATCACAATATGAAAAGCAAAATGACTTATAATTTAGAGAAACCAAATGGAATTGCAACAGGGGATTCTAACTGACTATCGTGGAACATAAGTGCAGCACAGGCATCGGGTGGAACATGTAAGTTAATTTTTACAGACCCAAACTCTGTCTTCCCTTTCAGAGAAACCCAAATGTGATTCTGACTGGAAAGCATTTGATGGAAGCTGTTATTTTATTGATACAACTGAGAGGAACCGGGACGATGCCCAGGCCACTTGTAAATCAAGCAACAGTGATCTAGTTATTATCAACAGTGACAGGGAAAAGGTGAGGCACTTACTGTATATACACAGCTGTAGTGATGGCTGAATTTATTCGCCAGGCGCAAATTCATGGCAAATTTGCGTGATTCGCCACCAGCGAATAAATTCGCGAAACACCGCGAAAATTTGCGGCAAAAAATTTTTCGAAAAAATGGGCGCTGGCGTCAAAAACGGGCGCCGGCATCAAAAACGGGCGCTGGCATAAAAAAAAGGGCGCCGGCGCCGTTTCACAAATTCGCCCATCACTACACAGCTGGTTCCATTCACTATAAACATCTCCCACTTCATCTTGATTTCTTTAATAGAGCTCATTATTAGTGATGGGCGAATTTATTCGCCAGGCGCGAATTCGCGGCGAATTTGCGCGATTCGCCGTTGGCGAATAAATTCGCGAAACGGCCGCGAAAATTCGCGTCAAAAATTCGCCGGCGTCAAAAAATTTTGCCGTTTCGCAAATTTTTCGCCGTTTCGCGAATTTCGCACGAAATTCGCAAATTTTTCGGCGAAGCGAAACTGCACAAATTCGCCCATCACTACTCATTATTCTTTCCAGTGCCCAGTTTATTCATTCTATCGTGTCTGTGATACCCACCTTTTATGGCATGCTTATGATCTCTAGTGGATTGACTTAAATATATTTTAGAAGAAGATCTCAAACGAGGCCAGCAATATGTAGCTGAGGTGGGAAATAGTGATGGGCGAATTTATTCGCCAGGCGCGAATTTGCGGCGAATTTGCGGCGAATTTGCGCGATTTGCCACCAGCGAATAAATTCGCGAATCACCCGCGAAAATTCGCAGAAAAAATTTGCCGGCGTCAAAAATTTTCTAAATCGAAGTCGAAGGATTTTGCGCAAATAGTTCGTTCGAACGATCAAAAGAATAATCGTTCGAACGAACGATTAAATCCTTCAAATCGAACGATTCGGAGGATTTTAATCCATCGATCGAAGGATTATCCTTCGACCAAAAAAAGATAGCCAAGCCTATGGGGACCTTCCCCATAGGCTAACATTGACTTCGGTAGCTTTTAGGTGGCGAACTAGGGGGTCGAAGTTTTTTCTTAAAGAGACAGTACTTCGATTATCGAATGGTCGAATAGTCAAACGATTTTTAGTTCGAATCATTCGAGTCGAAGTCATAGTTGAAGGTCAAAGTAGCCCATTCGATGATCAAAGTAGCTAAAAAAACACTTCGAAATTCGAAGTATTTTTTCTTCTATTTCTTCACTCGAACTTAATGAATGGGCCCCTTAGTGTCTAATAAATATAAAGTGCTACAGTGCTTCACTTCTTATAATTAATTTCACCAAAAAATTTATTAGGTAATAAAGAAATTCATATGGTGCTAAAAATGAAAAGGGTTTAAACCACAATGATTATAATTTCCACAATGGAAATTAGGATAAAAGGAAAAATTAGAAGGTGGAGCTGTCCCGTAAACCCTATCTCATTTGTTGCTATCTCTGGGACACCACAAAGAAAAGTATTTTATGCTATCTTAGCTAGCTAATGTTAAGATCACAAATCCAGCAACTTTTGGAGGTTATAGATCAGCAGAGAAAGATTAATAAAATTATCGCTCCATAAAAAAGGAGAAAATAGCAGCCCCACCAAGTGGTAAGCAGTTTCCACCCTGAGTGCTAAAATTGGGATATAAATGCACTGGGGTAATGAAAATGAAAAAGGTTCTTCTGTTGAGTTAAAAAGCAAATTAAGGATTTAAAATCAGAGTCTGGCCAATGTGCGTTTCGCTATAAAAGCTTTCTCAAGGCAATAGAATAGATTCGCTATTCAGACGCCAACTATGAACAGTGATTCTTTTAGACAACAATTTTGATAGACAGAAAGTTACCTGTGTGTTGTAATGAGAGGTGTCTTCTGCTTCCCTAGAACTTTATTGAAAGTATTATTGACAGCTCATCTTTTTGGATTGGCCTCAAAAGAGATAAGAATAACAAGAATGAGTGGAGATGGGTGGATGGGACATACTATTATCCATCACAGCGGTAAGTTGAAGAATCCGTCCTTGGTCGTTCCATTTTCCATAAAGTTTTATTGAGAGTCAATTAAAAAACAAAGTGAAGCAATAACTATAGTAGGAAACAATATATCTGAGAAGCCTCCATATAATGAACTGCTCTGTATATAATTGTTTTTACTTTGCTCATTAGGACCAGACCAGTAAAATGTCCCTTTAGTTTTATCTTCAAATGTTGCCCTGCTTAGTGCAGGAAATAATAAATGAAGCAATTAATGAAAACCATAGACTAAAAGTAAGTTCAGCACAATACCTATTCATTAAATTCATATTAAAAAAGAGGGTACAGTATATGGTCCCTTTATGTACTCAAATTATTACATATCTTTTTTTTCTTCTTTCTGGTCTCTTTAAACTCCACAAGTGCAGGTATGAGCATTTATTGATTTTTTTTTTATATATCTACCTGCTCTCTGCCAGTGTTCTACTGAAATGGGATAATGTGACTCGTAACATCAATCTTTGTGCAGCACCTAAACATGCTATTCCTAGTTTAACAAGCTGCAATTCTTCTGCAGATTTTGGATGAAGGGGGAGCCAAATAATGAAAAAGAAGAATGTGTTCATACGTGCGAAGAGAAAAAGTGGAATGATATTGTTTGCACCAATAAGTATAAAGCAATCTGCGAGAAAAGATAATATATTGGTTAAAGTTTTGGAGGAGTGGATATCAGATTTTTGAACACCTTAGAAAAGTCTCCTAAAAACAAGGAAGGAGAACATATCTTTTAATCTAATAATGTCTGGGGTGGGCTGAAGAGATAATTAAAGCTAATTGCTGAATGAGCTTCAATTAAAAAGCATAAGAACTAAAAGAATACCCTTAAGCAGCAGGTCCCTGCATCTCAGAGTTTTCAAAACTAAGCAATATAAACATTGAAAGATCCCCTTAATATACCAATTATTGGTCTTGTATCTTAACGACCTTCCCCTCAGTTTATCCCCTTAGTCTGAGCACAGCCTGTGTATTCCTGAAAGTATTGCTTGCCTGCAGCATTGACATCTTTGTTTTTCAATAAATTGTTGTAATGAAATCCTTGAGTGTCTCTGATCAGTGCCAAGTGATCTTTTCATAAAGATATCTCTGTATTCTAGGTTGGGTAGGTCTCAAACCAAGACCGAAAAATAAAAATAGCTCAGCATGTTGTTTTTAATATGGCTTGCCGTGATCCCAATGCAGTGTCATGTATTCTTACAAACCACAGTAATATTGTAAAGAATAATTCATTCTAAATCAGTTCTTTGGGTTGGACTTTGACTTAATCTGGATCCCAGGTGCAGTTTCACAGCAGACAAAGGGTGAACTTCCACTTATTCACCCAGCACTCCAGGAGTAAAAGGGTTCAACCACAAACACTTTAAGGTACAGTCGCAGCCACATGCTGTGAGACTATTAGCTGGTAGGGGGTGGGGGTGCAATGGGGACACCCGCCACGTCCTCTCTCGTGGTGCATTGAACCTTGAATGATGATCGCTCTCGCTGCCTCCTGGTTTGAAGTGAGTGCTGCCTCTGATGCGTTTGGTGCGAAATTCAAATATTTAAAGGCGCCATGTCCCTTTCCACTTTGTCCAATGTAAGGTCTATTTTATAGTTTTTGGGTGTGTTCACTAAGTCTGTTTAACCTGTTCTTGACCCTGCCTGTCTCTGACCCTGTCTAGTCAAGCCACCTGTCCTGACATTTACCTGTTATCTGACTACTCTCCTGGATCCTGTTTCTATACCGAGATATTGGTGTCTCCAAATGCAAAAAAATGGGATCAGCGCCTATGGCAACAGAAATTAGAAACTATATGGTGTAATATGTTCAATTACATGGGTGTCCCCCAGTGTTTGAAAGGATTATGTTAGAAGTGTCCAATTCACACCTTTAAAAAAAGACACAATAGAAATTCGGACAAAGTTTTCAGGTTTGTTCTGACAATCAAAGTTTCTGTGCTTGATCCAAAAGTACCTCCACCAGTTGGCCAAAGTGCCTACTTACAGACCGGTGCTTTCATAAGGCGTATATATTAACTCCTCACAAAGGTCTCTCTCCATGCATACACTTATCCTCTGACTTCGATAAGGAGATAGAATCCAAATATAGTGTAATACAGTTTTATTAAAAAATATTTTTTCAAAAACAATTTCACTCACATTTCATTCATATGGGTAGGTCACATATAGTTCAAATCCGGTTGTGATAATGTCCCAGTGGGTGATCCTGCCGGCTGTTTTGGATTCACTGCGTGGTCCTTCCTGCAATCTTTGTGCCCCGCCCCCCTTCGCCTGACATGTTTCGCTGGTTGTCGGAGCTTCCTCAGAGGCATGAGTGCTGGGATTACGTGCTTTCCTTTTAAATTTTGGTGTGGTTGCTATGGTTTCCTGCGTTGCTTCCGGTTTTTGCGCTCCAAATGCTTGCTTCCTGTCCTGCGTTACTCGCTTGGAGCCGTAGCAAAAGGTTGTCAGCAAAGCAGGTTGTCTTAGCAACACGTCGGACCTGCTTCTTAAAGGACCAGTAACATCAGAAATTTTTACAAAAAAAATCGTTACAATACAACGAAAAAAAACATCAAGACCAACTAAAATTTAAAATAGCAAATCCTTTATTAAGATGTAACTTACAGAAACTCCACTTCCTGTCTTCTACAGAAATGGCGAAAGGGCGACCATCCATCCTGTTGTGCTTGATTGCTCTTCCCTGACAGCGTCTCAATCTCCTCCAGCTCTTCAGAAGGCCGCAGCGGTGTTCTTATGCCTGTCCCCACTGTAACATAGCAGACCGTCAGCATAAAAGGGTAACCCAGAACCCCCTGCCCCTGCATCATTTTAACCCTCTTGGCACCAAGAATATTCCTTCTGCCTGCTGCTGTGGGCTGCTGGGGAGACGAGCAATTAATGTATGGATCAGTAAAGGCAGCAGCGTTTCTTTAGAGCCTGCCTTCGGAAGGTGAACCAGATGGCCAGCATGTTTGTGAATGGCAGGCCCCTGCCCAATGCTGTCAGGCTCTCTATGCACATCCCCAAGGCGAACTGCTGCCTTTCCCTCAGACAGGTGGGAAAATGACCAGTAGGTGGCGCTGTTGTCACAAAGTTCATTCATGTTAACTGTACACGTACCCCTTAATATCTTGGAATTAAAAATAAATAAATAATGAATGTACATTGTAAAAGTTCTTAGAACAGCCCCCTCCTCAATTTTACATTCACTTATTTTAAAGGTTTATTTATTACTTTAAATACAGTGAATTAGATTTTTACAAGGCGCACACCCAATTTTAATTCAATAGTGAGGCGCTTGTCCCATGAAGACCGCCCAAAAAAAGTCTCCCAAAAATTCAATATAAAGGTAAATATAGGGATTGCACACTCAAATTTAAAAAGGCAAAATTTTATTACATTTACAAAAATACACTTACTGTACATATTCAGCTATGGCCCAGTATTGGCCCAATACTGGGCCATAGCTGAATATGTAAGTTTATTTTTGTGTGCGTGAGCGTTGTACTTGTATCTTATATATCACATGTCTTTTGAACATTTTGATGTCCAATATGCATACAATTATCCAAGCATGTGGCATGTTTAGACCTTAAAGGAGAACTAAAGCTTAACTAATGAAGTAGCTAGAAATGTTGTACATTATGTTTTGTGCTTCTGTATCAGCCCAAGGCAACCACAGCCCTTTAGCAGTAAAGATCTGTGTCTCCAAAGATGCCCTAGTAGCTCCCCATAGATTTTGTTATAGAGAAATAGATATACTCTAGGTACATTGCAGACACATAAACATACCTCTCAACCACTTGACCCTATTTTAAAGATTTTTTTTTAATAAAATGTTAAGAATAAGCATAAAAAGATAAGAAATGATTAGTGATGAGCAAATGTGTGCAGGAAAAATTTGAAAGTTCGCTGTGAATGTACATGGATATATTTTTCGCTCATCGCTAGAAATTATGAAAAAATCCGAAGTGGAGACTCAGGGAGCGGATGTCGCTAGTACGAAGGAGGCAGAACATCAATGAAATGGAACCAGTCAACTGGACAAACAGAAATCCCAATCCACCAGATGGACAGAGTGGCAGGAACTTTGTACTGTGTTTTAACATGTGTCTGCATTAATCCATTGAGCCACTGGAAAATTTGAGCAGGTGCTCAGGGCCAGATTTGTGGAAAGGCCACCAAGGCCAGAGTTTAGAGTAGGAGGATTTTTGAGGATGGCATGCTGCCCAACTACACCCACATTAGTTCAGAAACACTTGGGATACCAGGAGATACAATCGTTTTTTTAAAATTTCCCATGCTCCAATCTCAATTGGCACCTGCCTAGGGCACAACTCTGTGGGGGCGCTGGGTAGATGCCTATTCAAGGTTCTTCTGCCTACCCCTAGTCAAGATGCACTCCCCTCTCCCTCCTTCCTTCCCTGTCCCTCCCTCCCATGTCTGTCCCTCCCTCCCATGTCTGTCCCTCCTTCCTTCCCCTGTCCCTTCCTCCCCTGTCTGTCCCTCTTTCCTTCCCCTGTCCCTTCCTCCCCTGTCTGTCCCTCCCTCCTTTCCCTGTCCCTTCCTCTCCTGTCTGTCCCTCCTTCCTTCCCCTGTCCCTTCCTCTCCTGTCTGTCCCTACTTCCTTCCCCTGTCCCTTCCTCTCCTGTCTGTCCCTCCTTCCTTACCCTGTCCCTTCCTCTCCTGTCTGTCCCTCCTTCCTTCCCCTGTCCCTTCCTCTCCTGTCTGTCCCTCCTTCATTCCCTTGTCCCTTCCTCTCCTGTCTGCCCCTCCTTCCTTCCCCTGTCCCTTCCTCTCCTATCTGTCCCTCCTTCCTTCCCCTGTCACTTCCTCTCCTGTCTATCTCTCCTTCCTTCCCCTGTCCCTCCCTCCCCTGTCTGTCTCTTCCCTGCCCCACACTGCCCCTCTGCTTCACCTTCTTCCGTCTAAGTTATGGTACGCACGCACACTTGCATGTACTAGGAGGGTGCGGGGTTAACCAACCGGGTTGCCTACGGTGCCCAGTCAGTTTGGCCCAGACCTGGTATAGAGTAACTCTCTCTGCTGCTCTATTGCCTCCACCTACCTTGTTAACAACATGTACCATTAATCCACGAATGAGGGGCCTAAATAAGCCTGCTCCTTACAACTACCAGTGTCTTGATCATCAAAGCTCCTGATCTAGCCTGTGAATTCTATGCTTCCAGGTTCCTGGATGGTTCCTTGTTTCCTGCTCCTATTTATTGTGGATTCACTGTTAAAATTATTTTACATCTTTAATTAAAGGAATACTGCCAGTCCCAACCCTTTAAAGGGGTGGTTCACCTTTAAGGTAACTTTTAGCATGTAATAGAATGGCCAATTCTAAGCAACTTTTCAATTGGTTTTCATTTTTTTTATAGTTTTAGAGTCATTTACCTTTTACTTCTGACTCTTTGCAGCTTTCAAATGGTGTCGCTATGTCCCTTCTAAAAGGCAAATGCTCTGCAAGGCTACAAATGTATTGTTATTGCTCATTTGTATTACTTATATTTCTATTCAAGCCTCTCTGATTCATATTCCAGTCTCTTATCCAAATCAGGGCATGTTGCTAGGGCAATTTGGACCCTAGCAACCTGATTGCTGATACTGCAAACTGGAGAGGTACTGAATAAAAAGCTATATAGCTGAAATACTTTAAAAATAAATAAAAAATAAAAATGAAAACAAATTGCAAATCATCTCAGAATATCACTCTCTACATCATACTAAAGGTTATCTCAAAGGTGAACAACCCCTTTAAGAATGACATTTTTTTTCTTTCCTGATCTTTTAGACCGGACTCAATATTAGTACCAAGGAAGCTCTGTGCTGTCTCTGTACTGGAAAGCAGCAGCTACACAAACTTCATTGTCATCTAAAGCGAATCCATTGTAAAATCTTACCCATTTGTTCCAACCTAAACTGTTATGTGGTTTAAGAGATATTATTGTGATTTTCAGGAAATAAGGTCCTGTACTAACATGGAGATGTCTTCTTAAATCCCTTTAACTGAAATGAATGGATTTAAAGGCTTCAAGGTGCATGTTACTTAATTATGCAATAATAAGAATTCCTGTTCCTTATGAAACTCTGGCACCCAACAATTGCTGACATATTTGAAAGCTGGAGAGCAATTACAAAACCAGCTAATGTGGTTTCATAAATTGAATACCAGACAGGATGCAACAAAAACATTGCACTCAGCACGTCATTTGAGTTTCTATATCCTAACTAACAACTGGAATGAAAGCAAAGTGAAACTTCAATTCTACATCCCCTGCATTTTACACTGTTTTTGTGGCCCCACTATTATATAATTGTAGAGACCCATGGGTTTATGCTCCCCTATGGGTTTAAATCCCTACACATCCTTATTTCCCTCGTTGCTGGGCAGAAGCCCAAGTATCTAGTTTGGGTAATTAGCATAATGTGTATCATGTTTCACTGGCTCAGAGGCTGATGATCACTTCAGGGCAGATTTATTAAGGGTTGATTTGTGTTTTCCTCAAGATATTCAGTCAAAAATCGAATTTTCAGATTAAAAAAATTAAACAATTCAAGTTTATACCCCGACCCTGGAAATAGCCTGAATCTGAAAATACACCATCTAATACCCTTAGAGGGCACACAGAAGTCAATGGCAGAGGTCCCTTAAACCATTTGAAGATTGTACTTTCATAATGTTTGAGTTTGTATCCATGGGTTTTGCTCAAAAACTCGATTCAACTGACTTGATTTTTTTTCCTTTGGAAAACCAGATTAATTTGAGTTTTTGGGTTTTATAAGGCTCACATAACTCTAAAATTCGACCTTTGATACCTTCCTGTCACACTTCACTATAGTACAGGCAGGGGATGGGTATTTCTCTTTTGCCTTCTACTTCAGGAGGGAGTGGATGTTGCTGGGAGCCTGGGACTTAGTGCTTTGTAATTTCGAAAAACGGTCCGCACACACCAATGTTGCAGTCGGGGATTGTACCCCTTTTAATAATGCCACCAACAATCAAAATTCAACGTTTCGGGGGGACACAGCCTCCCTTCTTCAGGATAAAAACTGAAGAAGGGAGGCTGTGTCCCCCCGAAACGTTGAATTTTGATTGTTGGTGGCATTATTAAAAGGGGTACAATCCCCGACTGCAACATTGGTGTGTGCGGACCGTTTTTCGAAATTACAAAGCAGTGAGGTGGCCAGGCAAGGTCAGCGGAGGACCAGCACCACCACGCAGAATAAGTGGAAGGAGGTGTGCGGTAATATAAAATTTCATTGAGCCTGGGACTTAGGCCACATACAGCAAAGGCCCAAAGGGTGGTGAAGTTGGCGACATAAGGATCAGTGAATGAAGTGTAGTCAGGATAGGATAGAACTTATGAGAGCACCAACTAGGACGGATAAAAATGTATTAGTTATCCCCAGTGGCCTCTAGTAGAGGGGTCACTAAGCTGAATTGGGATTTAGGTCTAGTGTATTCCTTAATCCAACATGTTGGAATCCAAGTAACTGGAGATCCTGAGGGTGCATTTAGAGAGGGTACAGAGAAGGGCAACTAAGCTGGTAAAAGGTATGGTAAATCTTAGCTATGAGGAAAGACTGCATCAAAAATATTCCACGTGGCCTGCGTTCCCATTTACGACCTACTATGTTCCAAGATGATGAAAGAGTAGAGCGATGGGAATCAATCTTAAGCAAAGGCTCGTTGGATCTTGAGCTGACCCTAATGGAGCGTATACAAAAAGAGCTTCCCACCTGCTTTGAGAAAAAAAGCTGTGCTGGAACAAGACCTGCGGAACACTGAGGCAGCGGAGAAGTTTGAGTTCGGACGGAGTAAACTGCAGAGCTCATTACGTCAATTCCAGGATGAGGTAGAGATGCGGAAACACGTTCCAACGTGATGTCGCCGACTATGAGAGCAGCAGAGTGTACCGCTGGGCGCATACACAAAATCCATGGAGGCATTGGTGAGGTAACTTCAGGGGCAATCCACGGGGAAAAAAGAGCCCAGAAATATGGTGACAACAGCGAGGGGGTCAGACACGGACTCCTCATCAACCTCACTGGATTTTTTAGGTGGCTCGCAAGATGACAGCCAGGCAGAAGGAGAAGGAGAGGAGGCAGGAAACATAAGAGCAAAGGGGAAATCAGACCGGCCACAGAGGGAATGGAAACGCCCTGCTCATTGGTGGTAAATATTTCTTCATGTACTCTAACGATAGATGAACAAAAAATATTTCAAAAGGGGCTATCATTTTGCCCTGACTCAAGCTGGGCTAGATTTGGAACTGACACTGTTCTTTAGAACCATTAAACTAAAAGCACATTTTGGGACAATGGAGAATTTAAAGGACACGTCAGGTAATATATATGAATATATGTTTACGTTACCTATGTTTGATCTGCATTTAAAGAGTGATTTTACACCTGATAAATCAAGTAAGGGCGTAGATACATATATAAATATGGTTAAAGAGGATATTAAAAAACTAGAAGATATGTATAGATCAAGGAAGATTGAAAATAAGACACCTAACCTTACTAAATCAGAAAAAATGGCCCTTAAAAATTTACAGGAGCGAAAGGATATAATGATTAAACCCACTGACAAGGGTGGAGCGGTGGTCATTATGGATAGGACATTCTATTTACAAAGTATTGAGACTATGTTAGCAGATACCAATACATATACTTTGCTTCCCACGGATCCAATACCTAAAATACAGGCATTGATAAGTACGATTTTACGAGAAGCCATAGATAATAAAGTTATATACAAAATTGGCAGTATTTCTGAAACAACCCAATCCGAAGCGAAATGGCGCAAATTCGCCCATTACAAAGAATTAATTTTCTGCATGTGTGGGTTTATAAAAATGATGTCAAATTAGCAACTGATTTGTATGTAAAGTCCACAGATAAAAATATTCTGTTGTTGTATTCTTCATTCCATCCAGCCCATGGAAAAAGGTCAGTACCAAAATTTCAATTTGCACGAGTCAAGAGGATAGTATCTGAAAATAGTGTTTTAGAAAATAGGCTGGATGAAATGGAAGATAAACTAACTGCTAGGGGCTATCCCAAGAAGGCATAGCGAGATACAAAGGTGAAATAATGTCCCACACAGTAAAGCAAATACCAAAACAAGGAGATAGATTAGCTTTTGTAAGCTGTTATATTGTTCTGTCTAAAGATGTTGGAAAAATAATCAATAGGCATTGAGACATCTTAAAAGTTGCTTGCCAAGGGATACCTGTTTTTCAAAACCCACCTTTCTTGTCATTTAAGAGGGCACAATCCCTTAGGGATAAATTAGTATGAGCAGATGTTGGAGAAGGGAAGATGTTGAGACAGGGTACACTCTGTGGTACAAGGAATGGTACTTATCCATGCCTTGCATGTAAACATTGCAATAGTTGCATCAAGGGTGATACTATATATCACCCACATAAGGGTACTACATTTAAAATCAAAGGGTACTATACATGCCTGTCAACATTTGTAGTCTACGCAATAAAGTGTCCATGCGGCCTGATGTACATTGGTCAAACTACTAGACAGGCTAAAGAAAGAATAGGAGAACATAAATCGGATATAAAGAGAAAGGTACAACAAAATCCTGTAGCATGTTACTTTATAGACACTATTTCCCAACTGCGGTTCCAAATTTTACAACACATTCCCAGACCTAGGAGAGGAGGTCACAGGGTTAAACAATTACTAAAATGTGAGGCAAATTGGATTAGAAAGCTTGGTACCTTGATGCCCGGTGGTCTGAATAAGGAATATGAACTATATCCTCTGTTATAAATATGGCATTTTAAACTTTTTAAACTGATTTTAATATGATACATTACTTTGCTTATCTTCTAGTGAAAAAGCTTAGTTAGTCTTTATGTGACAAATAAGTGAACTTCAATATTTTATTTAATGACGTAAGTGTAATTTGTTACAAATTGTCATTATAAAGTTTCAAACATACTATTTTGATACATTGTAATAGGCATAACCACTAGGGGGCATTGTTAATGTGGGTATTTAAGGAAGTTACATTTTGCAGTTTTATACTTTGTCAGCTTGATAAAAGGACCAGGAGGTCTGAAACGTTGCTGTGCCAGATGTAATTCTGAAATAAATGCGTTTTTATTTTGATATGGGAGTGCTGCTATCTATTTTTGATGTCGTTTGAAGGAAGTGAAGGTGAACACATTAATTGGCGTGCACCCCTTAAAGTAATCCTTTGCAGATTTGAATGCTGGATAACTGTCTATAAGAGGAAAGACTGGCCAAGTTGGGGATGTTCATGCTGGAGAAGAGGCTCTTAAGGGGAGATATGTGTCAGGGCCCAAAGGCTTAGTTTTAAAGTAGCGGACCAAGGAGGAAGCTTAGAGGTTTCCAAACACAGTTCGCGGTACAAATGGGGTCAAGAAGAAGGATAGTCAGACGAGCAGAAGGTCGTTTCAGGCGGCAAGGATTTGTAAACGGGAAACAGGCAGAAGTCGAGATCAAGAGTCCAAAAACACAATAATTGCACCCAGGAACACAGTGAAGTAGAACCTATTCACGGGCAAGGGCTGTACACCTCAGACATCCTTTTATAGTGGAATTTTGGCACCAAAACGTACGTGTGATGTCATGCGTTACGCGTAGACGATGAACGTTTGATGCTGCACGTTTTGACGCCGGCGTCGTGATGTTTTGACGGAGGCGTCAACATTTAACGTAGGCCACAAATTGCTGCATCCAGATCGAGGCGCTGGCGTCAGCTTCCCATTTGGTCTGCCCTGGGCGCCGCCATTTTGGGTGGAATGCCGGCGGGGAAGGACGTGCCGGACCACGCTCCTTACAATATGATAACTATGTAGAAGTATGTTAGGGGATCATATAATAATCTCTCTAATGCTTTTGACACTTCAAATTGTTTTCTTTGTCTTCCTCTGGATCAACTGGCAGTTAGGCAGGTTAAAGGAGAGGTAAAAGTTTGAACTTGATGAATGTGGTATTTTTTCAACCTAACTTAATGTCGATTTGTTACTATGTTACTACTCAGCCAATTCATCTTTTTTGTAAAGTTTTTTTAATGCACTGTTTAGAGGAAATGATGAACAAAGAAAGCAGAAGTGGAGACCCAGGGAGCAGTTGTATGTGACACGGAGGAGGCAGAACAACACTGAGAAGGAACCAGTCAACTGGGCAGAAAGACATTCCAATCCATTGGCACAAGATGGACAGAGGTAAGGAATAGAACAAGGGACTGGGATGGGAGAAATATAAATATAATGGGAATATGTCTGTGTTATTAATATTGAGAGAAGAACAGCACAGGGAGGAGCCTATACACATTGGGATGGTGCCCATTCTCCTTATCCATGTGGTGGAAATTTAGCAGGAAGGTAACAAACTGCAGAATAGGAGAATCCAGTACAAAGGTGGTGGGTAGGGCAGTGGAGAAGTTAACAAAAAGGAAAGAAGAGAAAAGGGAGGGTGGGATGACATCCAGTCAGCTTATGATTCTGAAATGTTAATACTGTACATCACCTGTAATGTTTTTACTTTCAAGAACTTTTCCACAATGACTTGCATCCCTTCCCACAATGCTGTGCATAAACCTGTGATTCACTAGGGGGTTATTTATCAAAATCTGAAATGATCGCATTAGATAGATTGTGTGAATTTTTCAGATTTCTGTTTTTTTGCCCAAAAAACCAAGCACAAAACCCAGCAAAGATCAGGATACTGGGGGTCATTTATAAACACTGTGCAAATTTGTACCTGGGCAGTTACCCACAGCAACAAATCAGATATTTGCTTTCATTGATTTCCTTGCAGCTGGCTAGGAAAATCTAATCACTGGGTTACTGCCCAGGTGCAAATTTGCCCTGCGTTTATAAATAAGCCCCACTGTATCTTCGGGGCTTCTACCATTGACTTATATACAACCTTGGCAGGTCTGAGATGCTGGATATTTGGACTCTGACTTTTTCCATTCTCGGGGTATAATAAATTCCAAAAAGTTTGAGTTTTTCACTAAAAAATTGGATTTTACAGTCAAAAAAACTAGAATTGTAATTTTTTTTGGCATTTGGACTTTAATAAATAACCCCCTTTGTCACTCAACATGCAAGATATATTTGACACATGACTGCAAGGGGTTATCAAAATCTGAATTTATCTGATTTTTTTAAATAAGAAAGTCTGACCAAACAAGAATCCATGATTGATCTTATTTATTATAAAAAAAATTGGATCGGGGAAAAACTCTATAAAATAGAGCGAAAACTCAAATCGTAAGATTTTTTCAGATTTTTTTTCCAAATTGCTTGATTTTTTTCAGACTTTATCCCAAAAGCCAGAATTTTTTTTTTTGCCCGAAAAAGCCCGAAATAATTGGATTAATTCCAGTGCAGACCACAGAAACTTATACAATCTCGTCAGCTATGAAATGGCGGATTTTCCGATTCAGACTTTTTGGAGCCTTGGGGTATAATAAATCTAAAAAAAAAAAATAATTTTCCCACTAAAAATTCTGATTTTCTAGTAAAAACTGGAATGTTTCGAGTTTTCAGCATTCAGACTTTAATAAATAACCCCCTAAATATTTATTATAATATAGTTTAATTTTGTTGCTTGATTTATTAGCGCTGAATTATTTTCTGCCAAATTAATAATTTATTTTCTGATATAGGAGACATGTATTTCAAGCAGCAGTGCAGTAAATATTACTGGGCCTGTCAGATGGAGGATACTGGAACTGCCTTGTCTTGTGACACTTACTCTAATGTTTATCTACAGTCCCTGTTATTTGGCCAATGGTACATTAGGTAACCTAGCTTTTCATGGTAAACATTGGTCAAAGCCACCAATAAAGCCCAGATGGAGACAATGGTCCTATATCAATAATAAAGCTGAAGTCATAATTGCAAGTGCAACTGTTGGAACTGGGACATTTTGACATCTTAAAGGGCATGTAAAGTCAAAAAAATAAAATCCCACTTTTTTAATGAAAAAGAAACCTATCTCCAATATACTTTAATTAAAAAATGTATACTGTTTTTTTTAAGAAACCTGACTGTATGCAGTGAAATTTTCCCTTCATTTACTGCTATGGATAGGAATTGTCAGACAGTCCCTACCTGCTCTGCAGGGAAACAATCATACTTATGAACAGCAGGGGGAGCCCCCTCCATACTTCGCAGGCCCGGACTGAGAATTAAAATAGGCCCTGGCATTTCAGGTACACAGAGGCCCAATCAGCCCATACAGAAGCCCAAACAGACCCCACCAGCCCACTAAATACTGACTTTCTATGGCACCTTATAGCAGCCCCTCTGGCATTTGCCAGAACCCACAGATTGCCAGTCCGGGCCTGCTTCCCAGCCATGCAGAACTCAAGCAGCTTTGTTTATGATGATCCCTAAGCAGCCCAGACCCCACTGAGCATGTGCACAGTCTTAGTCTTGCAAAGATGAATAACAAAGTTACAAGATGGTGACCCCCTGTAGTCAACTTTGAAAGCATAAATCATTTATTTGATTAGGCTTGTGGTGCAGTAAGTTCATGTTTATATTTAGTATACAAAATACAGCATTTCTAGCCTTATTCTATTTTAGACTTTACATGCCCTTTAAAGGAAAACTATACCCCCCAAACAATGTAGGTCTCTATTAAAAGATACTGAGTAAAACAGCTCATGTGTAAAACCCTGCTTCATGTAAATGAACCATTATCATAATAATATACTTTTTTAGTAGTATGTGCCATTGGGTAATCATAAATAGAAAATTGCCATTTTAAAAAATAAGGGCCGCCCCCTGAGATCGTAAGATTCACTGTGCACACATACAAACCACATGTAAGGTCACATGAGCCAATTAACAGACAGAGTTCTGCCTTTTGCTTCCTCACTTCTTCCTGTTACAGTTAGTGTTGTAGTATTTCTGGTCAAGTGATCTCTGAGACAGCACAGAGACCATCACAAAATGGTGGCTCAAGGCAAGAGATGTAAAAGGGCAATATTTATGTAAATATATATTCCAGTTTGGTAAGATTCTTTAATATGTCATTCAATTTGATATAAACTGTTGCTTAAGTATTCATTTTGGGGGTATAGTTTTCCTTTAAAGGGATTCTGTCATGGTTTTTATGATGTAGTTTTTATTTCTAAATGACACTGTTTACACTGCAAATAATTCACTCTACAATATAAAATTTTATTCCTGAACCAACAAGTGTATTTTTTTAGCTGTAATTGGTAGGGATGGGCGAATTTTTTCATGTTGTTTCGCCGTAAAAATTACGCCAATAGACTTGTATGGCGTTGTGCATCAAAAAAAAAAGACGCGCGTCAAAAAATTTTAAATATTTTATGAGCGTCTGCGACATTTCGCCGGTATGGTGAATGGGTTCAGCTGTAACAGCATAATGAGTGCCAGTAGGGGTTTCAGAAGTAAAATAAACATTTTCTGGCCAAATGAAACTATTTTACACTCATGTTACATATTTGTTTCAGGCAAATGGAACCTCCTTTCTAATGATGACAGTGTCTCTTTAAGGATTCTGATATTATTGCTCTGCCTCTATTGCTCTATATAAATATTTTATATATAAAACTACACAAGATCATCAAACACACTACATTTCTGGGTAGGAGGAAGTCATCAGTCACATGAATGTATAAAAATACATTTTGTTGTGTAATCAGAAAATTGTACTTCTCAAAACGATTTTAGCAATATCTATCTATCTATCTATCTATCTATCTATCTATCTATCTATCTATCTATCTATCTATCTATCTATCTATCTATCTATCTATCTATCTGTTTATCTATCTATCTATCTATCTATCTATCTATCTATCTATCTATCTATCTATCTATCTATCTATCTGTTTATCTATCTATCTATCTATCATCTATCATCTATCTATCATCTATCATTTATCTATTATCTATCTATCTATTATCTATCTATTGTATCTTAGTTTGGATCAAGTACGAGGTACTGTTTTATTATTAAAGAGAAAAAGGAAATCATTTTTAAAAATTTGGATTATTTGGATAAAATTGAGTCTACGGGAGACAGCCATTCCGTAATTCGGAGCTTTCTGGATATCGGGTTTCCAGATAAGGGATCTTATACCTGTATTAGAAAAACATCACAAATAGAAAATAGTAAGCAAATGACAAAAGTCTTTATTTATGGATAATTTAACATGATAATAAGTCCAAACCAGCTGTTTCCTGGTCAAGTAAAGGCCTCATTTAAAAAGATTGGATAAATGGAATAACAAGCGTTATTTTTCTGGTGAACTAACTGAAACCAGCAGAACTGAAAACTGTGTCGGAAGGGGAACAACCCCTTTAAACATGTCATTCTAATATAAATAATTGCAAGAACAACGATACTTCTTGGAAAACAATAGAAGAGCAAACAAATGTGTTTTCTGTCTTTCTCTTGCTGAATTATGGATTTATATTCTAGAATTACTGATCTGACCAGCACAGACACTTCCAGAGAGCGTCCAACAATAGTAACTCACCAAGAATGTCCTGATCTTCTCAAAACATTAAAGCGAACATTGATTGTGCATGATAAGGCAAACTGTGGAAGTTTGAGAATTCACATCATAATACCTTATCTGTATGTGAGCAAGCAACTAGTGCTTTTTATAATGGGAGGGGCCAGTATTCATATCTGAACCAGAACTATGCTTGTCTTTAATCGAGATCTTAAGTAGCATATGCCCTTAATTCAACTTTGTTAACAATATTTTTTTTTTCAAATACCCAGGAAAATGGCAAAGTGATTCTGATATATATGAAAATATCACTTGCACTGAGGAACCCACTGGAACTAAATTGAAGATGAGGAAGATTCAACAGGAACCTAAAGAAGAAAACCTCTCACCAAAATGTAATCTGTTATTCTTATTTCTGTCTTCTTTGTGTGTTTAAAATTCACAATTTATTAGGTCATTTTTTGTTTTGATAAATTGTAGGTCTTAATACAAACATACATAAGAGACTAGAAAATGTGTACCCCATGAGAACATGGTGGTGAGAAAATCAGTTCTATTCCACTTAGGGGGTTATTTACTAAAATCTGAATGCAAAAATAACGAAAAAAATTTCAGAATTTATTAAACCCCCAAGGATTGAAAGGTCTGAATCTGAAAATCCGGTATCTCAGACCTGTCGAGATTGCATATAAGTCAATGGGAGAAGTCCCAATGATGTTTTGATTTGCGCTGGGTTTCGGGCAGTACCCCAAAGTTTTCAGGTGAAAATTATGAAAAAATCGTGAAAATCTAATGAAAAAGTCAGAAAAAACATAGTGAAAATTTGTTTTTTTTCTCGCAAAGCAAATTTTCGGTAAAATGTAATAAAAAATAAGCATAAAAAAACCTGAGCGGATTTGATGGGAGTGTAGCAGAACATTTTGAGATAAATTCGGACTTTGAGAAATAACCAACTAACAGTATAACCATATATTACATATAACATATAATTCTCTGTGAAGTTCTTGGGAGCCTCACGTTTCAAAAAACTACTTACTAATACATTAAGTCATTACTGTTATAAATATCCTATATAAAATGTCAAGGGTGTTATTTATTAAAGTCCAAATCCAAAAAGCTAAAGAATTCAACTATAGAATCAGAATTTTAGTGGAAAAAAAACTATAATTTTTCGAGATTTATTATTCCTAGAGGATGGAAAAATTCTGAATCTGAATAGGTCATATTTTAAAAGATCTTAGGGACAATCACAGTGTCAAATTACAAAATATCAATCTTGGTCAGCATTTTAAATTTCAGGACTAGGTCTAGTTTATTCTCTGTAAGGAATAATTTATCACTGCAAAATAACCCCCAGCATTCCTTTCCTAGCAAAGGCAATAAGTAAGGTATTTGTATATCCATTTCTCTTTCAGTTCTGAAGGCAACTGAAACGTTAAGAACACAGAGGAGACTCTTGATTATTCTGGCGACCCTGCTGGTTCTTGTCTTCATTTTCCTGATAATCCTGACCAGCCTCATGTTTATCTACTGTGAGTATCACAATAGTGTCAAGCAGTTCTGTAATATGTAACTACAAATTCTTCAAAATCATACATTTCGTACACTACCTTTGCTACCCAACTGCTGGTTGGAGAGATTACCATACACATATAAAAATTCCATGGGTGGCCTCATTTCATTTGGTTGTGTTCTGGTTGACTCTAAGAAAGTCGTAAGCTAGTAGATGAAGCTGGCGAAAGATGATCAACTTTTTTCTTAAATAGTTTCCACCACCTTCCTAACTGATTTAGGAGGAGATGAGAACCTCATCTACGGCTTCTTAATATTTGGCTGCGAAGAGAAAACATGACCTAACAATATGAACATGAACGGTCCCTGGATATTTATTAGATTTATTAGAAAATTCTGTTACATTGCCAAAAAAAATTAAAAAAATTTAATTACTGGAAACCCTTCAGTTCCCCTAGTTTGATGTTTCTTCAAACTTCCCCTTGGTATAACACTTAAAAAGCTGTAGTAGTTGCACACATCCTAAACTTCTCGTTATTTATGGTGTCAACGTAAAGGCGTTTGGAGTGATATTTATAAAATTGTGCCACAGTTGCCTCTGTATATTCAGCATTATACATTCTAATTGACATTCTGAAGTCTATGGACGAGCATGGAATAAATCTGGAGCAAGTCTAGTAAACTGGTAGAAACTGGTGTAGTAAGTAAAATTGTATAAAAAAATAATAAGGGACAGATGCACCGTTAGTGTTCATTCTAAGAGCACTTGCACCCCTGTGTGTTTTAATCTGCTCAGAGCCTCAAATTAAAAAAAATCTGGCACTCAGTGAAGAGGAGGCACTAGCCCGTCTTTACTCTCTGCTACACCTCTGTCACTTGGTACCTTGCTTATCATTTAGGGTGGGTAGGGGGCATAAGAGGGAATGACTACATGTCCCCCACCTTTCACTAATACAGTGCTGACTAACTAGCCAGTGTTGTATTATTGAACACACACCAAAGAGCAGGAAGCAAAGTGCCTCTCACAAATGAGCCCTTATACAATTTTACTAGTTACCCAAGTTTCTACACACATTGCAGTTTATTTAGTCCACTTTTTTAACACATGGGGCAAGATTTACTTTTACTAATTCACCAGAAATCCCATCCGCAGGGACATCGTTCATTTACTAAGAGGCGTAGAGGACAATTTGTTAGCAAAAGAGACCATCGATATCTCACCTTTGTACCTTATCGCCAGGCACATTTTTGCTCAGGCGAAAGATCATTACTCCACAAATGCACTGAAGTGTGAATTTTACTGAACCTGTTACCTCTTTCGTCAAAGTTTCCTTCACCGCCTTAGACCTGGCGTACTGATAAAATGAAGCTACATCTTCCTCAATCTTATGTCAGTGACATCATATCCTGTATCCCAGAAAGTTCTAAAACAACAATGGCGTTTTTTCATATTTTAAAACGAGATTGCCTTCAGAAGTCCTAACTATTCAAGATTTTAGGTTAACATTTTTTCCCAACCATTTGAGGGGCATGTCACATTTGTTTTAGGGTGGGCTCATATTGCAGTAATAGACGGCACCAATCATTGCTGTGTTATCTTAAAATGCCTTTATTGGGACATAGGCTCTGACCCCAAACACCCGGCAACGTTTCAGACCTTGCACGGTCTTTTCTCAAGCCAGGGTGGGCTCATGTCTAGGGCATTAGAGGATCTCTTTTGTCTTTATTTTGCTTCCTTGGACATTTGTAATAATTAATGGCCACTTCAAGCATTTGCCCAACATTTCCAATAAAGACATATAATCTACAGTCTGGTCATTTCCCTATGGGACCAGACTGTAAATTATATCCCTATAAACGGCGCGTTCTGACGTCAGAACGCGCCGTTTATTTGAGTCAGCACTTCCGACACGCTGCTCAGTACTTCCGTCTCCCTGCAGCTTTACCTCCGCTTTTGCCCCCCTCCCATCTGACTGCCAGGATTAAATGTTACTTACGCAGCAGCACAAGCAGCACACGCAGCACGGAACACTCCTCCTTTCCTGGGAGGCAAAACTCTAAGCCACAGGGAGCTGCGCTGTCAGATGTGACGTCTAAGGAGGCGGAGTTTTGACCTTATATGGCGCCGATTCCCTCCCCCTCCTGTTAGGAGCAGCGCCGCTTGTTTAGTGCTGAGTGACTGGTGCAGCCTGACACAGTGCTCGGGCTGCCAAATAGCCCTGCTGCTGCTTCTTATGCAATGGCAATGCAGGCAGGGCAGGCTCTCTATGAGCAGCAGCAGAAAGGCTTGTGCTCCAAAAGAAAATAATTGGGGGGATGATCAGCGCAGAGGTTGTTCCTGGGCACATTTGGGATAGGCTGGGATTGAGGGGATCTTGCAGAATAGATGGAAGCGAACAAAACTAAGCCCTCTATCCCCTAGAAATGGAACCTTTGTCAGTCCTCAGATACTGGCCCTCATTGCTTCGATCTCAGTCATGTCTCACTCCCCCCCCCTCCAGTACATCCACGTCTGCTCTCCCTTTCCTCTTCCCATTATCTCTCTCGCACCCCGTCTCAAGTTTCGCTACCTGCCTCTCCATTTTCACTCTGTCTAGGCCCCCTCTTCGATATCCCTTCCCCTCACATGGTCTCTCTCTGTTCTTGCCTCTGTATATTCAGCATTATACATTCTAATTGACATTCTGAAGTCTATGGACGAGCATGGAATAAATCTGGAGCAAGTCTAGTAAACTGGTAGAAACTGGTGTAGTAAGTAAAATTGTATAAAAAAATAATAAGGGACAGATGCACCGTTAGTGTTCATTCTAAGAGCACTTGCACCCCTGTGTGTTTTAATCTGCTCAGAGCCTCAAATTAAAAAAAATCTGGCACTCAGTGAAGAGGAGGCACTAGCCCGTCTTTACTCTCTGCTACACCTCTGTCACTTGGTACCTTGCTTATCATTTAGGGTGGGTAGGGGGCATAAGAGGGAATGACTACATGTCCCCCACCTTTCACTAATACAGTGCTGACTAACTAGCCAGTGTTGTATTATTGAACACACACCAAAGAGCAGGAAGCAAAGTGCCTCTCACAAATGAGCCCTTATACAATTTTACTAGTTACCCAAGTTTCTACACACATTGCAGTTTATTTAGTCCACTTTTTTAACACATGGGGCAAGATTTACTTTTACTAATTCACCAGAAATCCCATCCGCAGGGACATCGTTCATTTACTAAGAGGCGTAGAGGACAATTTGTTAGCAAAAGAGACCATCGATATCTCACCTTTGTACCTTATCGCCAGGCACATTTTTGCTCAGGCGAAAGATCATTACTCCACAAATGCACTGAAGTGTGAATTTTACTGAACCTGTTACCTCTTTCGTCAAAGTTTCCTTCACCGCCTTAGACCTGGCGTACTGATAAAATGAAGCTACATCTTCCTCAATCTTATGTCAGTGACATCATATCCTGTATCCCAGAAAGTTCTAAAACAACAATGGCGTTTTTTCATATTTTAAAACGAGATTGCCTTCAGAAGTCCTAACTATTCAAGATTTTAGGTTAACATTTTTTCCCAACCATTTGAGGGGCATGTCACATTTGTTTTAGGGTGGGCTCATATTGCAGTAATAGACGGCACCAATCATTGCTGTGTTATCTTAAAATGCCTTTATTGGGACATAGGCTCTGACCCCAAACACCCGGCAACGTTTCAGACCTTGCACGGTCTTTTCTCAAGCCAGGGTGGGCTCATGTCTAGGGCATTAGAGGATCTCTTTTGTCTTTATTTTGCTTCCTTGGACATTTGTAATAATTAATGGCCACTTCAAGCATTTGCCCAACATTTCCAATAAAGACATATAATCTACAGTCTGGTCATTTCCCTATGGGACCAGACTGTAAATTATATCCCTATAAACGGCGCGTTCTGACGTCAGAACGCGCCGTTTATTTGAGTCAGCACTTCCGACACGCTGCTCAGTACTTCCGTCTCCCTGCAGCTTTACCTCCGCTTTTGCCCCCCTCCCATCTGACTGCCAGGATTAAATGTTACTTACGCAGCAGCACAAGCAGCACACGCAGCACGGAACACTCCTCCTTTCCTGGGAGGCAAAACTCTAAGCCACAGGGAGCTGCGCTGTCAGATGTGACGTCTAAGGAGGCGGAGTTTTGACCTTATATGGCGCCGATTCCCTCCCCCTCCTGTTAGGAGCAGCGCCGCTTGTTTAGTGCTGAGTGACTGGTGCAGCCTGACACAGTGCTCGGGCTGCCAAATAGCCCTGCTGCTGCTTCTTATGCAATGGCAATGCAGGCAGGGCAGGCTCTCTATGAGCAGCAGCAGAAAGGCTTGTGCTCCAAAAGAAAATAATTGGGGGGATGATCAGCGCAGAGGTTGTTCCTGGGCACATTTGGGATAGGCTGGGATTGAGGGGATCTTGCAGAATAGATGGAAGCGAACAAAACTAAGCCCTCTATCCCCTAGAAATGGAACCTTTGTCAGTCCTCAGATACTGGCCCTCATTGCTTCGATCTCAGTCATGTCTCACTCCCCCCCCCTCCAGTACATCCACGTCTGCTCTCCCTTTCCTCTTCCCATTATCTCTCTCGCACCCCGTCTCAAGTTTCGCTACCTGCCTCTCCATTTTCACTCTGTCTAGGCCCCCTCTTCGATATCCCTTCCCCTCACATGGTCTCTCTCTGTTCTTGCCTCCCCTCTTTTCCACCAACCCTCCCAGTTTTTGCATAACTTCTCTCTCTCAGTCTCTCTCTCTCAACCCTTGTTCCCCCTCCCACCTTCAATCTCCCTCCTTCCCTGGCCTTTCTCCTATGATGTTACCTATATGGTAGACAAGAAGGCAAGGGGAGAAAAAACTAGGAATTCAACTACAGGTACTGTAGAACAGCAAGTGGGACAAAAGCAAAACAGACTAATTTTGTAGTTCATAAAGCAAAGCCAGACATCTTTAGGAATCACGACACTGCACCTAGAAATTGTAGATTATAATGCATAATGTACCCCCTGCTATAATTTATAAAGATATTAGAAGTCACTAGGGATGGGCGAATTTGACCTGTTTCGTTTCGCCAAAAATTCGCCGCCTGCGAAATGTCGCCGACGCCCATTAAAGTCTATGGGCGGCAAAAAAATTTTGTCGCGCGGCGAAATTTTTGACGCGCGTCTTTTTATTTTGACGCACAATGCCATACAAGTCTATGGACGTAATTTTTTCGGCGAAACAAGGCGAAAAAATTTGCCCATCCCTAGAAGTCACCTCGGAGTTATGTGACCTGTATAAAAGCACTCGGCCTTCGGCCTCGTGCTTTTATATGGTCACATAACTCCTCGGTAACATAATATCTTTATAAATTACAGTAGGGGGTACATTATCCACTATATATATGACCTATATGTACCCGCCCTATTCAAATTGACCTAAGTGTAAGAGTACTAATGAAGTTTCACTAGGCAAAAACGAATGCTAATGAAACGTACTGCCAAAGTAACTCTAGTGAAACGTCACCAGCGTTTAGCAGCCGTGATGCAACTTCACATTTTAGTAAATTACCATAGTGGTAAGTAATTTGCACCTGGTGAAGAGGCGTGAAGTGTGGCGAAGCGTTCGCTGGCGACAATTTGCACTTTAGTGAATTTTCCCAATGGGTTTTCGGCTTTGACGGTTCCTAAACATGCCACATTTCCCATGGTTATGTGTGTAAAGAGTGGGTGAGAAATGCAGATATCAAGTTATTTAATACATCTTATAAAACTGCAAGTATCCTTGTAGTTGGTAAATAAGGGCCTCCAATCCCTTAATCAGACCCACAAATAACAGGCTTATAAAGTAAAATTTTTAAAAAATACTTTAAATATTGTCATAAGTTGGGAGGACATTCTTGGATAAGTAGTTGTCCACAGAGATCATTGAAGATCTTGGTTGCAAATGGATCCTCTTTGCCCAACAAAGTAATCATTTTTGTTATTTTTTAAAACATTGTTTTTATAAATTAACAAAACTGTCCTGAACTTCCATGCAATGACCAGTACCTTCATAAACACAGGAGACTATATGGCAGGGAAGTGTTACATTTGTATGGAGCTCAGTCATCTGCTTCTGATCTTCTCTTTCCAGATTCTATGGTGAGCAGTCAGCTAAAGCAGCAAGGTGAGTATTCCCTATATATTGTCTACAAATTCATCCATGAATTACACAAACACAAGTATAAAGACTTGAGAAACAATCCCTGTAGTTACATGAGTGCTCTGCTGTTTTTTCTTTGTCTCAGGCCTTACCTGCCTGTGGAAAGTCCATAAGCTTATTGGCAGGAAAAATTAAAATTAATTGTGTTTGAACCCCTAAGTAATGTTGAGCAGTATAAAACACAATAGTTGTGCATAAGGATTAATAATACATTATTCTACTTCCACTTATTTGTACAGGTATGGAATCCATTATCTGGAAACTCGTTATCCAGAAAGCTCCAAATTACAGAAAGGCCGTCTCCCATAGACTTCATTTTAATCAAATATTTCACAGTTTTAAGATTGATTTCCTTTTTCTCTGTAATAATAAAACAGTAACTTGTACTTGATCCAAACTAAGATATAATTAATCCTTATTGGAAGCAAAACCAGCCTATTGGGTTTATTTCATGTTTACATGATTTTCTAGTAGACTTAAGGTATGAAGATCCAAATTACAGAAAAATTAAAAATGTTGAAATGTTCTAAAATACACAAAGACATTGGAATGCAAACATAGCACATTCTATACTGGTACCTCAGTCAATTAAATCCTTATTACACTATAAGCTACCAATAAAAAAACAGGATTATAAAGAACAAAATAAAGTTTATCAGGGCAGTGCATATTTATAAAGCCATGTCATAAGTTCAGTACAAACAACTATTTCCCCTATTACAAGTATGGGATCCGTTATCTGGAAATCTGTCTGCCAGAAAGCTCCGAATTACCAGAAGGCCGTCTCCCATAGACTCAATTTTAATCAAATAATTATAGAAGGTACCTTATAGAAGGTAAATTAATCCCACTGGGGTTATTTAATGTTTAAAAGATTTTTTTAGTATGAAGATCCAAATTATGGAAAGATCCCATATCCAGAAAACTCTGGCCCAGAGAATTCTGGATAACAGGTCCCATACCTGTACTAAAATTCTAATGTAAAGACTCTGGGTGTGCTCATTATAAAATCAAGTATGCCAGAAGTGAGCAATTGTGCAAAGCAAAACAGGACATTTAGGGGTCCTATTTACTAAACCTGTATTTTTAATTTTTTTTTAAAGGGCACGTAAAGTCAAAAAACATAAAATCCCATTTTTGCTTTCTATAATGAAAAAGAAACATGTTTCCATTATATTTTAATTAAAAAATGTGTACAGTTTTTATAAGAAACCTGACTGTATGCAGTGAAATTCTCCCTTCATTTACTGCTGTGGATAGGAATTGTCAGACGGTCCCTAACTGCTCTGCAGGGAAACAATCATACTTATGAACAGCAGGGGGAGCCCCCGCCTTACTTCCCAGCCATGCAGAACTCAAGCAGCTTTGTTTATGAAGATCCCTAAGCAGCCCAGACCCCACTGAGCATGTGCACAGTCTTAGTCTCGCAAAGATGTTTAACAAAGTTACAAGATGGTGACCCCCTGTAGCCAACTTTGAAAGCATAAATCATTTGTTTGATAAGGCTTGTGGTGCAGTAAGTTCATGTTTATATTTAGTATACAAAATACAGCATTTCTATTCTATTTTAGACTTTACATGACCTTTAATTAAATAAATTTGCCCTAACTCCCAACCTCGAATTGCATTAATTTACTAAAAAAATCAGATTGTAAAAAGTACTTGCAGGAATTTAAAAAATTTAATTTTATTAATAAATTTCAATTGGTCTAATTTATGGGAGTTTAAGGGAGCTTTTCTTTTCTAATTGGAGGTTGGATGGCTTTTTAGCAAGTAAGGGAATACAGGGTTATGGAAGATAGCTCATAGTACAAGTTGATCCAGGGACTAGTCCGATTGCCATTTTGGAGTCAGGAAGGAATTTTTCCCCCTATAAGGCAAATTGGAGAGGCTTCAGATGGGTTTTTTGCCTTCCTCTGGATCAACTGGCAGATAGGTAGTTAATAAAAAAAAGGTTGAACTGGATGGTCTTTTTTCAACCTTACTTACTATGTTACTATGTTACTATGTTACTATGTTACTATGTAATTATTTTTATTGGTACAGGTGTGGGACCTGTTATCCAAAATGCTCGGGACCTGGGGTATTCCAGATAATGGATCTTTCCATAATTTGGATCTTCATACCTTAGTATAAAATAATTTAAATATTAAATAAACCCAATAGGCTGATTTTGCTTCCAATAAGGATTAATTATATCTTAGTTGGGATCAAGTACAAGGTACTGTTTTACTATTACACAGAAAAAGGAAATCATTTTTAGAAATTTGGATTATTTGGATAAAATGGAATCTATGGGAGACGGCCTTACTATAATTTGGATCTTTCTGGATAATGGGTTTCTGGATAACAGATCCCATACCTGTGTTTCAAAATAAACAGTAAGAGCAAAATCAACAAAATATTGACTTACAATAAAGCCCAACAGTTTATAAAATAAAAGAAAAAGATTATTACATATCAATCCATCGAGAATAAAGCAACAAATGTCGACTTTAAACAAAGATTCATCAAGAAACATAAATTAATATAAAATGCAATATAATTGCAAGCACAATGTGTTAAAATGTTGCTGGCATAAGTATCCCTCCTCTTTAATTCATTTATATTCCTCTTTACTCCTTGCAGATGAGGAAAAGGCCAACCTTCTAACACAAATCACAACCATAAACCAAACAATCGGTAAGTCATTTCCCTTTTCTTTTTTGTTCTAATGATATAATTCTTTTATTGATAGACTATATTTTATTGGAATCATGATTACAAGTTACGTCTTAATAGACTATTTGAATCTGGTCGATTCAAATCTGAACTGGTTGGCTTGAAGTATAGGGGAAATGCAAGTTAGGATTGTATCTAGCAATGAATAACTTCTGTAGTAATTGGAGTATTACGTGTTGTGGACACTAATCTGCAGATGAGTGTTAAAAATTGTTGCTCATATTTAAGGTATCTTATACAGAATTGGACAAAAAGTGCCAGTGTAGGGTTGATGAAGACCTTGAGACCTCTTGCTATCAAAAGAAATTGAGTGGATCTGCAGACTGGAGACCAGTATTTATTTTCTAGATATATATTCCAAAAGCAATCCAAAAGAAAATTCTTCCAGATTAAAACAAAATTCCCACCTCTAGCTTGAGATGTTCTAAAACAAAGGAGAACAATGGAATACAAACAACACAGCTCACCATACATGCGTATCACATGACTCATTGGAAACCAGTGTGTCGGATAACAGTTAACATGTTGTAGCATAGAAATGTTTCACTTGATGGCACTCTAGTGTCAATTAATAAGTCAGCAATAAACATGACTACACAGTAAAGTTTCTCTGTGCAGATGAGCAGAAAGCCAACCTTCTTACACAAATTTCAACCACAAAGGAGACACTTGGTAAGAAATCATTTTTTTTCCTCTCTAGTTAGTGTTCTGGTATTTTACTGGTGTTATATATACAATCCACCGCGACACCTGTATCTAAATTACTGCAATGGTGGTGCTGGTTATCCACAGACTCGGCTAGGTCCCACAGTATCAGCAATATATGTACAAGGACACTCTATTATTCTGCAGTTTCTTTATTTCAATGCCACCAGTATCTATACTGGTATTTTACTGGAGCAGTTCCATGGGCAGAGCAACAGACCCAATGACCCTAGATTATTACTAGGGCTGATTAAGAGCACCAGAAACACTTTTCTTGGTCCTTTCGCCTACTATTAAGAAAACCAATAAAGACCATTATTTGAACTTTTTGGAGTGTGGACTGTCGTCCATATTTTTGGGAAACATATTGATAGAATACACCCCTGGGGCCACCAAAGATCTTAGCTCAGTTTTATCATTACTTTAACTTTCTGCTGTCTGTTATGGCCCTACAACATGATATGGAGTCTAGTAAATAATAAACTTACATTTTGGGAGAGAAGCAGAATTACTAGATGAGGATACGCTTAGTTATGTCAAGATACATGTACATTCATCTTTTGATGAACAAGCTATGAAGTAAACCCACTTGCTTTAGAACATATGGCACTCTGATAAAAAATACCTTCTAAAGTTCAATCAAGTCATCCCACAGGGTGCCCCAAAAAAAGGATCTGCAGATGAGACAACATGTATTGCCACACACAAACATTTTCTGACAATTATTTGGCAATTCTGTTTATTGTTTGCAGATAAGCAGAAAACCAACATTCTAACACAAATCACAGCCATGCAACAGACACTGGGTAAGCAGTTGCCTTTTTTCTGTTTGATTAAGACATGCACTAAGTAGAGGGTTCACTAATAAATCTCACCGCTACATTCTGTAGAGGTAGGCTCAAGAGTTTATTTCCCAATGGGGGTGCAATGCTTTTCCATGATTTCATAGTAAAAGAGCCATATTATTTTTAGGTGCAAAACTAAGGGGAAGATTATGATGCTCTGTAGGTCTGTAAATGAATGGTTTTAGCAATGACGTCTCTTCTTTTCAGATTCCCGTATATCAGAGTCTATGCGCAGTACTAAACAGGACATCTTACAGACAATACAAAATGGTAACTAACTGCATGACAAAAGTAATGTAATGTGGGTAGTGTTGTGGAATATTGTCCAAGGGATAAAAAAATGTAGCTAGGTTTAAGAAATTGTGTGTCGGGTTTGACCCCTGGCTCCTGGTCTGGTCTGTTAGGCAAGGCATCATGAGCTAAAAATGAATGCATGTTATCATGGGAAAATTAGCACTGAAAATGGATCTACAGTATGACCTCAACCCAACTGAATACCTCAGGAATGTCTGCTGCAAGCCAGGCCTGATCCCCAAATCAGTGCCCAGACTGAATAGAAGCAAATTCCACAAGCAATGTTACAACATCTAGTGGAAAGCCTCCTAGAAGAAAAGGGACTGTTATAGCAGCAAAGTGAGAATCAACTTCATATTAATCTCATTGGTTTGAGAAAGAGATGGTGGACAGGCAGGTGTCTGGATACTTTTGGCCATAAAGTGCACATAGATGATAGATAGATAGATAGATAGATAGATAGATAGATAGATAGATAGATAGATAGATAGATAGATAGATAGATAGATTTATAATTTTCTAAGGTTTGAAATCAGCCAGAAATGTACATGTATTCTTTATAGAATCTGATGTTTCATTATAAATAATTTCATTCTATATACTGTTACTACACTATTATTATACTATTACTATTATATACTGTTTCTCAAAATTATTATAACCCTATTCATCAAAGTGGAAAGATCAGGTATGGAACTTGTGTTTTTTTTTTACAATTTGGCATTATCAGCAATATAACAATCATTTGCAAATTGACAAGAATCACAAAAAAGATTTAACCAAACAATTATATGCAACTTTACAAGGCTTAGTTACTAATATACTGTAAGTGCTAAATTGCATGAGAACAGTTGCCTATAAAAATCAGCTCTTTGCTTTGTTTTGATTTTCCAGTTCAAAATTTATTGTGCAATTCAGCACCTGTTAATCTTCCTCCAGAAACAAAAACATTTGGACCAAATAGTTGCACATATAAAAATTTTCGGACATGTCAAAATTATTTTGATGCTCATTGACTTCAATGCATCACTTCATGTGGAACGTGACCTCCAAAACGTGAGCTGGACTACTGGATCAGAGTACCTGGCTTGCCTGTTCCTTGCAGAATACTCCAGCTGTCAAGATCTGGCTACCAAACTCCTTAAACAATGAAACCATTCTCTGTTTAGCAACACCTTTCCTGGAGCTTACATGTTCCTCCATGGAGAACTTAAAAGGAAAAATGTTTTTAAAGATTCTCATTCATCCAGGTCATAGTATATCTATAGAAATAAGTCATATCAACTGGACTTGCTGTGTTTTTTCCTTGATGACGTTTCACCAGTCATCCAACTGGCTTTCTCAATTAACAATAATTTGTAAATAGGATTTTTTTGGGGGGAATATTTCCTCTGCAATGTTGCTCCAATCAGCATAATCTGTTTATCATAATCCAAAATGATGTCGTTAAATTAGGTGTTGATTTTATTAGAAGGATTGGAGCTTTGATGTGTTATTAAACCTTCCAGGGAGAGGTGCCAAAGCAGCATTGTATGTGTCAAACAATAGATGTCACACACCAGCCCCCCCCACCTCTATTCCGACTTGGTTTTTCAGTTTTTACATATATGGCTTCTTTAACATCTCTTTTAAACCAGTCGCTCTCCCAGTCTAGCACCTGGACTTGGCAGTCTTCAAACGTGTGTCCTTTTTCTTTTAGATGTAGGTACACGGCTAAATTCTGACCAGAGGAGCTGGCTCTTCTGTGCTGAGCCATAAACTGGTGTAACTGTTGTTTGGTTTTCCCCACACACAAATCAGATCATTCCTCACTGCACTGCATTGAATACACAATGTTACTCTTCTTGTGCTTTGAGATGGGGTCTTTTGGTTGAACTAGTTGCTGCCTTAGTGTGTTGCTGGGTTTAAAGCAGATAGGGATGTGGTGTTTATTAAAAATCCTTCTAATCTACAGTATATGGGAGGACCAAGTTCTTTCTCCTGTCCTGTTTTCCACCTTCACCGGTAGTCTTGGTGTTATTGCTTCTTTTTCCACCTGTTTCACAAAAGTCCAATCTGGATACCCACATGTCTTCAGGGCCCCTCTGAGATGTTTCATCTCTTTCAACTTAGCCTCTGTGCTGGTGGAGATCTTGTCTGCTCTGTGAAGTAGGGTTGTGATGACCCCCAGTGTGTGATCTAGTGGATGGTGGGAGTCAAACAGCAGGTACTGGTCTATGTTGATAGATTTCCCTATAGACCTCTATTTCCAGCTTTCCACCCACTCTGACTCTTACCAACAGTCCAAAAAAGCCAATGTGTCATCTTGCACATTTTCTCATGTAAACTTGATGTTGTGGTCCATTGTATTGAAATGTTCAGTGAAAGTCTGTAACTCCTGTTTGTGTATTTTAACCCATGTATCAATGACTTATTTCTATGGATATATTAAAATTTAAAAATAACTTTGTAAACTCTTCCTTATTCATTCAAGCACAATTTAAAAACCAAAAGGATTTATAATTCAGAGAAACCAAATGGAATTGCAACAGGGGATTCTAACTGACTATGGTGGAACATCTAAGTGCAGCACATGCATTGGGTGGAACATATAAATTCATTTTTACAGACCCAAACTCTGTCTTCCCTTCCAGAGAAACCCAAATGTGATTCTAACTGGAAAGCATTTGATGGAAGCTGTTATTATATTGTTACAACTATGAAAAACCGGGACGATGCCCAGGCCACTTGTAAATCAATGAACAGTGATCTGGTTATTATCAACAGTGACAGGAAAAAGGTGAGGCACTTACTGTATATACACAGCTGGTTCCATTCACTATAAACATCTCATTACATTATAGTAGCGATATCCAGGCCCCACCCACCTTGTACAATATATTGCACTATTACCAGCCCTACATTATTTCTACAAATAAGAACAATATGGAACCAAAGCTTGGACCTTGCCAACTCCCACTTCATCTTGATTTCTTTAATAGAGCTCATTATTTTTTCCAGTTCCCAGTTTATTCATTCTCTGGTGTCTGTGATACCCACCTTCTATGGCATGCTTATGATCTCTAGTGGATTTACTTGAATGTACATTTAAGAAGAAGATCGCAAACTAGGCCAGCAATATGGAGCTGAAGTGGAAAACTATGTTAGCCTAAGGAGTCCTAGATTGAATAGATTATCCTCATATTCTTTGTGAGTTAATGATACATAATATATTTAAAAATCTTTAGAAATATCAGCCCTGCACTAAACTATATAGTAACCGTTTCCCAAATCTCTGTGATGGATTCTCATGAGCTCTAGGATCCATGTTTATATTCTTTTTGCAGAACAAAGTATATATTTCTAAATCCTTAGTAAACACTCTCTTGAGCACTTCCACAACTTTCCCCCAGTTTTAAATATTTTATATCCAGGTAATACCAAGCTGTTTGAGTATCTCAGGTTGACATTTGTATAACTAGGAAGTAACAGACACAAAACCCACAGAAACATACATTAATGGAGCAATTGTCTCCTACTTAAGGCTACAGGGATATCCAGATGTTGTTTACAGATCTGGGGTTTCTAAAGTGTTAGGTTCAGTTCAAAAATGTTATTCTAAAATTAGGGGGCTTATTTATAAAAGTCAGAATGCTGAAAAATTAAAGTTGTTAAGACTATAAATTCAGAATTTTTAGTGAAAAAAACATTTTTCGTAATTTATTATACCCCAAGGATGGAAAAAGTAAGAATCCCAAAAATTCAGCATCTCAGACCTGCAGAGGTTGTATATAAGTCCATAGGAGAAGTCCTGAAGATTTCTTGATCTGCTTTGGGTTTCGTGCAATAATCCAAAGATTTCGGGTTTTTGGGAAAAAAATTGAAATTTGAGTTTTTGGGTGGAAAATCCAAAACATTTGTACGATCCGAATTTTTCACAAATTTTTCGAGTTTTTTCCCGCATAGGAAATTTTCTGGAAAATGTATTGGTAAATAAGGGGAAATAACCCATGCGGATTTGGTCGAAGAATATTTCAGAAATAAATATTTTAAATTTTTGATAAATAACCCAATAGGTGTCCATAAGTAATGGTATTTCAAAAATAACAAGAAGCATTTAAGTTGTTGTGATTATGAGCTTTTATTGACAAGCAATATATATAACAGTAAATTTTCCAGACCAGAATGGTTATTTATGTAGTGATCCATTCAAGTTTGAACTGATTTAAAATGGTCCAATAGGATTAGTGCAGCTCCCATTGACTTCTATAGGACCTTGACAACTTTTACCTGGAGAAGTTTTCTATTACAGATTTTTGTGGTTCTTTTTACACTTAAGGGTAGAACTACATGCGCATTTTTCCATCCAATTGGTTCTGTTCCGACGCAGCTCGTCGAATCGCAGGCGTCACATCGGATGCGCCAAATCTAAGGTAAGTAATAGAAATGTCGGATGTTGTCGATGCGTCTGCATCCGACAGTTGTGTCGTGTTGAATGCACGCAGTGACAACCTCCGACATTCCTATTACTTACCTTAGATTCAGAGCATCCTACATGATGCTGGCGCTTCGTTGCGTCAGTATAGAAGCTATCGGATGTAAAAACACCCATCTAGATCTACCCTAACAAATCTTGATTTTTTTTAGAGCTTTAAAAATTATAGGAAAAGCATGTTTATTTAGAAATTCGTGGAAAAATTTGAATAACAAATTAGATGGGGCCCCAAGATATGCAGAGCCAATGCTCCAGGAGAACCCCATGTTGTTTAACCAAAAGTACCTGTTAATGTTAAATTCCTATAAAAGTCTTTATTTTAATCACAATTGTTGTCTAAAAAGTCACCACTCTAATGAAGTAAGTAATTAAAAGCACATTTAAAGGATTGTATTCCTTCAATATAAATATGAGAATATCCAAAATAAATTGTGCCCTGCAAAAATGCCCTTCAGTTATAATATATATCAAGATGTACTGTACCATGATCACGACCAAAATGGTCCAAAATGCTATGGCATGGAGAGAGTTACTGGAGATAAGAAACACTAAACAGGTATGGCACCTGTTATTTAGAATGCTTGGGATCTGGGGTTTTCCGGATAACAGATCTTTCCCTAATTTGGATCTTTATACCTTAAGTCTTGTAGAAAATCATATAAACATTAAATAAACCCAATAGGCTTATTTTGCGTCTAATATGGATTAATTATATCTTAGTTGGGATCAATTATTTGGATGAAATGGAGTCTATGGGAGAAGACCTTTACGTAATTTTAAGCTTTCTGGATAATGTGTTTCTGGATAATGTGTTTCTGGATAATGGATCCCATACCAGTAATAAAAAAAGCAAGTTGCTCTATGTATAAATGGTGTACCTTCCCCCTTAGGGCTAAATTTCATGCATGACTAACAATTGTTTTAATATTTTCATATTTATATTTGAGGCATTATAATATATATTTTATGCTTATATATATATTAGAGCAGTGATTCTTTTAGACAACAATTTTGATAGACAGAAAGTTACCTGTGTGTTGTAATAAGAGGTGTCTTCTGCTTCCCCAGAACTTTATTGAAAGTATTACTGACAGCTCATATTTTTGGATTGGCCTCAAAAGGGATAAGAATAACAAGGATGAGTGGAGATGGGTGGATGGGACATACTATTATCCACCACAGCGGTAAGTTGAAGAATCTGTCCTTGGTCGTTCCATTTTCCATAAAGTTTTATTGAGAGTCAATTAAAAATCAAAGTGAAGCAATAACTATAGAATGTAACAATATATCCGAGAAGCCTCTGTATAATGTACTGTATATACAGTTAGGTCCATAAATCTTTGGACAGAGACAACTTTTTTTCTAATTTTGGTTCTGTACATTACCACAATGAATTTTAAATGAAACAACTCAGATGCAGTTGAACTGCAGAATTTCAGCTTCAATTCAGTGGGCTGAACAAAAAGATTGCATAAAGATATGAGGAACTAAAGCCTTTTATAACACAATCACTTCATTTCAGGGGCTCAAAAGCAATAGGACAAATTAGAAAACTGAAAATAAAATGTTCATTTCTAATACTTGGTTGAAAACCCTTTGCTGGCAATGACAGCCTGAAGTCTTGAACTCATGGACATCACCAGATTCTGGGTTTCCTCCTTTTTAATGCTCTGCCAGGCCTTTACTGCAGAGGCTTTCACTTGCTGTTTGTTTGTGGGGCTTTCTGTCTGAAGTTAAGTCTTTAACAAGTGAACTGCAGCTCAGTTGGGTTCAGATCAGGTAACTGACTTGGCCATTCATTTAGCTGGATTTGAGCAGACAGTGTCTCTAAAAAGCTCGGAATTAATTTGGCTGCTTCTGTCCTGTGTCACATGATGGATAAACACTAGTGTCCCAGTGCCACTGGCAGCCATGCATGCCCAAGCCAACAAATTGCCTCCCAAATATTTTATACATCATGTGGTATGCTTTGGATTATGAGCTGTTCCACGCCTTCTCCATACTTTTTCTTGCCATCATTCTGGTAGAGGTTGATCTTGGTTTCATCTGTCCAAAGAATGTTTTTCCATGTGCTGGCTGTTTAGATGTGTATTAGTAAAGACCAATCTAGCCTTTCTCTTCTTGATGCTTATGAGTGGCTTGTACCTTGCAGTGCACCCTGTATTTACTTTCATGCAGTCTTCTCTTTATGGTAGACTTGGATATAGATACACCGACCTCCTGGAGAGTGTCGTTCACTGTTGTGAAGGAGTTTCTCTTCACCATGGAAATGATTCTGCGATCATCCACCAGTTTGTCTTCCGTGGATGTCCAGGTCTTTTTGCATTGCTGAGTTCACCAGTGCTTTCTTTCTTTCTCCAGATGTACCAAACTAGATTTTGCTACTCTTAATATTGTAGCAATTTCTCAGATGGGTTTTTTTTCTGATTTTGCAGCTTAAGGATGGCTTGTTTCGCCTGCATGGAGAGCTCCTTTGACCGCATGTTGTCTGTTCACAGCAAAATCTTCCACATACAAGAACCTCAGTTCCTCACATTTTTATTCAATCTTTTTGTTCAACTCACTGAATTAAAACTGAAAGTCTGCAGTTCTACTGCATCTGAGTTGTTTCATTTAAAAGTCATTATGGTAATGTACAGAACCAAAATTAGAAAAAAGTTGTCTCTGTCCAAAGATTTATGGACCTAACTGTATATAACTGTTTTTACTTTGCTCATTAGGACCAGACCAGTAAAATATCCCTTTCGTTTTATCTTCAAATTTTGCCCTTTTTAATGCAGGAAATAATAAACACCATTGATATTGCCTAATGAAAGCAATAGGCAAAAAGTAAGTTAAGCAAATTCATTGAAGTCATTTTGAAAAAAGTGGGTGTATGGTCCCTTTAAAGTAACTGAAATATTACATATAATTTTTTCTTCTATCTGGTCTCTTTAAGCTCCACAAGTGCTGATTTTGTACTATATTTACCTGCTTTCTACCAGTGTCCTAATGAAATGGGACAACGTGGTTCTTAACATCAATATTTGTGCAGCACCTAAACATGCAATTCCCAGTTTAACAGTCTGCAATTCTTCTGCAGATTTTGGATGGAGGGGGAGCCAAATAACGGAAGGGGAAGTGAAGATTGTGTTCACATTTGGAAAGAGAAAAAATGGAATGATGTTTTTTGCTCCGATGAGTATAAGGCAATCTGCGAGAAAAAATAATATGTTGTGTAAAGGAGGAGTGGATTTCAGTTTTTGAGCACTCTATTAGCATGCCAATCTCTATAAAAAAAGAAAATTCTCCTAAATACAAGAAAGGAGTATGTATATTTAGTGTTACATGGGTAATGTCTAATAATGACTGGGGAGGGCTGAAGAGATAATTAAAGATAATTGCTGAAGGAGTTTCAATTAAAAGGCATAACATGAACTAAAAGGATACTCTTAAGCAGCAGGTCCCTGCATCTTAGAGTTTTCAAAATTAAGCAGCATGAACATTGAAACATACCCTTAATATTCCAATTAATTGGTCTTGTATCTAGACAATTATCCCCTCAGTCAACTGATGTCTGAATACAGCCTCTGTGTCTTCCTCAAAGTATTACTTGCCTGCAGCATCGACTTCTTTGTTTTTCAATAAATTGTTGTCTCTGATCAGTGCCAAGTGAACTTTTCATAAAGATGTCTCTGCGTTATAGGGTGGGTAGGTCTTTGGGTTGGACTTTGACTAAACTGGATCTCAGATGCAGTTTCACAGCAGTCAGACATTGAACTTCCACTAATTCACCCAGCACTCCAGCAGTGAAAGGGTTCAAACACAACACAAACACTTTTTAAGGACTGATTTATAGTGATGAGTGAATTTGTCCTGTTTTCCTTTGCCAAGGATTTCCTGCAAAATTCACGAAACTGGCGAAAAATTGCAAACAATGATTTTGACACCGGCACCTATTAAAGTCAAAGGTCGTACGTTAATTGTCGCCGGTATCAAACCATCACCGGCGGCGAAAAAACGTCGGCGTCAAAAATTTTTTGCCATTGCTGAATTTTCACCAACGAATTTTCATGCCAAATTCACAAATTTATTCACCACAACACGCTAATTCACCACAAATTTGCACCTGCCAAATAAATTCTCCCATCAATACTGATTAATCAAAGGTCAAAAGGTTGAGTTACTTTTACCGCTAATTAATTTGAATCACCTTGAAACGCGAATGGTATCTTATTGAAGAAGAACTCAAATGGCCTGATTCTGAAACCTGAAAAATCAAGTTTTCCACAGGGAAAAAACTCAAATTGATCAAATTAAGTTCTTCATTCGAGTTTACGGCCAAAACCCTCAACAAAAAAAAACTTGAACATCCAGCAGGTTGTTAACCTCTTCAAATGGTTCCAGGGAACTCTACCATTGACTTCTACATGAACTCGCCAGGTTTTAGGTGATCGACTCGTTCAGGTTTAGGCGATCTATCAAATTTGAGGTCCAGGGTAGGGGGATGATATATCTCAGATCTCAATTTTTAATTCAAATTTGAGTTGGTGATTTTAAACTCAAAATTGTGAGTTTTGACCTAAGAAATTACTTGAAAATTCAAATTCCAGTTCAAATTTACCATTTAAACTGTAGTAAATCTGCCCCCTAAAGTGCAGTCACAGCTACATGCTATCTTTCAGGCTATGGGTTTGTTAGAGCAAGAAGGACAAAATGTATAACATATTATATTTAATATTCCAAAAAGGTAAAAAGTGCGGTACAAAATGATATACACAAAATATTATGCTAATATTTTTATATATGATTTGGAAGAAAGAAATATTTTAAAAAATATGCTTTTTTTGCAGATAGGCATGGGAAATATAGCTCTTGCAAGGATAATGTTTCTGTATAAAAATCCATCAGCCAGGCTTAAAATGAATGGGACCTTATCAGAACCATTCCAAATTAGAAATGGGACTAGACAGGGGTGCCCACTTTCGCCGTTATTTTATGTGATGACATTGGAACATTTATCCATTTATCCAATGTATCATGTCTCCAGCATAAGCTGTCATAATGCCTTCATATTTCACAATCCATTTGCTCGGAGCTCCCTCTGCTGGACACTTGCTGTAAGTGCACAACGTCACTTCCTGTATTGAATTTACACCTCCATAAGGCTTATTACAGAAACTAATCAGGCCACCATACTCCCACCATGTGACCTGTATCTTACTTTATGATAGAATTGCTGGTAAGCAAATAGTTACACCAAAACGCCTCCACAGCTGCCAGCACCCCCAGAGACATAGACATTTGTGCCAGTATATATATTTTATGCTGCAGTTATATGTTCATTTTCATCTTTTTATATAGCTCATTGCAAGCATACTTATAATATTTCTGCTGTTTGTATTACAGTTTCACCTCTATTCCACTTGCTTATCCAGTAAAATCTACAGACTCCAAGCTTAGTCTCTTTATTGGATTGTGGGTAGGTTAGGCTGCATGTCGAACTACACACTGCCCCAGGGTAATACGTAGGAAGGACAGAACAGTGAAATAGCGCTACCACAAAGGTGGGATTGAACTATAACTCACTGCATGCACAGTAAAACAGCAGCTGCCACACAAGTGATTAAAACCAGCTACACTGTAAGTGCAGACAACAGCATATTATAGTGATCCAGATACATACACTACAATTTAGTCATTAAAGCACAGAGGAGCCACTACAAAGGTGTATACAGTGTTGCATAATGTCACAGAAAAGGACATCCTGATTAGTGACCAGATCCCAGGTCTCGGGCCCCTCTCAAAGCTCATCTGTTACCAATGCAGCCGCTATTGCCCGCGCAAAAGTAGAAGCAGCAAAGGCCCGTGCTGCCTTTGCAGAGAGGGAAATAGAGGCAAAAGTAAAGAGTGCACTCTTAGAAGCAGAAAGAAGAGCAGAGAGTGCACGCTTAGAAGCAGAGACAAAGCTGGAAAGTGTTCGCTTAGAAGCATCCATAGAAAAACTGGCCAGAGAATGGGAAGCTGCAGCAACATTAGCAGAAGCAGAAGCTCTAGAGATGATTGTGTACCCTAACAGTGAAAGACATACTGAGGTACCTGATCTTGAGACTGAACCCCATGACCCCCTACAACGCACTAGAGAGTATATCTACCAGCACTCCAAGCAGGACACAGATTCTCTTTCAGCACAATAACCAGGCCAACATGTTGCCCCTGAGCCAAACCAAGGATGCCATACACCTCCAAAGGCCATCAGCAAGCTGCAGTTGCATCAAAGAGGCCAAGCTGAACAAGGCTACCCCACTTACAGCACCTACTTCAGCCAGGCACCCAAGCCTAGGGTTAACCCTGCACCTGCCTCCTCAGCTATGTTACAGCAGTATGTTACAGATCAGCCCAAAAGAGAACCTCCAGACTGGTATGATTACACTATACCTTCTCAATATTACACTCATCCACCTACCTATCCTGATACCAACCAAGTCACAATGTTCTTTGCACAGCGCAAGCTAATCACAAAAGGACTTGAAAAGTTCTGACCGCCCAGAAGGCATCAGAGCCTGGCAATCCTCCTTCCAAAACACTATCAAAGGCTTAGACCTTTCATACAGCGAGGAAATAGACCTCCTAATCAAATACCTAGGTATTGAGTCTGCAGAGCATGCCAAAAGAATCAGGGTGATCAACATAAATCACCCAGAGACTGGTCTCAGAATGATCTGGCACAGACTTAATGAGTGCTATGGCTCAGCAGAGGTAGTAGAGAATGCACTTTTCAAAAGAATTGACGACTTCCCTAAAATATCTAATAAAGGTTACCAAAAACTTAGGGAACTAAGTGACCTGTTAATGGAGCTACAGGTAGCCAAAGCTGAAGGGGACTTACCTGGACTTGCATTTCTTGACACAGCCAGAGGTGTTAACCACATGGTATAAAAGTTGCCCTACAACTTACAAGAATGGTGGATGGTACATGGGTCAAAATTCAAAGAAGTGCACAATGTCCCATTTCTTCCCTTCACTGTATTCATGGACTTTGTATACCAACAAGCCAAGATGAGAAATTACCCCAGTTTTGATTTCAATTTGCCATATACCACCCTTTCAAAGCAGAAGTAACAGTACATAAAATGCTTCTTCTTTAGATTCCTTTCACAGATCTGCAGAACTTTCTCACAAGGAGACGAGGCACAAAGACCCTGGTAAGCAGTGTCCTTTACACCAAATGCCTCACCCTCTTCTGAAATGCAGAGCCTTCAGAGAGAAGTCCATAGAAGACCGCAAAGCCTACCTGAAGGAAAACAACATCTGCTACAAGTGCTGTTCATCAATGTCTCATCTTGCCAAAGACTGTCAGGTCAGTGTAAAATGCACAGAATGTGACAGCACACTTCACAACACTGCTTTACACCCTGGGACAGCCCCATGGACTGTACCTTACACCAAGAGTGCCAGCAAGCATGGCAGGGAGAAGATGAGACTGCCACAAACATACTAGAAGTCAGTTCTCAATGCACAAAAATCTGCAATGGCGCCATAGGGGGCAGATCCAGCTCCAAAATTTGCCTGGTCAAAGTATACCCGACAGGCCAAACAGGCAAAGGCATTAAGTGCTATGCAATCCTGGATGACCAGAGCAATAGATCTTTAGCATGCCCAGCTTTCTTTGATGCATTTAATGTCAAGGGCTCAAACACTCCTTACTCTCTAAAAACATGTGCAGGAGTTATTGAGACAGCAGGAAGAAGGGAATCCGGCTACCGAGTAGAGTCCATAGATGGAGAGGTATGTCTACCCTTGCCAACTATAATTGAATGCAACCAGATCCCCGATAATAGCTCTGAAATCGCTACACCAGATGTAGCTAAGCACCAGGAACACTTGAAATCTATAATGCATTTAATCCCCGAACTTGACCCCAAGGCTCAGATAATGCTTCTCCTTGGAAGAGATATGCTATGGGTCCACAAAAAGACTTTGTGGACTTTGTTATGGGTAAGGCAAAACTGGCACCAATTCCCGAACACACTATACCCAGACTGGAACTCTGTGCTTCCATTCTAGCTGTAGAGCTAGCTGAGCTCATCACAACTGAGACAGACACAGAGCTCAAAGAGACTGTATTCTATACCGACTACAACCCTGCAGACCACACAACCAAAGCTGTTGCAGCAAGTCAGCTTACAGACACAACTTAGCTCTCAGGACCAGCATTCTTTTACACAACAAGAAACAAACTTGTCCTTAAAGACAGCACTTTGAGGAAGCTTCACTCATTCCAAACTGGCCTATTGAGAGTAGAAGGCCGTCTTGCAAATACCTTCTGGGACAGATGGAGAAAGCAATACATCTCCACTTTGCAGCCACTTTGCAAATGGCAAACTACCAAGCCCAACCTCAAACCTAGTGATGTTGTTCTGTTGAAAGACTGTCAATCAGGAGAGAGGAGTGAATGGTCCTTGGGTCTTGTCACCAATACATTTCCAAGTGAGGATGGGAGAGTCCGTAAAGTTGAGGTCAAGACCTCCAAGCAAGGAGAAACCAAATTGTTCTTCAGACCAGTGACTGAACTAACTTCACTGTTGTCTCCTGAGAAATAAAGTGGTGGCATCCATAGACGCCAGACGGGGAGTGTCATGTCTCCAGCATAAGCTGTCATCATGCCTTCATATTTCACAATCCATTTGCTAGGAGCTCCCTCCGCTGGACACCTGCTGTAAGTGCACAACATCACTTCCTGTATTGAATTTATACCTCCATAAGGCTTATTACAGAATCTGAACTAATCAGGCTACTATACTCCATACTCCCACCATGTGACCTAGAGCAATGCCTTGTGGGAGCCAGGACAGACCATGCTGCTCCGGCAAGAAGCACACAGTTCTGCATCTCCCTTTATGATAGAATCGCTGGTAAGCAAATAGTTACACCAAAACACCTCCACAGCTGCCAGCACCCCAGAGACATTGCTGAATAGACATTTGTGCCAGTATATATATATATATATATATTATGCTGCAGTTATCTGTTCATTTTCATGTTTTTATATAGTTCATTGCAAGCATACTTATTATATTTCTGCTGTTTGTATTACAGTTTCACCTCTATTCCACTTGCTTATCCAGTAAAATCTACAGACTCCAAGCTTAATCTCTTTATTGGATTGTGGGAAGGTTTAGCTGCATGTCAAACTACACACTGCCCCAGGGTAATACGTAGGAAGGACAGAACACAATGCAATAAGAGGGAACCCTAACATCAGAGGAATACCTCAAACAGAAGCAGAATATAAATACGCAGATGACCTGCTACTATATATATAACTAAACCACTAACTTCACTACCAGAAATAATGACGGAATTGGAAAAATTTGGGATGTACAGCAACTTTAAGGTTAACATTACCAAATCAGAAGCAATGGCCATAACCTTACAACCTAAAACATTGGCAGATCTAAAAAAGAACTTCTCCTTCATATGGTCGCAAAAATATATTAAAGGAGAAGGAAAGGTTAAAACTAAGTAAGCCTTATCAGAAAGGTCCATCTAAATATACCAGTAAACCCCCAAAGTAATGTTGCTCTGAGTCCCCTGTCAAAAGAAACACTGCATTTCTTTCCTTCTATTGTGTACACATGGGCTTCTGTATCAGACTTTCTGCCTTCAGCTTAAACCTCATTGCCCTGGGCAAGAGCATGCTCAGTTTGCTCCTCTCCCCCCACCCCTCCCTTCTCTACTGTAATCTGAGCCCAGAGCAGGGAGAGACTCAGGCAGGAAGTGATGTCACACCACATTAATACTACAGCTCCTATTCTAAAGAAACAGAGAGTTTCTAGAGCTTTTTACTCAGGTATTGTAAAACATTCTACAGAATAAATATAGCATTCTATCTTGCACTATTGCAGCTAATCTATTGGCAATAAAATGCCTCCGTAGCTTTCCTTCTCCTTTAAGTATCTGGGAGTATTGGTCCCTAAGAAGGCGGTGGATATGTATGCTTTAAATCACAATAGGATGTTGCAACAAATAAAGAACAAGTTAGAAGACTGCAGTTTTCCAGGTTCGGAAAAGCAAGTGTAATTAAAATGAATATACTTCCCAGGCTTCTATATACAATGCAAGCGTTGCCATGCCAGATCCCAAATGTATTTTACGTGGAAACCACAAAATTGATTACAAAATTTCTGTGAGGAAGAAAATCTAGCAGAGCCTCGAGAACAACCTTGGTGAGACCAAAATCAAGAGGAGGAATAGGACTCCCAGATATTAGAACATACTCTCAAGCCATAACAATGGCCAGGATACTGGACTGGCAACATCATCAACACAACAAGGACTGGGTGCAGATTGAACAAGCTAAGGTTAAAACAATCTTGGCAGTGCTTCCATTGATACCCAAGCTAAGCCGTAAGGCATATGATAAATACCCATTGATATATTTGGGGTATATTAAAACATTGGGATCAAATAAGAAGACAACATAAGAACATCATAAATTTAGATGGGCCACTCATGCCAATAACTGGAAATCCCCAGTTTTTACCGGGCATGTCAACTGGAGATTTCCTAATTGGGACAGAAAATAAATGTATTAGAGCGTATGAGGTATGAAATGAGAATCCCTAAATGAAATAATACCACTGCATGAGTTAAAGCCAATGCATAGCTTTCAATATGCCCAACTCATACATTGGCATGATGGAGCGTTAAAAGGTTGAAATTAAAAATGCTACACCTTTTGAGAAGTTGGTTCAGGCTACTACCCCGCCTACACATACATTAGCTCTAGGGGTCAAAATCATAAATGAAATAAAATTTAGAACACGACCAGCATATACCACAAAATGGGAGAAAAAAATCGGACGCTCCTTTACAGAAATCGACTGGCAAAAGGCTTATACTCTTACACATAAGATAAGTATAGCAACAAAAGCTCAGGAAACTAATTTCAAAATTCTCACTAGGTGGTATCTCTGTCTATCCAAACTAAAGAAAATCTATCCTGCAACTACAGATCAATGCTGGAGATTTAATAGGGAAGCAGGTACTACACTACACATCTGGTGGTCATGCCCATGCATTATATTATTTTGGGAACAGATTATTATGCTAATTTCTATGATAGCAGGACCTATAAAGAAAGACAAAAAAGGCTTTATAAGATTTGCACTACAAGCTGCAAGAGTTATAATACCCAGGCGCTGGAAATTGAGGCAACCCCTTTCAGTAGAAGATTGGATAAAGGAAGTAGAAGCAACGAGAAAAATGGAGGAACAGGTCGCATTAACAAATGGAACAAAAGAGAAATATACAGAGTTATGGACAACATGGATATTGTACAAAGAAACAACAGCATATATAAAAGCTATAAGACCAGAAAACTGACACAAAACATGGGATGGCTACATCTTTTATTTATTTTATTTTTTTTCTCTTTCCTTTTTTTTTTTTTCTATACACTAATAAGAGGGTGATGGGGAAAGAAGCTTGAAAATTATGTATATAATGAGAACGGAGTATTTCCTCTATTTGTTGTATATTTTTAACATGAAAAACTGAAAGGAAAAAAAATTAAAAAAAATAAATCTCTTGGTACTGCTAGTATGTGGGTGATATTTTCTTTGTGTGGAGGGGCCCAAAAGACAAACTATTACAATTTGCTGAATAAACTTTCCACTAGTCTATACAGAAAAACAGTACATAAGAATAGTATATTAAGCTGGCCATAGACGCAAGATCCGATCTTACAAATCATCCCATCTCCCTACCTGCCACTAACCATTCCGATCAAATAAAGTACAAAATAACAGATCAGCCGATGTTCTGCCCCTGACAGCAATCGTACAAAAGTCTCCTACTGAAAATCATACAATCGGCAATACACGCAGAGATATTACCTACAGCCGACAGAAATCTTTTAACCTCTCCGATCAACCAAATGACCGATCTCCGCCGGATGAAAAATGTCGGGACTCGCCACACACGGTCCAAAAATCATATGAATCCTCGATTCATACGATCAGATCTTTGCGTCTATGGCAAGCTTTAGGCTATGAAAGTTTTCATCCACCAAATACAATGATGAGTCTCCCTAAAAGTCAACACATCTAATAAAGAAGAATATGTGGAAGGTAAAGAGAGGGTCTTAGATATGTTTAGGAGGAAGGGGTACCGTAGAAGTGTTTTAAAAAAGGCTGATTTGGATGTAAATGCTATACCTTGAGAACAATTACTGGAACCCCAAAAAAAAAGAAGACAAATGAGAGAATACCAGTATTAGCTGGTTGGTCTTTTTGAATTTGAATTTCGAAGTTTTTTCAATTCGAAATTCGACCCTTGATAAATCTGCCCCCAAGGGGCAGATTTATCAAGGGTCGAATTTAGGGGCAGATTTTTCAAGGATCGAATTTAGGGGCAGCTTTATCAAGGGTCAAATTTTGAGTTCATGGGAGTTTGTAAAAAATCTCATAAACTCCCATGAACTTGAAATTCGACCAACTACAATTTATCAAAAAAATATTTCGGATGAATAGGATTGAATTTGATTCAAATTCAACTGAGTTTACAAAATACGTTTTTTTTTCAGGGCTCTAGTGTGACCACATCATTCCACTTGCGCTTTTTTTCCAAGACCACAAATTAAATATCACTATCTTTTCCTAATGTGCAATGTTATGCTCCCCCCCCCCAAGGAAACCTGTAACCGATACAGCCTGGAGCCATTGCAGGGAGATGGCTGCCGAGGGGCACAATCCGTGGAGGCTCATTGGGTCCTGGGAGAGAAACTGCAGATTGGAGATGTGGTCCGGGGAGCGGGGAGACAACCTGCAGGTCAGAGACATGGTGCTGAATGGACAGCAGCATGCACAGCTGTAAGAGGAACGGAGTGAGCTGTAAATGAGGCAGCCAGCGTTTAGCAGCACAACCAGACAGATTCAGTGCAGCAAGAGGTGGAAAGGAAAAAAGAGTCCTCCCCAACAGCACACTACACTCAAGTCTCTCTCCAACGCTGCCACAGTGATACCCAGCAAACTACTTACCAGTGCAGGGAAATTTAGTATCCAGCAGTTACTGATACAAAGGGCAGCAGCAGTACACAGGGTCTTCATCCAAGTAAGTGCCTTTAAAGTTCATTTAACTCTTTAGGAACATCCCCCATAGGCAAAAAAAAAATTGCCAGGTTTTAGATGGCGAATAGTCAAATACAAATTTTTAAAGAGACAGTACATGATAATTTTTTTAAAAAAATCAAATTTTGAATTTTTTTTAAAACTCAAATCGAATTTGGACTATTCCCTAGTCGAATTACACTAAAATAAACTTGAAATTTGAATTTAAAAATGTTCAATTCGACCCTTGATAAATCTGCCCCTTAGTGTTCATGGGAGTTTGTAAAAATGAATGGGATCCACCCTCAAACTTGAATCAGATTTGTATCGAATTTGGTTCGAGTTTTAAAACTTTTTCTCCAAAAAAAAAACTAGAATGTCAGGAAGCCAGTAAACAACTCTAAATTGAACCCAGGACTTCCCCCATAAGATAAAACAACAATTCGGCAGGTGTTGAATAGTTGTATTTGAATTCTTAAAGGGTCAGTACATAAAACATTTCAAAAATCATAAAAATTCAAAATTAAAAAATTCACTTTGACCCTTGATAAATCTGCCCCTTACAATAGGCGGCTTTTTGCTGCCCCTTTTAACTGGGTGCTTGTTGTTGCCTGAGGCAAGGCTCTCACCTTGCTTCATGGCAGGAGCAGCCCTGATGAGAGGGGAACAGAAGACCACCAACAAATTTAGACCTAAGAGATTATGTAGAAGAAATCAGGAAAACAAAACAATAATTCGTATTGACACAGATTCACTTGAACAATCATTTCATCATCTCACTTTCACACTTTTATCAAGGACTGATGCAATATTTATCATGTGAAAACTCTATTGAAATCTATGGAGAAAAACTGGAACTGAATTAGAAAAAAAACCTTTTTCTCCTCGAATTGAATCTTGTACACGACTTTTCACTTGATAAACCATGAAATAACTTTTTTTCACTGAAGTAAATTTGGCCCATGGTTTTTAAATGTTGATGGTTTGGGATCAAGCCTGGGATTTTGGGTCCCATTGCATAGGCCACTTTATTCTTTATTCCCCAGAGGGCATCTTCAGCAATGGTGAAAAACATAAATGCCAGATACTGTTATGGAACTTTCTGGATAGCAGTTTGTCTTATAGAGCAGTATTAATAGATGTATGCAGGGGAGGACAGGGGGGGACAAGTGTCCCGGGCCCAGGCATGAAGGGGGCCTGGCAGTGCTGCACTTTTGTAAGAGTCAGGCCCCCCTTGCGAGCTCCAAAGCCTGTGGCCGAAGGACACGAAGCCACGAAAACAAATGAAGTCCGAAGTAGCGAAAAGACCCCAAGTCACGAAAGGAGGCGAAGTTGAAGTCCTGAAGCCATGAGTTCAATTCTACTGAACACCAATTTGTGCTATTTTATTTTTTTTTTAATCTCCCGGCCACCAATGTATTATTTTAATATTCTATAGGCCCCTGCCACCAATGTTTTTATAAAAAATATTTTTTGGGGCCCCAATTTTTTTAACTTGTAAGGGGGACCCTGATGCCAATGTTGTTTTAAAAAATATTTTTTGGGCCCCAATTTTTTTCAACTTGTAAAAGGGGCCCTGGCGCCAATATTTTTTAAAAAAATATTTTTTGGGGGATCTGGGGTGGGGATTGGGTGCCAGTGTGGGCGGTGCCACCAAAATGTTGTTGTACGGGGCCCCATGATTTCTAATGACGGCTAGGGATGTAGCGATCGTCGGAAAAAATGTTCGCGAACATATTCGCGAACTTGCGTCAAAAATGTGAACGGTTCGCGAACGTCGCGAACCCCATAGACTTCAATGGGAAGGCAAATTTTAAAAGCTAGAAAAGACATTTCTGGCCAGAAAAATGATTTTAAAGTTGTTTAAAGGGTGCAACGACCTGGACAGTGGCATGCCAGAGGGGGATCAAGGGCAAAAATGTATCTGAAAAATACATTGTTGACACAGCACTGCGTTTTGTGCTGTAAAGGGCAGAAATCACACTACGTCACTCAGGTGATGTTTCTGGACACGGAATGTGAAAAAGCTCACACAGCTAGGTGGCACTTGGTTAAAGACTGGGCAAACAATGCCTGCAAGGGCAACGTATACAGTAGTTGATACGGAATATATTATTGCTGCTGTAAAAACATCACTCAGGTGATGTTTACGGACACGGAATTATTATTGTTATTTAGACAGAATGTGAAAAAGCTCACACAGCTAGGTGGCACTTGCATACCTCCCAACTGTCCCTCTTTTGACCTCTCAACCCCCTGTCCCTCTTTTGTACTGGAAAGTCCCTCTTTTCTCTGCACTGAACAGCCAGAAAAAAAACAGTTTCTAACTTAATTGGCTTTTGGCAGAGAGCTCAGAACAGCTAACAGGTGCAAATAAGATACTTTGTAACAATTTTGACTCTGGTTGGTGCTGGTAGTGGTGAACTACTAGGAGGAGCAGCACACCAGTCCCACTCCCCAACACAGCTAGACTAATAGCACTGGGCTCTTATAGTAGCAAAGTAAAAAAACAAAAAAGAAAATAAAAGCAGTCCTTACAAGGACTATTGGGTTATTACAGCAGTCAGCAGATGAGATCAGAAGCAGTGCCCACAGCAGCTACATACAGAGCCCTGCAGTAGAAGGTAGAATACTAGTCAGCAAAGCTAACTAACCTAAACTCACTGTCCCTCAAATCCCTGCAGAGTTCTGTCCCTACAATACAGAGCAGTATCAAGTAGATTACTAGCCAGCAAAGTTACTATCAACTGTCCCTCAAATCACTAAACAGCTCTCTCCCTACACTAGCTCTTCCAAGCACACACAGGCAGAATGAAAAAACGCTGCAGGGCTTCAGTTTATATATGGAAGGGGAGTGGTCCAGGGGGTGGTCCAGGAGGGAGAGCTTCCTGATTGGCTGCCATGTATCTGCTGGTCTGGGGGAGAAATGGCAAAAATAAGTGCCAGCTAAGGCGAACCCAAATTGGCGAACGTCGCGCGACGAACGTCGTTCGCGGGCGAACAGTCCGTGACATCCCTAATGACGGCCCTGTATACAGCTTTAAGATGTAAGAGACAGATATTATTATATAGTGATAGGTTATAGATATACACATACCACTTAATCACTTGATCCTGTCTTAAAAGTTTATTTTGCACAATATTAACAGGAAATTAAAAGTCTTAAGAAATACTGAAAAAAAAAAGCAGAAGTGGAGACCCAGGGAGCAGTTGTATGTGACACGGAGGAGGCAGAACAACACTGAGAAGGAACCAGTCAACTGGGCAGAAAGACATTCCAATCCATTGGCACAAGATGGACAGAGGTAAGGAATAGAACAAGGGACTGGGATGGGAGAAATATAAATATAATGGGAGTATGTATGTTTTATTAATATGGAGAGAAGAACAGAACAGAGCAGGGAGAAGCCTATATACCTATACTGGGCTGTTTCTGTTATGTCTGCTCCATCATTACTATAGTAATCAGCATCTGTCTGTACTTTGCTATTCCCTTATTGCAGAAACATATGAAGCAGCAAGCAGTTTCTTCCAGCCAAGTTTCCAGAAGTAAAATACCTTCAAACCTCCATATAACATCCCTTTATTTTAAGTTTCCCAGCACTTTACATAGTTTTTTTGCAGTCCCGCCAATTTATAATGCGCTTCAATAGGTGCTTTCCCCAGAGTTTACATTAATTTCTGCCTTTTTTCTAAAAAATGCCCATTTGCCCTGCGTGAATATTATTTTTAATGAAATTAAGGGGCAGATTTATCAAGGTTCGAATTTTGAGTTTATGGGAGTTTTCGATCAAATAAGTCCATATTCGGCTGAATTAGAATCATACGAATCAAATTAATATCGCATTCGATCATATTAGATTCTACGTTTTTCCCAAAGAAAACTCAGATTTTTTTAAAGTGCATCAATTGTTTCCAAATAGGTTCTAGGAGGTCCCCCATAGGCTAAAATAGCAATTTGGCAGGTTTTAGATGATGAATGGTTGAAGTTGAATTTTTAAAGAGACATAAATTTCAAAATTCGGTTTTTCAAATTTTTTAGAAATTCTAATTTAATTTGTACTATTCCCTAATCGAGGTACACAAAAATAACTTGAAATTCTATTTTGTTTCATTCAAAAATTCACCTCAACCTTTGATAAATCTGCCCCTAAATAAACCCAAATAGGCTGGTTTTGCCTCCAATAAGGATTAATTATATCTTAGTTGGGATCAAGTACAAGGTACTGTTTTATTATTACAGAGATAAAGAAAATTGTAAAAAAATTGGATTATTTGGATAATATCAGGTCTATGGGAGACAGCATTTCTGTAATTTGGAACTTTTCTGGATAATGGGTTTCCAAATAATGGTTCCTATACCTGTACTGTGTATGGACTTGTGTATGGAGTCTTGAACTAATAGTAACTTAATCATCATAGCTTTATATTTTATTTTTATTCCTAGGAAAATGCCAACACTATCTTGAGAGTGCTAATGAAACTTATGAAAATATGGAAACTATTAAGTCATCAAGGAAAAACATGGAGTTTTATGAAGAAGAAAAAGTAGAAAAGGAACAGTATATTAAGGGTAGCCTGTGCATAATGGTTCAGTTGGATAAGTCAATCTTTATTTGGCAATATGTAGGGTGGCCATACATGTTAAGGCCAATAATAACAATGTTGTCCAGATGTAGCTATGATAGAAAAAATGATGCCCATAGACTCCAATGGGTGGAAAAAAATTCTCATGCGTAGCCCATAGATTTCGGCAAATATTCAGTTTCACAAATTTTTGGCAAAGTGAAATAGGTCACACCCACTTTCACACCTGCTGCCCAGTTTAATGGATCAATACTATTTGCCCTTGTGCAGGCCCAAGTCTTACAATACCTATCATAGAAAAAAACTAATGTATTTGGGTTGCGGTCAACTTGATCTAAGATTTTTTTGAAGGGGTGGTTCACCTTTAAGTTAACTTTTAGTATGTTATAGGATGGCAAATTTCTATTGGTCTTCATTATTTAGCTTTTAAATTATTTCCTTTTTTCTTCTGACTCTTTCCAGTATTCAAAAGGGGGTCACTGACCCCATCTAAAAAACAAATGCTCTGTAAGGCTACAAATGTATTGTTGTCTCTACTTTTTATTACTGATCTTTCTATTCAGGCCTCTCATATTTCAGTGTCTTATTTAGTGATGGGCGAATAAATTTGCCTGACACGAATTTGAAGCGAATTCCAGCATTTTAGCATCAATTTTCACGAATTTTCCATGAAAACGTTCGAAATGCTCGGTTTTTTTCATGAAACGGTTCGATTGCTTGATTTTTTTTGTGAAAACGTTCCAATTGCTCGGTTTTTTCATGAAATGTTTTGAATTGCTCATTTTTTTACGGTGTATAATGAAGCATTAAACACTACACTATATACCAATGTTGCTCTCTTGCAGCTAAGAGTGCTGGGATTTTTCTATCATTGGTCTAACTTTGAGGATATTGGGAGATTTACATATTAACGGCAAAGAGGCAGAAGGTATATTGTATCTTGTATGTTGAACTATATATTTTATTACAATATCTAACTACGCCCACTGTTGGCTGATCAATATGATAAGTTGGCTGGTAGGTCATCAGGAATGGCTACACTTAAAAGGACAGTAACATAAAAAATTGTTTTAAAAAGTGTTTTAAAGTAATAAAAATATAATGCAGTGTTGCCCTGCACTGGTAAAACTGATGTGTTTGCTTCTATAGTTGATATAAATAAGCTGCTGTGTAGCAATGGTGGAAATTGAAAAAAAGTCTATATGGCACAGCCAGGTTAAATAGTGGATAAGAGATTAAACCATTATGTTCTACAGATCTTATCTGCTGTGTAACCTGAGCCTTTTCTCCTTTGAATGGCTGCCCCCATTGCTACACAGCAGCTTATTTATATAAACAATAGTAGTGTTTCTGAAGCAAAAACATCTGTTTTACCAGTGCAGGGCAATATTGCATTATATTTGTATTACTGTAGGGAAGTGTTATTTGCCCTTTCCCTAACTGCATAACCCTGTGACTTTAAATCTGGATCCACCAAAAGCATGGCTGCTGCTTGCACTGCAGTGAGACAGTTTTCAGCCACAGCCTAGCCAATCAGCAAGAAGGATTTGCTTCTGACCTTGTGACCTCTCTGAAAGAAGTTTGGAGCCAAAATGAAAGTGAGGCTTAGGTTAACCAGGAAGAAGAGAAGAGGAAAGCATGGACTAATACACTGAGAGCAGTCTGCAATCTCTCCTTCTCTCTTGTGAGTGTTCCTGCTGATTTCTCTGAGTAGGAAGCTAGGGATTTCACCTATAGAACATTTACCCATATAGGGAATCCCATAGTCAGAGCACAGGGAGTTAGTTAACCCTTTCCAGTCAGCCATCATAGTGACTGGAAGTAGTGCAGCTGCCTGAGCTATTGCTAGGGAAGTAATCTCTGTAGGATAGATAGGACTTCAGCCCTGTAGTGAGTTGCCAGCGTGTACACCGGATCTGGACTGTGGATTTCCCACCAGCCTCCGTGACAGTGGATCTCCTCAGGAATTCAGGAAGCCTTTCCCTACACCAGCATTCCAAGCTCAGTGTGGATTAAAGCTGCCAGACTGCTTCCCTGTATCTGCTCTGCCTCACAGGATCGCTTTCTTCTTTCATTATCACTGGGAGTTGGTGAGACCTTCACTTTACACACCCCGGGGTGCATCAATCTAGTGTTGCAACACATACCTCTTCTATTACTACTTTGGTATATCCCCTCAGACCTCTAGTGTGCACACTCACCATTCTTAAAGTGACAGTGGACATTTTCATACCAAGGGTGATACTTATTATATTGTCTTATATTCATCGTATTATTGTTATTTCACTGTTCATATTGCATTTGCATATATTACAATTTCTAATATTACATATTACTGCATTTCTGCCTATTGTGTGGTTTATTGTCTGCTACAATTGGTACCAAAATCACTGCTATTGCAGTTCCCAGGGAGTTGTATGCCACCAATATCTGGTTTTAGCCCTGGGTGGAGGCACTTAACTTATCCAAACCCCGCAAATCTCCCACTTAGCGGAGGCTTGGGATCTATACTGTTAGCGCCACAGTGTGGCCCTGGATATTCCTGCCAAGAAAGGGTTACATTTTGGAGTCACTGCTGAGAGACGATTTGTAGAATTTCAGTCACAATGTCTGCCATTACCCCAGAAGGAGTTAAAATGTGGGCTCTGCAGGAAGGACTTAATTTGCCCTGTGCCTTTGCACTTGATCATATTCCCCTACAGTTACCAAATAATATGCTGGAACAGACACTGTCATCTAACCCAGGCCTGGCTGGTTCTGCTATAGTCACATCATCACTTTCACCTTTACAAGGATTGAAACAAGTGCTGTGTGTAGCTCAGTCTGAGCTTAACAGAGACAGTATACCTGCAATTATCTATCCAAATGGTATTTCTCCAAGGGGATGGCCTGTTGTATATCCTCCTACTGTTCCTGCTATGCAACCACAATGCTCTTCCAGTCCCATGTCTGTGCAGCCAGACTCCTGCAGCATACTTATATTGAAAATGACACTTCATACATATCACCTCAATATCCTAATTTTGAGTGGCGACCTCCTCCAGCACCTCACCCATTCACTAGCCTAGACACAATTGCACCTATATTTGCTGAAAGCATACAGAAAGTGACTGAAGCTAGTCTACGGTTATGGCAAGAGACTGTCTGGAGTGTAAAGAAGTATTTTTCTGGTACTGAACCAGTACCCAAAGGGGAAGAAGTGTTTACTGACTGGATAGAGTACATCCGCCCATTGTTAGAGGAATGGGAGGGAACTGATAAAATGAAGCAACGCAGACTAATGGAGCTAGTAAGACCCCCTGCTTTGATTTTCTTACAAGCCCATAAGACTAAACAACCTGATTGTACTGTTAAAGATTTATTACAAGCTTTGATAACTCGCTATGAGAAAATATGAGGATCTTCAACAACGTCTTGCTAAGTTTCAAGCTATGCGACAACTTAAAGGCGAGAGAGCATCTGTCTTCATTAGCAGAGTGTCTAACGAACTGAATTACCTCATATTCAAAAAGATAATTCCTGCAACTCAGGAAGTGTCTCAACTTCACAGGCAAGTAAAGTGGGGATCAGACCCCCATCACCCTGTCAATCTTGCTGTGCAAGCTTACATAAGATACAACCCAGATGCTGTAACAGGGGATCTCTTAAGAACTGCAGAGGAGGAAGAAGCCAGAATAGACTTCTATTATGCATCTTCTACCCAAGCTTCAGATTTAAATCAGAAAGAGAACCCTTCAAAAGCTCCATCCCAGACTGTTCCACAGCCTGCAAAGAGCCAGCCAGCTGGAGCACCATTATTTCCTAAATCCCAGAAATTTTTCTGCGAGTATTGTCGAAAACAAGGCCATGACATCACTAAATGCCCTCGCAAGGTACAAGCTACTCCTGTGCAAAGCCAAGCTGGAGAATGTAACTCAATCAGACATAAGAAACGGACGCCTAACCACCCAAAACCACTTGTTGGGGTAGGGCGGAAGTGCATCTTCCATCTGACTGTGAATGATGTTCCGACTACTGCATTATTTGACACTGGATCACAGATAACCATCATCGGTCGTCCTTTCTACCAGAAACATTTATCCCACCTACCCTTGACTCCAGCTGATGACATAGAGGTAGTAGGTGTGGGTGCCAAATCTGCTTGTATGGATGGAAAAGTGGAAGTTGATCTCCGAATTCCTGGGATAACTTCTGAAGATGAACCACCTCTCAAAGTGGTTGCTTATATTTGTCCTCCTGCTGCTCATAGGACATCTGCACCACTCATCGTGGGATCTAATGTGAAAGCAGTTGAAGATGCTTTTCTAAAGTTTCTGCAATTACAAGGCACCACTGATGTTTCTTCCTTCCCTGTGTCAGCAGCAGTAAAGAGACTGTGTCAAGCCTTTGTACCCGAATTCTGTCAGGGCCCTGTGTACAGACTAAATGGGCCTGCTATGGAAATTCCAGCTGGGCAAGCACGACTGATAAAGGTTACCAGATCTCTGCCTATGGAATGTGACACCCAAAGCTATTTTCTTCTGGAAACTCCACCTGAACAAGTGGTAAAGCATGGTTGGGAACTAATTCCAGAAAGAAAAGATTGGCGAGACGGGATGCCCGAGTTTGATTGGGTTGTTCTGCAAAATCACAACCCTTGGCCTATTACAGTAAACGAATTTGATGAAGTTGGAGTGTGTTACTCGGTTCAGGAAGTTACATCTGAATCAGAAGTATGTTCTGCACATATTGAACCAAACGATGCACCTCTTAATTTTGATTTTGGGGACTCTCCCATGCCGAAAGAAGCCAAAGAACTGCTAATTAAGGATCTGAACTTCAGAAAAGATGTGTTCTCCACTGATGACATGGATGTCGGATGTGCCAAGAGTGCCTGTCATACCATTCGCTTAGCAGATTCTAAACCTTTCAGGGAGAGATCTAGGAAGCTGCCACCCCGAGACATTGAAGATGTGTGTACATGTCTGAAAAAGATGAAAGATCAGAATATAATCACAGATTCCAGAAGTCCTTATGCTTCCCCTATTGTGGTGGTTCGGAAAAAGGATGGATCTGTTCGTCTGTGTGTGGACTACCGTACATTAAACTGGAGAACCATACCTGACCAATACACTTTGCCCAGGATTGAAGATTCCTTGGAAGCTTTAAGTGGCAGTAAGTGGTTTACAGTGATGGATCTTAGATCTGGATACTATCAAGTACCCATGTCCCCTGAGGATCAAGAGAAAACTGCCTTTATTTGTCCTCTGGGATTTTACCAATTTACCCGAATGCCTCAAGGTATTTGCGGGGCCCCCGCCACATTCCAGAGACTTATGGAAAAAGTATTGGGAGATCTATGCCCCCGAGAGTGTCTTGTATACCTTGATGACATCATTGTGTTCGGAAGTACTCTAGAAGAACACCATGAAAGACTCATTCGTGTGATTGACCGACTTCAAGAAGAAGGTCTATAACTGTCTATTGACAAATGCAAATTTGGCCGCACCTCAGTACACTATGTGGGACATATTGTGTCTGCTGAAGGCGTATCCACTGATCCTGCTAAAATAGAAGCAGTGGTGAATTGGCCACAACCAAACAACATTACAGAGCTTAGGTCATTCCTAGGGTTCTGTGGCTATTACAGAAGATTTGTGGAGGGATATTCTAAGTTGGCAAAACCCTTACATGCCTTACTGACCCTCACCTCAACTGATGAAAAGGCTGCCAAAAGTTCCAAATTACCCTTTGGGGATAAGTGGACTGATGCCTGTACTGAAGCCTTTGCTGCTTTGAAGAAATGTCTCACAGAAGCTCCTGTGTTGGCTTATGCAGATCCTACAAAGCCCTATATCCTCCATGTGGATGCCAGCTATGATGGCTTGGGAGGAGTACTTCATCAAGAGTACCCCGGAGGATTGCGTCCAGTGGCATATATCAGCCGAAGTTCGACTCCAAGTGAGAAAAACTATCCAGTGCACAAGTTAGAGTTTCTGGCACTTAAGTGGGCCATTGTTGACAAACTTCATGGATACCTGTATGGAGTACCATTTGAAGTAAGAACTGATAACAACCCTCTAACATATGTTCACACCACAGCCAAACTAGATGCTACAGGCCACAGATGGTTAGCAGCCTTATCCAACTATCAATTCACACTTAAGTATAAACCAGGTCCCAAGAATGTAGGAGCCGATGCCCTATCTAGAAGACCTGGCCTACCTGCTACTTCTGATAATGAAGAGTGGAAAGAAATTACAACTTCAGGAGTAAATGCCTTTTGCCTAGCTTCTGCTGTAAACAGAAGGAAACTCAACTTCTCAGACTTAAGATTAGTGTATTCACTGGGTGCCAGACCCGGTTGTGTTCCGGATGCTTTCAGCTGCCCTGCAATGCTAGGGATTGATCAGTTGCACCCTTTGAAGAAAAAGGATTTGATCAGAGCCCAGCAAGCTGACCCTATCATTGGACCCCTGAGGAAAGCTGTCCTGCAAAAAGACCAGGAATACCTTAAGAAGTCTCTGCCTTCTGATAGCACTATCCTTTTGAGAGAATGGGAGAAGTTTCAGATAGACAATGGACTCCTGTATAGGGTACTACAATACCACGATCATCCTGATCGACGTCAATTAGTTCTTCCCAAGAGGTATAGGCAGTTTGTGCTCAGAAACCTGCATGACAAAAATGGCCATTTAGGTATCGAGAAAACCTATGGTTTGATTCAAGATAGGTTCTACTGGCCTAAAATGAGAGAAACTGTTACTGATTATTGCAGAAGATGTCTGAGATGTTTGCAAAGAAAGACATTGCCCATAAAAGCTGCACCTCTGGAGCACCTGAAAAGTTCAGGGCCCTTAGACCTTGTCTGCATGGACTTTCTCTGCATTGATCCTGATACTAAAGGTGTTGGAAACATTCTGGTAGTCACTGATCATTATACCCGCTATGCTCAAGCATTTCCTACCAAGGATCAGAAAGCTGCCACTGTTGCTAAAGTCCTTTGGGAAAAGTTCTTTATCCACTATGGATTTCCTGTCCGTCTGCACTCAGATCAAGGACGTGATTTTGAGAGTAAATTCATCAAAGAGCTTCTGCAGCTACTCAATATTAGCAAAAGCAGAACTACACCATATCATCCTCAAGGAGATGCACAACCAGAAAGATTCAACCGCACCTTGCTAAATATGCTTGGTACACTTCCCGTTAAAGAGAAAAGATTCTGGAGTCGCCATGTTAGTACCATGGTTCATGCTTACAACTGCACTCGTCATGAGACTACTGGATATTCTCCCTACTTCCTCATGTTTGGCAGAGAAGCACAACTACCAATAGATCTTTACTTTGGAGTGTCAGTAGATGGTATGGACAGTATCAATCACTCTCAGTATGTTGCTAAATTAAAGGAAGACTTGTCTAGAGCTTATCGCCTTGCTGAGGATAATGCTTCCAAAACTAATCAAGGCAACAAGAGAAGATATGATGCCAAAGTACGCCACAATGAACTTGTTCCTGGAGATAGGGTGTTACTGAGAAACCTAGGAAACCAGGCTCAGCATAAACTAGCTGATCGTTGGCGTACAGACTTTTATGTCATAGTTGATAAACTGCCTGGTATCCCTGTCTACCGTATCAAAGGTCCAAGGGGGTATCTAAAGGCCTGGCACAGAAATCATCTCTTACCCATACCTCAGGTATCTGACTCAGAGACAGAAAATCAAACAGACTCTACTGTTAGTGATGATCCCTCTGATGCTGAGAATTCACAAAATGACTTTGATGTTTCAGTAGATTCACCTGCAGCAATTCATGCCGATGATGATGAACAGCCAACAGTTGCACCTACTAATTCACATGATGACCAACCTCCATCTGCAAGGACTTTGAGCCCAAACACCCCAGACTTTGTTCCTGCTGCCCAGTCTGGACTGAATCAAACTCAAAATTCAGTTAACCCAGCCTCAGGACTGCCTGCTAGGGATGTGCGGAGGGGAGGAAGGATAAGGAGGCCTCCTAGTGCTCTCACCTATGATTCTCTAGGAGTACCTAGCTATACTTCTCAACCTTTTGTTGGATATGCTGTACCTTATCAAAATGGTTTGAATGTGCCTTGTGTTACTGATGTTCAATCTTTGCTAAGAGAAATGCACCAAATGATGAGTAGATTATCTTCTATGATGTCTGTTGCATACTACTAATTTAATCTCTCTTACAGCAACCATTGTGACTTGATAGATCTCAGGAGAGACTATTAGAAGTGGATGTTATTACTGTTTATAACACATTGCATATTGCTTGTTTACAATGTTTGTACTCTTGCTGGGCCAGAAGGGATTTTCCGGGGGGAGAATGTAGGGAAGTGTTATTTGCCCTTTCCCTAACTGCATAACCCTGTGACTTTAAATCTGGATCCACCAAAAGCATGGCTGCTGCTTGCACTGCAGTGAGACAGTTTTCAGCCACAGCCTAGCCAATCAGCAAGAAGGATTTGCTTCTGACCTTGTGACCTCTCTGAAAGAAGTTTGGAGCCAAAATGAAAGTGAGGCTTAGGTTAACCAGGAAGAAGAGAAGAGGAAAGCATGGACTAATACACTGAGAGCAGCCTGCAATCTCTCCTTCTCTCTTGTGAGTGTTCCTGCTGATTTCTCTGAGTAGGAAGCTAGGGATTTCACCTATAGAACAGTTACCCATATAGGGAATCCTATAGTCAGAGCACAGGGAGTTAGTTAACCCTTTCCAGTCAGCCATCATAGTGACTGGAAGTAGTGCAGCTGCCTGGGCTATTGCTAGGGAAGTAATCCCTGTAGGATAGATAGGACTTCAGCCCTGTAGTGAGTTGCCAGCGTGTACACCGGATCTGGACTGTGGATTTCCCACCAGCCTCCGTGACAGTGGATCTCCTCAGGAATTCAGGAAGCCTTTCCCTACACCAGCATTCCAAGCTCAGTGTGGATTAAAGCTGCCAGACTGCTTCCCTGTATCTGCTCTGCCTCACAGGATCGCTTTCTTCTTTCATTATCACTGGGAGTTGGTGAGACCTTCACTTTACACACCCCGGGGTGCATCAATCTAGTGTTGCAACACATACCTCTTCTATTACTACTTTGGTATATCCCCTCAGACCTCTAGTGTGCACACTCACCATTCTTAAAGTGACAGTGGACATTTTCATACCAAGGGTGATACTTATTATATTGTCTTATATTCATCGTATTATTGTTATTTCACTGTTCATATTGCATTTGCATATATTACAATTTCTAATATTACATATTACTGCATTTCTGCCTATTGTGTGGTTTATTGTCTGCTACAATTGGTACCAAAATCACTGCTATTGCAGTTCCCAGGGAGTTGTATGCCACCAATATCTGGTTTTAGCCCTGGGTGGAGGCACTTAACTTATCCAAACCCCGCAAATCTCCCACTTAGCGGAGGCTTGGGATCTATACTGTTAGCGCCACAGTGTGGCCCTGGATATTCCTGCCAAGAAAGGGTTACATTACTTTAAAACAATTACATTTTTCGATGTTACTGTCCCTTTAAATAACTGAACTGTAGAAAGAAGATACGTTTTAGCACATAGAATGGTAGATCATAGAACTCTAATGGTTTTAAGTTTCATGCTCACTAGTGACAATGAGCCAGCTGCACAAGCACATCATTTGCAGTTCTCTGGAACTATGTTTAGCCTGTTGCCACATAATCTACACTCACCCACTGATGTTTTCGACAGCTGCGTGTGATCTGCTTATGTGCCAATAGTCACAGTTCCAGAGAACTGCAGAATATGTGTGGTTAGCTCATAGTGACTAATGTGCATAAAGTCTTCTACCTAAAATGTAGTCAAAATAATCAGAATACAGGCATAGGACCTATTATCCGTAATTTGGACCTCTGAAATCTGCTAAAAAAATTATTTGAACGTTAAACCCGATAAGGATCAATTATATCTGAGTTTGGATTAAGTACAAGGTACTGTTTTATTATTACAGAGAAAAGGGAAATCATTGTAAAAAATGTAATTATTTGATTAAAATGGAGTCTATGGGAGACGGCTTTCTGGATCCTATACCTAAAAATGTTTCTCCAAAATGCTAGGTTGTTAGGTACATAATAGCCACTTACTGTTGGATAGGTTCAGAGTCACTATGAGTAAGCCCAGACTGTAGGGCACTTTGTACCCACAATATCCAAAGGGCTGCAGGTTGCAATATGCATTTTTATACAAGATTTATACAATAGACTTCCTATAGACTTCCTATATAGACAGTAGGATGCATTTAAAGGAGAACTAAACCCTAAAAATAAATATGTCTAAAAATGCCATATTTGATCTACTGAAATTATTGCACCAGCCTAAAGTTTCAGCTTGTCAATAGCAGCAATGAACCAGGACTTCAAACTTGTCACAGGGGGTCACCATCTTGGATAGTGTCTGTGACACTCACATGCTCAGTGGGCTCTGAGCAGCTGTTGAGAAGCTAAGCATAGGGGTTGTCACTAATTATCCAGCAGAAAATGAGGTTGGTCTGTAATATAAGCTGATGCTACAGGTTTGCTGATTATTAAATTCTGATGGTAATTGCACTGGTTTCTGTGCTGCCATGTAGTAATTATCTGTAATCAGCCTTATATTGTGACATTTCTATTCTATGTGTATGTATATATTGAGAGTGGGTCCCTAAGCTCAGTAAGTGACATCAGCACAGAGCATGTGCAGTGAATCAGCAGAAAAGAAGATGGGGAGCTACTGGGGCATCTTTGGAGACACAGTTCTTTACTGCTTAAGGGCTGTGGTTGCCTTGGGCTGGTACAGAAGCACAAACAACATTTATAGCTACTTCTTTACTTAGGCATTAGTTCTCCTTTAAGATTTAACTACCCCCCCAAAAAAAAGTATATATAAAGTGTATCTATCTATCTATCTATCTATCTATCTATCTATCTATCTATATATATATATATATATATATATACACAGAGAGAGAGTCTGAAAGGCATGCTGTTGGTATTTTTATTACTCAGACCTCGTTTATAAAAGCAAAACTCAGAGAAAAGGCTATTCAAATAAGTGAGGTTATGTTTATTAGACAAAGAAAAACAAGACAAGAGTTTTGCTTAGGAAGTTGTCACTATCACACCACAGCATAGTACTTAAGTGTGACAGAAGAACTTCCCAAAGACACTCCTCTTACAACAAGCTTTTATTCCTTTTAACAGAGCATTTACCATAAGAGCAAAGGGTACACGGAAATACCATGCATGGTCAGCCCTCCTCCTATATTAGAAGGCATGTAAGCTTACTATAGTAAATATTGCAATACCTGTTACATCATTTTATGTTTCCCTGATTCCAATATACACAAACCATAAACTCTATGTATTCTAGTTTGAGACAGGATGGGTGTTTGCAGTTCTGAAGCAACACTTCTGTATCTACCTGTTGTTTGACTTCTGTCTGCAGAGTCTTGACCTTTGGTCAGCATGTCATTGTATGATTACCTGAGACCACTATCATCAGTATTCCCTTCCCCCTTATCTGCCTTAGGTCTGGCCTTTGTATGTACCAGGACAAGGGGTCTTGATCTTTAATTTATATTAATAGTCCTCATCAATACCAGCCATTACCCGTCAAGGAATAGGGTGTTCTCATTATTCTATTGTTAAAATCATTATTTTATTGTCAATGCACTCACCCCCAAAAAAGGAAAAAAAAGCCCAGGTGCTGTCACTTATAATTAACTGTTTGTGATGTCTTGAGAAAGGTCCTCTGTGTAGGACCAAAAAGTCGCTATTGCTTCACATAAGTAAATTCTGATGAGTGTCCTTCATGTATCTCTCTCTCTCTCTCTCTCTCTCTCTCTCTCTCTCTCTCTCTCTCTCTCTCTCTCTATATATATATAAAAGTAGCAAGTTACCCAGTATAATTAGCCGTACAGTAAAGTATATCTCCTCCTGTTTCAGATGCAAAGACAAGTAAACCACTGAGGACACAAAAGACACTCCTGGTGGTTCTGTGGATCCTGGTGATCTTTGTATTTATTTTCCTGGTACTCCTCACAAGCCTGGGGTTCATATATTGTGAGTTTCATAAGAGACCATAGAACTACCGGTACATGACCGCAAATTCCCATAGAGCACTATTAGGATTCACATGTGAAAGTCACACAGTATGTGCTCTGACCTTGGTGTTTTGTGCACACACCACCTCTTCTCCTCTGAGCTACAAACAGTTCAGCTCTTTTCATTGTTCACTGCCAATGAGTCTGAAAGCAGAAGGAGTGAGAAAGCAAGAAAGGAAAAAAAGGAGGGGAAGAATATATTGTGTAGTACTTTTAATCACTCCAGTACTAGATACTAATCAATGTGATTTCACCATTCACCAAATGCTTGGTTGTTGTTAGAAAACACCTCTTTTAACTTACAATATCATTGTATTATTATCATTGGTTAGCCACAAAAGTTTTTTTTCTTTTGTAGCTATTATGTTCTGGACCCTGTAGTACTGTAGTACACAAAACGTTCACAGTAGCTGGAAGTAGAACAAACTTTACTAGGGAGGAAAGCATGGCTGAACTGCCAACAAGTTAGGAGAAAAGAGAGATAGAGAGGCAGATACTTGGGAAACAATAATCAGCAGAGCAGAGTGACACATCTCAGTTTAAGATGTAACAGCGCCATCTACTGCCATTATATTAACAGTCAATACATAACACCCCTCCCCTCCTAGATAACATAATCCTCTAGGTGGTGGGGCCTTTGAATGACCCTTCTGGGCCGCTCCATTGGGACACTGATGACCTCTCCTTGTGGATTGGTCTCAGTATCTGCTGGTAACCCCTCAGGTACATCTACTGTCTGTTCAGCTGCAGGAATCTCTTCCTCTGGAAAAGCTAGAGGAGTTAAGTCACCTTGCAATCCAAACTGGCCATGGTTACCCTCTGTATTAGGACAAACATTGTCCCCTAGTCTGCTCCACAGCTGATCAACATGTCTTCGAATAACTCGGCCATCCGCAGTCTTAACCTTGTACGAGACAGGGCCTGTCGCTTCAACAATGACTGCTGGTATCCATTTTGGTCCCAGTGCATAATTTCTGGCATACACACTATTGCCTGCTTTAAACATCCTCACTGTGGAGGTCTGTGCATTTTTATGGAATTTATCTTCCTGCTTATTTTGTACATCAGAAGCCAAGTCGGGATGCAGTCTGTCTAAACAGGTTTTAAGCCGTCGGTTCATCAAAAGTTCTGCAGGACTGCAGCCAGTCCTAGCAGAAGGGGTTATATGCTGCTGCAACAAAAACTTTGCCAGTCTATAATTCCAGTCACCATCAATTATCCTTTTTAATGCATCCTTTGTAGTCTGGACCATGCACTCAGCTTGCCCATTTGAGGATGGATGGAATGGTGCTGTTGTAACATGACGAATAAGGTTACTTTCCATAAATGCTCTGAAGTCTGATGATGTAAACTGTGCTCTGTTATCAGATACAATAGTGTCTGGGAGTCCATGGGTGGCAAACAACTTCCGCAACACTTGAATGACTGCATGGGTGGTTGCAGATGCCACTGGAATAACTTCCAACCATTTGGAAAAGGAATCAACCACAAGGAAGAATGTCTGACCTTGAAAAGGCCCTGCAAAATCGATATGAAGCCGTGACCATGGGCTCCGCATCACCTCCCATGGATGTACCCAGGCCTTAGCAGGGGCATGTCGGTTGGTCTGGCAAGGGACACAACTTTTTACACATATTTCAATACATTCATCCATTTTAGGCCACCAGACATAACTTCTAGCAAGGGCTTTCATATTTACAATGCCTGGGTGACTCTCGTGTAGGGCTTTAAGAACATGGTTTTGCCCTGCTTTGGGAATTACCACTCTATTTCCCCACAAAAGGCAACCTTTGTATGCAGAGAGTTCATGCTGGTGTTTCTCAAAAGGTGTGAACTCTTCCTTTAAATTTACTTTTGGCCACCCCCTCCATACCCAGTTCAAAACTCGAGACAATACTGGGTCAGTAGCTGTCATTCGGGCAATATCTGATGCCTGCAGAGGGGGACTAGGTAATGACTCTAGCATGAGGACCTCAGACAAGGCCGGTACTTGAAAATCAGGAGTGTTTACAGGTAAACGACTTAAAGCATCTGCATTACTTATTTCTTTTCCTGGGCGGTACTGCAACTCATAGTCATATGTAGGGATGTAGCGAACTGCCGTGTATGTGTTCGCGAACGCCGTTCGCGAACACCGGCAAAAAATGCGAACAGTTCGCGAACTTCGAACATCCGAAAATCGTTCGATTCGAACGATCGAAGGATTTTAATCGTTCGATCAAAGGATTTTCGTTCGAATCGAACGATCGAAGCCATTCGATCGAATGATTTCATTCAATCCAATGGCTTCGATCGTTCGATCAGAACGAAAATCCTTCGATTTTAGCGGTCGAAGGAATCGAATGGTCGAATGGTCGAACGATTTTTGACGCGAACGCCTATTGGCGAACGTCGCGCGACGTTCGCGAACATGCGGCGGACGCGAACAGTCGAATTTCGCGCGAACTAGTTCGCCGGCGAACAGTTCGCTACATCCCTAGTCATATGCATTTAGCAATAAACACCATCTCAGCATGCGTGGAGAAAGTATCTGCGCAGTAGGCCCATTATTTTTAAACAGACCCAATAATGGCTTGTGATCAGTAATTATAGCAAAACTTCTGCCATACAAGTACTCATGGAATTTCTTTACCCTTGCCACAATGGCTAAAGCTTCCTTACCAATCTGAGCGTAATTCCTCTCTGTGGTACTCATGGTCCGAGAATAGAATGCAATGGGAGCCTCATGACCGCCACTTACAGTATGATTTAAAACAGCCCCTATTCCATAAGAAGCATCACATGTGAGGTTAAGAGGTTTACGCAAATCATAATGTACTAGCACACTGTCTGATGATAAAAGTCTCTTGGCATCCTTGAAAGACTGCTCATGCAGGGCTGACCACTTCCAGGTAGAATTTTTGTCCAGTAGTCTGTGCAGTGGCTCAGCCACAGTAGCTTTGTCTTTCAAGAAAGAATGGTAGAAATTTAAAAGGCCGAGAAATGCTTGCAGCTCCTGTTTATTTTTGGGAACTGGAGCTTCATGAATGGCTTTTACTTTTGCATTTGTTGGATGTATTCCATTTGCATCAACTTTGTATCCCAGGAAATCAACACTTGGTACTCCTAAAACACATTTTTCTTTCTTAAGTTTTAACCCAGCATCAGCAAATCGCTGTAATACTGCTCTTACCCTTTCAGTTAATGATTCCATAGAGTCTGCTCCAATGAGGACATCATCAAAATATGGCACCACCCCTGGCAGGCTGGAAAGGAGGTCATCCATCAATTTCTGGAACACACCTGGTGCGATGCAAACTCCAAATTGCAACCGTGTAGCTTTAAATGCTCCTTTTTGTGTGATAATTGTTTGTGCATCAGCAGCTGCATCATCCACCGGTAACTGCTGGTATGCTTGAGCCAAATCAAGTTTGGCAAATAACTTTCCTTTAACCAAGGTGCTGAGAATCTGATTGATAGCAGGAATTTGATATGGATGTTCCTGTAATGCCTTGTTGATTGTACATTTATAGTCAGTACATATCCTCACTTCTCCATTTGACTTCAGTACAGGCACTATTGGGGTGGCCCAAGTTGGGCGGGTTACTGGAATTAGTGCTCCTTGTTGCACCAAGCGATCTATTTCGGCATCTATTTTTGGACGGAGAGCAAATGGTACAGGTCGTGGCTTCATGCGTATTGGGGCAACTTTGGGATCCAGCAGGAATGATATTGGTGAGCCCTTAAATTTGCCAAGGCCTTCTTCAAATACACTGCTAAAGTCTTTGAGGACACTTTGCAAAGAGTCTGTCATTGCATAATTTACTCCAGTTAATTGAATTCCTAGGGGCTCAAACCATTCTACTCCTAATAAGCTTGCTCTGTGTCCTTTTGTAATAATGAGGCGTAGTTTTCCTCTGTCTTTTCTATAGTGGACTTTAACAAAGCAGGCGCCCACAACATCCACAGGCTTTTTATTGTAATCCACAAGTCTAACTTCACATGGTAAAATAGGTGGGCCATTAGTGGGCCATAATGCATGGAAAGTTTCCTCTGAAATTAAGGAATAGACACAGCCTGTATCTACCTCCATTCTACATTTAGATCCTTGTAGTATTACATCAGTGAATTTCTTTTTGTGCATTGGCTCATTTTCAACACTATTTATAATTTCTGAGACATAAATATCTGTTTCTGCTTCCTTCTCAGTAGTGTCATTTTGGATTTTTACTATATGTGTTGCATCCCCAGATGGAGTTGCTCTGGCTTGCTTGTGTCTCTGTGAATTATCAACTTGGCGGCAGACTCTCTGTATGTGGCCGCGGCGCTTGCATTTGTGACACACAGCATTTTAGAAATTACAGTTTCCACGCAGGTGACCTCCCCCACAACTGTGGCACCTTAATTTTACTGTATCTGATACCTGTGCTGATGCTGGCATTTTGTACACTTGATGCAGCTCTGGTGCAATAACTGAACTGGCAGAGGCCTGTATCTCCTTGGAATGTGCAGATGCAGCCTCATAAGCAAGTGCTTCCTCCTGGGCCAAAGCAAAGGTTAGGTTGTGCTTTGCTAGAAGCCTTCTTTGCAGTGCTGCATCCCTGACCCCACATACAAGACGATCCCTTAGCAAGGATTCCAAGCTGCTGCCAAAATTGCAGTTTTCTGCCAAACTGCGCAGCTCTGCTATATAAGCAGCAATACTCTCACCTGACTGCTGGCTGCGTCTGTTAAAGTGGAACCTCTTAACAGTTTCAGATGTTGTGGGTGCAAAATGAGTTTTAAGCTGCTTAATAATTTCCTCAAATGGGCAGTCACTGGGTTTAGTGGGGGATACCAGAGAGCGAACAATCTCATAAGTCTTTGAGCCTATAACACTCAGCAGAACTGCACGTTTCTGCACAGGGTCTGTCACGTTATTTGCTTCTAGAAAGAACTGCTGTCTCTCTGCATAGGAATCCCAGGAGGATGGCCTGGCAATGTCAAACTCCTCTATGTGGCCCAGGGACATCATTATGGAAATAATAAAGTCTCAAGTTCCCTTTTACTCACTGGGATCTTGTAGTTGTAGATTATTTTATGGGTTATCTCAGAAACATAACAGTAGCGCTATAGTAAATTGAATCCACCTTACTCTACTATAAGCTTCACTCCCAGTAAATATGCTCAGGATGAGAGCTTAAAACCTTAGGGAGTGAGCCTTCGCAGTGATGTGGAAGCAGGGTGTAGTGCAACTGTAACTGTATTCAGGGTGCAAATAATTGGGTGCCAGTGGTTCTTATAACAGATTTATTGAGCATACAATCCTCAGTGGATTGTACATAAAGAGAACATTTCAGGATCATACATTACAATGAATAGGCAATACTCACAACACCTTTGGTCAGGATGATTCTCCTCAGAGATAGGAACAATACATGCAGCTTTGAGGAGGTACACCCAGCTTTCAGCCTTTTCCCTAAGTGGAACCTGAGGGGAATACTCTCTACCCTAGGTCTATACACTTACTCCCTACTTCTGGGCAATTAGTACCCGGGATCTTAATCCCACTACAATCCTCGAAGGAGCCTCAAGCTGCTCAACTAACTATCTGTCACTCCTAGAGTGACCTATTAAAGAGATAAACTATACTGACTAAACCCTATTTAGGTTTAGGTTCCACAAAATGGACCCTGAAAGTATGGCTTCAGAAGCTTTTATACTCTAGCACAATGCCATCTGCTGGTCACTGTGAGAAACAACAAGGGGCATAGCTTAAAGCAGGAATAGGAAACAGTTACCCCTCACAACTGTATTTTAGGACCCAGTTAGGTTTATAACACTAGGGGACTGCCTGCTAAATAATACTAGGGGTGGCTATTCTAAGGGAAGTTACTCTGTAACATCTAATTTATATTGTTTATTGTCACAGCACTAACTAGTGATCCACCTATAAATAACCAGATCCTGTAATGTAGTACAGGTATGGGACCTATTATCCAGAATGCTCGGGACCTGGGCTTTTCCAGATAAGGGATCTTTCCGTAATTTGCATCTTCATACTGTAAGTCTAGTAGGAAATCATATAAATATAAAGTAAACCCAATAGGCTGGTTTTGCTTCCAATAAGGATTAATTCTATCTTAGTTTGGATCAAGTACAAGGTACTGTTTTATTATTACAGAGAAAAAGGAAATCATTTTTATTGGCTAAAACTGAGTCTATAGGAAACAGCCTTTCCTTAATTCAGAGCTCTGGATAACAGGTTTACAGATAACGGAGCCCATTCCTGTACAATAGTCAGTTTCAGTCTTTATCTATAACCTCCTGAGCAGCTTTATAAGCCATTCAGTATCCCAGATGTTTGAACCCAATTCTAAATCAGATCTTTCCTATCTTTTGGTTTCAGACTCTACTGTTGCGAGTCAGTTGCAGCAGACAGGTGGGTATTCTCCATAAACCATTTATGTTTTATACTCCAAAAGGCATCAGAAGTATTCTCTTTTCTATTTTTGGTCATATCCCCTCTATCTTTCTTATCCAGTTTTTCTAGTTTTCTATCTCTACTTCTGACCTTCATTAGTTAGCAGGTGGTCATGTCATCAGTCAGGAAATGTTGAAGACTGTTAGATGCCCCTAAGCATCATTTTTGTTAGATAGCAACTATAGGCCTGTTCATATGGGTTGTACCTCCCTACTTCTCTTCTGTCCTCTGTTGATATCTGCTCTACTCTACTCCTTCCTTTCTATTCTCTCAGTCTCTTGACCTATTCTTGTGTCTATTGAATTAACATTTGTGTTGCTTTGGTTACAATATCTTCTCACTTGTCCTTCTTTTTCCTCTCAACTTCTGTCATTTCATCCTTATTTTATTTCCCATTTCCTTAATACCCCACTCTCACTTCTCTTATAACCCCTGTACTTTCCAACATACATTTATTTTACAAGATACAGTAGGTTATATACCAAAATGTGAAACCACTAGGATTGCCACCTGTTCCGTTTTGACTCGAACAGTTTTCTTAGTCCTGTTTGGGTCTCAACTCTCTGTTCGTTTTTTTTTTTGCTTTGTGAAACCTGGACAATAATTTGACCAATATATGAAAAACATCTGACTATTATGATAATCATACTGATTTATTTCCATCAACATGGCTTAGTTACTATTAAGAACAGTTTTTTATTATTATAGAAAGAAAAAGCAAATCAGACAACGGGCATTGCTGTATTTCATAGCTTTTGGGATAACTAGTTTCTGTATAATAGATCCCATACTTTTAATTAAAGCATTGGACTTATTCATCATGGGGAATATAGATAGAGCTAGGGTTGCCCGCTGTCTATCTTTGAACCAGACATTCCAGTTCAATACTTTCAGCCCAATTTAGAAAAAAAAGTGGATAGAAATCTAGGCAATTGCATCTAAGTGATGCTATAACCCCCATGTTATAACCCCACTCAACATCTTTGTGCCTGCACCTAATTATTTCTAAAAGTGCATGACTGAGGGCCACATTAACATTTTTATACAAAACAGGCTATGGGACCAAAAAATCCCTTGCAGAGATACTTCAATCCTGTTGGCTTCCAGATGGACAGTCCTGATTTAGGGTTTTCTGGAACTGCATGCATTTTCTGTATATACATAAATTATTTGCATCTTACCCCAGTGCAGTACAGAAACATTTCTGACTTAGTGCAGTGTGTATGTGCAAGTCTTTTAAGGAACAAGTAATCCCCGCTTCTTTTTCATTTAAAGTTGCCATAAGATGTCTCCTCGAGGTGGGGGAGCCATGCTTTGCATATTGTACATATGTAACTGTGCATGTGTGCACTGAATGCTGCAGGGTGCAAACATATTTAGTATTCTGAACATGCAGAAAAAATAGCAGTAAGAATTTCCAGTATTATGTTCCTGATGAATAGATCTAAGAAAACAAAAGCTGATGGGTTTTTTGTACAAAAGTAGTTTTTCTTGGGGGAATATCTTAAAGGAGAAGGAACGTCTTTTGTTTAGTTGCTTGGGGAATGCCAACAGTTAGGTACCCCAAGTGATTATACTTACTTACCTGATACCTTACCTGGGCTGATGCTCCTATCAGGAGAAAACTACAATGGTCATGATCCTCCTCTTCTGGAGTAGGGCTCTTCCTGCTTCTTCTTTCTTCTCTTGGCTGCTTCTACTCTGGGAAATGTAAAGAATGAAGAAGCAAACAAAGAAGACGTTTGCTCTGTGGTGGTCACTGGCAGAACTATGGGTCAGTTTAGTTTTCTGCTGATAGGACCACTGGCCCAGGGTGTCAGGTAAGTAAATGCAAAACACTTGGGAGTGACTAGCTTTTGGCACCCCAAATTAAAAAGACTTTGAAGAACAAAGAAGCAAAGAGCTCTGTGGTGCTCACTGGTAGAACACTGGGTTGGTGCAGTTTTCTGCTGATAGGAGCACAGGCCCAGGGTGTAAAATAAGTAATTGCAACCACTTGGGGGTAACTAGCTTTTGGCACCCCCCAAGTTAAAAATACTTCTCTGCTCCTTTAATTATTTATTTTTTGCAGATGAGGAGAAAGCCAACCTTGTATCACAAATCACAGCTATTTACCAGACTTTAGGTAAGCAAATGCCTCTTTAATGATCTTCTGAAGGTCCTGCCAATGAGTGCAGAGAGTTGTACACAAAAAAGAAAATAGCAGAAATATGACCCATAATTAGTGATGGGCAAATTTCTCCCATTTCGATTCGCCGAAAAAAACCCATAATTTGTGAATAGTGAAATCAGAAAGTTCACCAAAAAATCGTGAGATGCGAACGCTGTCACAAAAAAATCGTGCAATTTGAACGTTTTCGCAAAGAAATCGAGCAATTTGAACGTTTTCATAAAAAATTTAGCAATTTTTTTGCCTCCAGTTTTTCATAGCAAGAAAATATACAATTTCTATATGCAAAGTCCAGCAAAGCAAAAGGTTACTCAGGAGGTATAGTCGTGACATATTTATTTCAGAAGCGATAAGATTTTTCAAAATTAAACAGAATTCCTTTTAGCCGTTAATGTTTAAGACAAAACTATATATATAGGAATAAAAGCACTGCATAACTTGTGTTGCAATTACACTACTAGCTAGTATACATTTACTAATTAATGTACTCCCTTAAATGGTGTGTAAAATGTAACATACATTTTAAATGCCCCCCATCCCCGTGCATGTCTAATGCAGGCAGTATTTCATTTATAGTCTGCAGGGCTTTGCATTATTTTTTATGGTCCCCTAAAAACTGTAAAATTGGGGGTTCAACTATAACATCAGCTGTATGTATGAACTCATAAAAGGGGGTATTTTGTGACTTTTCATTATTCCTATTTGTAGAATAAATGTTACGGCTTTCTGTACCATTTTTCCTTTATTTTTCTCATCATCTCCAGGCTGCCCTAACTGCTCATGTTCTTGTTGTTTTGCTTCAGGACAAACCTGCCGACACTGCCCCTCTGGCTGGAGAATGGTGAATTCCTTTTGTTTCTATTTTTCTAGCAAGGACCAGGCCTGGGAGGAGGCTAAACACAGCTGTGTCAGTGCAAACTCTGTCCTTCTCATTCTAGAAGATGACGTAGAAATGGTACGAAAAACTGTTGATAATATATTTTTATATGACCACATTTATATGAGAACAGCCTATTCCAATGACGGACAAATGGTTATGAGTGTAGGAATAATAAAGTCTAATAACAAATGTCCCTATCATTCTGACGCTGCAATAACCACATGCCCAAGGCAGGAAAGGTGAAGGGATGGGTGATGTTCCCCCATTTATTATTTCTCTTATTAATGACACCCTGTGATGAGAGTCCACTTTGTAAGTTATTGACAGAATTCAGAGTGTCAGCAGATACTAGATGAGGCCCCTTTGTACAGAAGTGTTTTCTTCATTTACTGAGTCCCTCCCTGTGTCTGCTTTTAACAGAAAAAGAACTGTAAGTCTGAGGGACAGTTGTAAGTGGGAAACTATTTTCAGTGCAATATCTGTAGTTAAGAACATTCAGTTCTCTTCCAACATTTTGGGAGGGTTCAAGTTATATAACGTATGTATGTGTACTCCCATTTGAATCTATAAAAGCTTGTGAAAAAGGGAGTGTCTTTGGCAAAAGCCTCAGGTTACACTTCGGTGTAACATTGATGTTTTTTCCCAAAGCACAACCATTATATGTTCTTTGTTAAACTCAATAAACCTCATTCTATTTGAAATAGCCTTATCTCTGAGTTTTGCTTTCCATATAACGAGGTCATAGTAATAAAATTATCAACATATTCTGAATAGGGATTTAGGTCTAGTGTATTCCCTAATCCAACATGTTGGAATCCAAGTAACTGGAGAGCCTGAGGTTGCATTTAGAGAGGATACAGAGAAAGGTAACTGAGCTGGTGAAAGGTATGGGAAATCTCAGCTATGAGGAAAGACTGGCCAAGTTGGGGATGTTCATGCGGGAGGCACTTAAGGGGGGTATGATAACTATGTAGAAGTATGTAAGGGGATCATATAATAATCTCTCTAATGCTTTTGAGACTTCACTTTTTTTTTTGGCTTCCTCTGGATAAACTGGCAGTTAGGCAGGTTAAAGGAGAGGTAAAAGGTTGAACTTGATGAACGTATTTTTTTTTTCAACCTAACTTAATGTCACTATGTTACTATGTCACTACTCAGCCACTTCATCTTTTTTGTAAAGTTTTTTTAATGCACTGTTTAGAGGAAATGATGAACAAAGAAAGCAGAAGTGGAGACCCAGGGAGCAGTTGTATGTGACACGGAGGAGGCAGAACAACACTGAGAAGGAACCAGTCAACTGGGCAGAAAGACATTCCAATCCATTGGCACAAGATGGACAGAGGTAAGGAGTAGAATAAGGGACTGGGATGGGAGAAATATAAATATAATGGGAATATGTATGTTTTATTGCTATAGAGAGAAGAACAGAACAGAGAGGAGCCTATACACATTGGGATGGTGCCCATTCTCCTCATACAGTTTGTTTTAGTAAGGTCTGCTCTGTCTATAACAGGACACATAAATACATAAGACCATCTGTGCACTTATTGACATTACATTTATTTACATACATTGTTACAGAAATCAGTTTGTACATTCTCTGTGCTGCTTCTCTGACTACAGAATCAATGTAGCAGTAATGAGCTTTCCTCCAAACACAACCCCAGTTCCCACAATGCCTTGACAACTCTTGCTTGCTCTGTTAGAGATTGGCCAAATTTGGAGGAGGAAATAAGGCATGTGGTGGAAATTTAGCAGGAAGGTACCAAACTTCAGAATAGGAGAATCCAGTACAAAGGTGGTGGGTAGGGCAGTGGAGAAGTTAACGAAAAAGAAAGAAGAGAAAAGGGAGGGTGGGATGACATCCAGTCAGCTTATGATTCTGAAATGTTAATACTGTACATCAACTGTAATGTTTTTACTTTCAAGAACATTTCCACAATGACTTGCATCCCTTCCCACAATGCTGTGCATAAGCCTGTGATTCTCTAGGGGGTTATTTATCAAAATCTGAAATTATCGTATTATTTTCTAAAATATACTCTGACTAAATGCGGATGGGTTTTTCCTCTTATTTATGAATACATTTTTCTGAAAATTTTGTGTGCAGGAAAAAAAACTCGGAAAAACTCGTGAAAAAATTAGATTGTGTGAATTTTTCAGATTTCTGTTTTGTTGCCCAAAAACCAGAAATCTTTGGATTATTGCACAAAACCCAGCAAAGATCAGGATACTGGGGGTGATTTATAAACACTGGGAACATTTGTACCTGGGAAGTTACCCACAGCAACCAATCAGATATTTGCTTTCATTGATTTCCTTGCAGCTGGCTAGGAAAATATAATCACTGATTGGTTGCTATGGGTTACTAGGGATGTAGCGAACTGTTCGCCGGCGAACTAGTTCGCGCGAACTTCGACTGTTCGCGTCCGCCGAATGTTCGCGAACGTCGCGCGACGTTCGCCAATTGGTGTTCGCGTTCGATTCGAAGTAAAATTTCGTTCGACCATTCGACCATTCGACCGTTCGATCGCTAAAATCGAACGATTTCCATTCGTTCGAACGATTATAAGCATTCGATTGAATTAAAATCATTCGATCGAATAGCTTCGATCGTTCGATTCGAACGAAAATCGTTCGATCGTACGAATAAAATCCTTCGATCGTTCGATCGAACGATTTTATCGAGCGTTCGAAGTTCGCGAACTGTTCGCGAACTGTTCGCTTTTTTGCCGGTGTTCGCGAACGGCGTTCGCGAACATCAAATCGGCAGTTCGCTACATCACTATGGGTTACTGCCCAGGTGCAAATTTGCCCAGCGTTTATAAATAAGCCCCACTGTATCTTAGGGACTTCTCCCATTTACTTATATACAACCTTGGCAGGTCTGAGATGCTGGATTTTTGGAATCTGACCTTTTCCATTCTCGGGGTATAATAAATTCCAAAAAATTTGAGTTTTTCACAAAAATTTGGATTGTAAAGTAAAAAAAACTAGAATTTTAATTTTTTTTGCCATTCAGACTTTAATAAATAACCCCCGTTGTCACTCAACATGCAAAATATATTTGACACATGACTGCAAGGGGGTTATTAAAATCTGAATTTATCTGATTTATTTTAAATAAAAAAGTCTGATCAAACTAGAATCCATGATTTGATCTTATTTATTATTAAAAAAATTGGATCTGGGAAAAACTCTATAAAATCGAGTGAAAACTCAAATTGTAAGATTTTTTCAGATTTTATTTCCCAAATTGCTTGATTTTTTTCGGACTTTATCCCAAAAGCCAGAATTTTCTGATTTTTGGATTAATTCCAGTGCAGACCACAGAAACTTCCAAATGGGATAGGGACCTCTCCCATTGACTTATATACAATCGCATCAGGTCTGAGATGGCGGATTTTCAGATCCATACTTTTTGGAGCCTCGGGGTATAATAAATTAAAAAAAAAAAAACTGGAATGTTTTGAGTTTTCAGCATTCAGACTTTAATAAATAACCCCCTAAATATTTATTATAATATAGTTTAATTTTGTTGCTTGATTTATTAGCGCTGAATTATTTTCTGCCAAATTTATCATTTCTTTTTCAGATATAGGAGACATTTATTTCAAGCAGCAGTGCAGTAAATATTACTGGGCCTCTCAGACGGAGGATACTGGCACTGCCGTGTCTTGTGACACTCACTCTAATGTATATCTACAGTCCCTGTTATTTGGCCAATGGTACATTAGGTAACCTAGCTTTTCATGGTAAACATTGGTCAAAGCCACCAATAAAGCCCAGCAAGAGACAATGGTCCTATATAAATAATAAAGCTGAAGTCATAATTGCAAGTGCAACTGTGGGATCTGGGACATTTTGACATCTTAAAGGGATTCTGTCATGATTTTTATGATGTAGTTTTTATTTCTAAATGACACTGTTTACACTGCAAATAATTCACTCTACAATATAAAATTTTATTCCTGAACCAGCAAGTGTATTTTGTAATTGGTAGGGATGGGTGATTTTTTTTGCCTTGTTTCGCCGCAAAAATAGACTTGTATGGCGTTGTGTGTCAAAAAAAAATTCTTTGCTGAAACGAAACAGGTCAAATTCGCCCATCCCTAGTAATTGGTGTGTAGGTGCATCTCAGGTCATTTTGTCTGGTCATGTGATTTCAAAATAAGCCAGCACTTTGGGATGGAACTGCTTTCTGGCAGGCTGTTGTTTCTCCTACTCAATGTAACTGAATGTGTCTCAGTGGGACCTGGATTTTACTATTGAGTGATATTCTTAGATCTACCAGGCAGCTGTTATCTTGTGTTATGGAGCTGTTATCTGGTTACCTTCCCATTGTTCTGCTGTTAGGCTGCTGGTGGGGAAAGGGAGGAGGTGATATCACTCCACCTTGCAGAACAGCAGTAAAGAGTGACTGAAGTTTATCAGAGCACAAGTCACATGACTGGGGGCAGCTGGGAAACTGACAATATGTCAAGCCTCATGTCAAAATTAAATATAAAAAACTCTGTTTGCTCTTTTGAGAAATGGATTTCAGTGGATAATTCTGCTGGATCAGCACTATTAACTGATGTGTTTTGAAAAAAAACATTTTTCCCATGACAGTATCCATTAAAAAGAACAGTTCAGTGTAAAAATAAAAACTGGGTAAATAGATAGGCTGTGCAAAATAAAAAAAATGTTTCTAATATAGTTATACATTTCTGGGTAGGAGGAAGTCATCAGTCACATAATGTACAAAAATACATTTTGTTGTGTAATCACAAAATGGCACTTCTCAAAACTATTTTAGCAATATCTATCTATCATCTATCTATCTATCTATCTATCTATCTATCTATCTATCTATCTATCTATCTATCTATCTATCTATCTATCATCTATCTATCTATCTATCTATCTATCTATCTATCTATCTATCTATCTATCATCTGTCTGTCTGTCTATCTATCTATCTATCTATCTATCTCTATCTATTTATCTATCTATCTATCTATCTATCTATCTATCTATCTATCATCGATCTATCTATTTATCTATCTATCTGTCTCTATCTATCTATTTATCTATCTTACTATCATCTATATATTAGCTATCTATCTATCGATCTATCTATTATCTATCTATCTATTTATCTATCTATTTATAAGTGGATGTTAGGGAGCACCTCCCATCTAGTGAGAAAAACAGAAGATGTTGTGCAGGGTCAAGTAATAAATCACAAGCCAATTTAGTTAAACACGCTGGGCTCCACCCCCTATGACACACAACAAGGTGATTGGTCATTTTGAATATCCAACCGCCACAACAGCGGTGAAACTTGTGCGATGTCTGCATTTCCTTGCCTTTGACAAAGCCTATGTGATTTGGGTGAAATGCGCGTCAGGCGCTTCATTGATTTTAAAATTGGTTAGGCAGGGTGACGGAACACACTAGTTTAAGGGACTGATACCACGAACTGTGAGGGAAATATGCTGTGGGTGAAGGGGTTGGTACTGAAGTGGTTTTATAGGCAATTTTTATTCTGGATGGCAGCATGCCATTATCAACAGCTACCTTTCGCTACCGCTACCATCGAGCCTTTTAAGGCAGCTATTTGCCAATTGGTAGGGCTACGCTGTGGATGAAGGGGTTGGCTGGCAAGGGGCTACTCCAGGGGTAACTTTAACGCTCGATTCTGAGCCTGCTAACTGGAAGGGTTGCGCTGTGGGTGAAGGGGTTGGCTTACAACGGACTTGTTAATGGGCTACTTTTAGTTGAGACGGTTTATAAAACCTTCTTCTGAAGGTTTTATAAACCTGCCATTTTAATAGTTAATAGCACCTCTATCCACACCATTATTGGGCACAGTTTGTGTACTAACCAAGTGAGCAATATATACAACCCTACTGAACCAGGATCCACTGACCCCCTGGGGTAAAAAGTTAAGTTTTAAGTGTGTATAAACAGGAGTTTGTGGACATGTTTTGATGGGAGGGTGCAAATATATGGGCTAGTTATTTTTCTTTTTCTATCTATCTATCTATCTATCTATCTATCTATCTATCTATCTATCTATCTATCTATCTATCTATCATTATCTAATTATCTATCATCTATCTATCTATCTATCTATCATCTGTCTATCTCTCTATCTATCATCTATCTATCATCATCTAATAATCTAATTATCTATCTATCTATCTATCTATCTATCTATCTATCTATCTATCTATCTATCTATCTATCTGTCTATCTGTCTATCATCTATCTCTCTATTTATCTATCTCTCTATCATCTATCTATCTATCTATCTATCTATCTATCTATCTATCTATCTATCTATCTATCTATCTATCTCTCTCTCTCTCTCTCTCTCTCTCTCTCTCTCTATCTATCTATCTATCATTATCTAATAATCTAATTCTGTCTATCATCTATCTATCTATCTATTTATCTATCTATCTATCAATCTATCTATCTATCTATCTATCTATCTATCTATCTATCTATCTATCTATCTATCATCTATCTATCATCATCTAATTATCTATCATCTATCTATCTCTCTGTCTATCATCTATATTTCTATCTATCTATCTATCTATCTGTCTATCATCTATATTTCTATCTATCTATTTGTCTATCTATCTATCTATCTATCTATCTATCTATCTATCTATCTATCTATCTATCTATCTATCTATCTATCGCTCGTGTTTGGTAGGAATAAAGACTTGTTTATATTGCTTTCCATCTTTTATTTTTGACCAGTTTTCCAGTGTGGAAGTTTAAAATGTGATGTTCTCTGGTGTATCAGTCTGGCAGCTCAGTAATTCAGGTGCAGATTGTGAACGGTTACAATTTGCTCCATTACTTGATACATTGCTCAGAAAATAGTAAATTGACAAAAAGTCTTTATTTCTGGACAATTAAAAATGAGAATAAGTCCAAACCAGCTGTTTCCTGGTCAAGTAAAGGCCTCATTTAAAAAGATTGGATAAATGGAATAACAAGCGTTATTTTTCTGGTGAACTAACTGAAACCAACATAACTGAAAAATGTGTTGGAAGGGGAACAACTCCTTTAATAGAAATAATTGCAAGAACAATGATACTTCTTGGAAAACAATAGAAGAGCAAAAGAATGTTTTCTGTCTTTCTCTTGCTGAATTATGGATTTATACTCTGGCATTACTGATCTGACCAGCACAGACACTTCCAGAAAGCATCCAACAATAGTAACTCACCAAGAATGTCCTGATCTTCTCAAAACATTAAAGCGAACATTGATTGTGCATGATAAGGCAAACTGTGAAAGTTTGAGAATTCACATCATAATACCTTATCTGTATGTGAGCAAGCAACTAGTGCTTTTTATAATGGGAGGGGCCAGTATTCATATCTGAACCAGAACTATGCTTGTCTTTAATCGAGATCTTAAATAACACATTCCCTTAATTCAACTTTGCTAACAATATTTCTTTTTCTTCAAACGCCCAGGAAAAGGGCAAAGTGATTCTGATATATATGAAAATATCACTTGCACTGAGGAACCCCCTGGAACTGCATTGAAGATGAGGAAGATTCAACAGGAACTTAAAGAAGAAAACCTCTCGCCAAAATGTAATCTGTAACTCTTATTTCTGTCTTCTTTGTGTGTTTAAAAGTCACAATTTATTAGGTCATTTTGTGTTTTGAAATTGGATTGTTTCATAAATTGTAGGTCTTAATACAAACATACATAAGAGACTAGAAAATGTGTACCCCATGAGAACATGGTGGTGAGAAAATCAGTTCTATTACACTTAGGGGGTTATTTACTAAAACCTGAATGCAAAAATCACGAAAAATTCATGATTTTTTTAATTATAAAATCTGACTTTGAAAAAATCACGAATTTTTCAGAAATTATTAAATCCCAAGGATGGAAAGGTCTGAATCTGAAAATCCGGCATCTCAGACCTGTCAAGATTGCATATAAGTCAATGGGAGAAGTCCCAATGATTTTTTGATGTGCACTGGGTTTCAGGCAATACCCCGAAGTTTTCAGGTGAAAATTACTAAAAAGTCGTGAAAATCGTTTTTTTCTCGCAAAGCAAATTTTCGGTAAAATCTAATAAAAGAATAAGCATGAAAAAACCCGAGCGGATTTGATCGGAGTTTGTAGCAGAAAATATTGAGATAAATTCGGACTTTGATAAATAACCAACTAACAGTATAATGATATATTACATATAACATATAATTCTCTGTGAAGTTCTTGGGAGCCTCACGTTGCAAAAAACTACTTACTAATACATTAAGTCATTACTGTTATGAATATCCTATTTAAAAGTTCAAGGGGGTTATTTATTAAAGTCCAAAAAGCTACTATAGAATCAGAATTTTATTGGAAAAAAACCTGTAATTTTTCAAGATTTATTATTTCTAGAGGATTGGAAAATTCTGAATCTGAATAGGTCATATTTTAAAAGATCTTAGGGACAATCACAGTGTGAAATTACAAAATATCAATCTTGGTCAGCATTTTGAATTTCAGAACTCAGTCTAGTTTATTCTCTGTAAGGAATAATTTATCACTGCAAAATAACCCCCAGCATTCCTTTCCTAGCAAAGGCAATAAGTAAGGTATTTGTATATCCATTTCTCTTTCAGTTCTGAAGGCAACTGAAACGTTAAGAACACAGAGGAGACTCATGATGATTCTGGCGACCCTGCTGGTTCTTGTCTTCATTTTCCTGATAATCCTGACCAGCCTCATGTTTATCTACTGTGAGTATCACAATAGTGTCAAGCAGTTCTGTAATATGTAACTACAAATTCTTCAAAATCATACATTTCGTACACTACCTTTACTACCCAACTGCTGGTTGGAGAGATTACCATACACATATAAAAATTCCATGGGTGGAATGTGCTAAACCTCTGCAAAAATCCAAGTATAGGAGAAGGAAGAGGAACAACATTTTATTCCGGGCAGTGGTAAACACAACATGTTTCGGGTTCAATACCTTTATCAAGTAAATAAGGACCATTAACACATGCACCCATTTAAAACTCAATTGCACTTTGACCTATACAACATAGTGCAGTCTGTGTAATCAATTTAAAGAAAAATGTACTAACACATTTTCCAACATTGGTGTGTATATAAGTTATATTACCACACATAAATAGTGAAGTCATTGCTCAGACCATAATTATGTGCACACATAAGAAGTAAGAAATAAAAAATACAAAAGCTCGAAGCCACACTCTCTGTTCATCTGTAACATGGATTTTCTGCTAGAGGCTGCTGGGAGTTGCAGTCCATAGTGTGGGTGTGCTGACTAGCAGTGAAAGAGTAAAGTGACACATATCTGTGTGTGTAACATTGTTAACACATAAATAGTGAACTACTCCACAAATGCACTAACGTGTGAATTTTACTGAACCTGTTATCTCTTTTGTCAGAGTTTCCTTCACCATCTTAAACCTGGCGAACTGATAAAATGAAGCTTTAATGAATCATCCTCAATCTTATGTCAGTGACATCATATCCTGTATCCCAGAAAGTTCTAAAACAACAATGGCGTTTTTTCATATTTTAAATTGAGATTGCCTTCAGAAGTTCTAACTATTCAAGATTTTTGGTTAACATTTTTTCCCAACCATTTGAGGGGCATGTCACATTTGTTTTAGGGTGGGCTCATGTCTAGGGCATTAGAGGATCTCTTTTGTCTTTATTTTGCTTCCTTGGACATTTATAATAATTAGTGGCCACTTCAAGCATTTGCCCAACATTTCCAATAAAGACATATATATGACCTATATGTACCCGCCCTATTCAAATTGACCTACGTGTAAGAGTACTAACGAAGTTTCACTAGGCAAAAACGAATGCTAATGAAACGTACTGCCAAAGTAACTCTAGTGAAAAGTCACCAGCGTTTAGCAGCCGTGATGTAACTTCACATTTTAGTGAATTACCATAGTGGTAAGTAATTTGCACCTGGTGAAGAGGCGTAAAGTGTGGCGAAGCGTTCGCTGGCGACAATTTGCACTTTAGTGAATTTTCCCAATGGTTTTTCGGCTTTGACGGTTCCTAAACATGCAACATTTCCCATGGTTATGTGTGTAAAGAGTGGGTGAGAAATGCAGATATCAAGTTATTTAATACATCTTATAAAACTGCAAGTATCCTTGTAGTTGGTAAATAAGGGCCTCCAATCCCTTAATCAGACCCACAAATGACAGGCTTATAAATAGAGTAAAATTTAAAGAAAAAGGTAAACTTAAAAATACTGTAAATAATGTCATAAGTTGGGAGGGCATTCTTGGATAAGTAGTTGTCCACAGAGATCATTGAAGACCTTGGCTGCAACTGCCCAACAAAGTAATAATTTTTGTTATTTTTTTAAAACATTGTTTTTATAAATTAACCAAACTGTCCTGAACTTCCATGCAATGACCAGTACCTTCATAAACACAGGAGACTATATGGCAGGGAAGTGTTACGTTTGTATGGAGCTCAGTCATCTGCTTCTGATCTTCTCTTTCCAGATTCTATGGTGAGCAGTCAGCTAAAGCAGCAAGGTGAGTATTCCCTATATATTGTCTACAAATTCATCCATGAATTACACAAACACAAGTATAAAGACTTGAGAAACAATCCCTGTAGTTACATGAGTGCTCTGCTGTTTTTTCTTTGTCTGAAGCCTTACCTGCCTGCGGAAAGTCCATAAGCTTATTGGCAGCAAAAATTAATTGTGTTTGAACCCCTAAGTAATGTTCAGCAGTATAAAACACAATAGCTTTGCATACGGATTAATAATACATTATTTTACTTCCACTTCTTTGTACAGGTATGGAATCCATTATCTGGAAACTTGTTATCCAGAAAGCTCCAAATTACAGAAAGGCCGTCTCCCATAGACTTCATTTTAATCATATAATTCAAAGTTTTAAGAATGATTTCCCTTTTTTCTGTAATGATAAAACAGTACTCTGTACTTGATCCCAACTAAGATATAATTGATCCTTATTGGAAGCAAAACCAGCCTATTGGGTTTATTTAATGTTTACATTATTGTAGTAGACTTAAGGTATGAAGATCCAAATTACGGATAAAATTTCAAATGTTGAAATTTTCTAAAATACACAAAGACATTGGAATGCAAACAGCACATTCTATACTGGTACCTCAGTGAATTAAATCCTTAAAACACTATAAGCTAGCAATAAAAAAACAGGATGATAAAGAACTAAATAAAGTTTATCAGGGCAGTGCATATTTATAAAGCCATGTCATAAGTTCAGTACAAACAACTATTTCCCCTATTACAAGTATGGGATCCATTATCTGGAAATCTGTCTGCCAGAAAGCTCCGAATTATAGCAAGGCCATCTCCCATAGACTCCATTTTAATCATATAATTAACAATTTGAAAATGATTTCCTTTCTTTCTGCAATTATAAAACAGTACCTTGCACTTGATCTTAACTAAGGTATATTTTATACTTATAGAAGTTATAGTTAAATTAATCCTACTGGGGTTATTTAATGTTTAAAAGATTTTTTTAGTATGAAGATCCAAATTATGGAAAGATCCCAAATCCAGAAAACTCTTGAAGCCCAGAGAATTCTGGATAACAGGTCCCATACCTGTACTAAAATTCTAATGTAAAGACTCTGAGTGTGCTCATTATAAAATCAAGTATGCCAGAAGTGAGCAATTGTGCAAAGTAAAACAGGACATTTAGGGGTCCTATTTACTAAACCTGTATTTTTCAAAAAAATTTTAAAGGGTATTTAAAGTCAAAAATATAAAATCCCATTTTACTTTCTTTAATGAAAAAGAAACATGTTTCCAATATACTTTAATTAAAAAATGTGTATCATTTTTATAAGAAACCTGACTGTATGCAGTGAAATTCTTCCTTCATTTACTGCTGTGGATAGAAATTGTCAGACAGTCCCTAACTGCTCTGCAGGGAAACAATCATACTTATGAACAGCAGGGGGAGCCCCCTCCTTACTTCCCAGCCATGCAGAACTCAAGCAGCTTTGTTTATGACAATCCCTAAGCAGCCCAGACCACACTGAGCATGTGCACAGTCTTAGTCTTGCAAAGATGTTTAACAAAGTTACAAGATGGTGACCCCCTGTAGCCAACTTTGAAAGCATAAATTATTTGTTTGATTAGGCTTGTGGTGCAGTAAGTTCATGTTTATATTTAGTATACAAAATACAGCATTTCTAGCCTTATTCTATTTTAGACTTTACATGCCCTTTAATTAAATAAATTCGACCTAACTCCCAACCTCGAATTGCATTAATTTACTAAAAAAATCAGATTGAAAAAAGTACTTGCAGGAATTTAAAAAATTTAATTTTATTAATAAATTTCAATTGGTCTAATTTATGGGAGTTTAGGGGAGCTTTTCTTTTCTTTTTTTGCTGCAGGTATGGGACCTGTTATCCAAAATGCTCGGGACCTGGGGTATTCCAGATAATGGAGCTTTCCATAATTTGGATCTTCATACCTTAAGTCTTGTAGAAAATCATGTAAACATTAAATAAACCCAATAGGCTGGTTTTGCTTCCAATAAGGATTAATTATATCTTAGTTGGGATCAAGTACAAGATACTGTTTTATTATTACAGAGAAAAAGGAAATCATTTTTAAAAATGTGGATTATTTGGATAAAATGGAGTCTATGGGAGATGGCCTTTCTGTAATTTGGATCTTTCTGGATAATGGGTTTCTGGATAACAGATCCCATACCTGTATTTCAAAATAAACAGTAAGAGCTAAACCAACAAATAATTGACTTACAATAAAGCCCAACGGTTTACAAAATAAAAGAAAAAGATTATTACATATCAATCCATCGAGAATAAAGCAACAAATGTCGACTATAAACAAAGATTCATCAAGAAACATAAATTAATATAAACTAGAAATAAAAATCAGTCCTCCTCTCTAGCAACCAGACAAATAAAACAAGGGGGGTTTTTAAGAACTCAAGAATTCGAAATTCAACCTTTGATAAATGTGCCGCTAGGTTTATTTTCGCACAATGTTGTAGATTTAATATAATTGCAAGTGCAATGTGTTAAAATGTTGCTGGCATAAGTATCCCTCCACTTTAATTCATTTATATTCCTCTTTACTCCTTGCAGATAAGAAAAAGGCCAACCTTCTAACACAAATCACAACCATAAACCAAACAATCGGTAAGTAATTTCCCTTTTCTTTTTTATTCTAATGATATACTACTTTTATTGATATATTATATTTTATTGGAATCATGATTACAAGTTACGTCTTAATAGACTATTTGAATCTGGTCGATTCAAATCTGAACTGGTTGGCTTGAAGTATAGGGGAAATGCAAGTAGGGATGTAGCGAACCGCCGCCGATGTGTTCGCGAACGCCGTTCGCGAACACCGGCAAAAAATGCGGACAGTTCGCGAACAGTTCGCGAACTTCGAACATCCGAAAATCGTTCGATTCGAACGATCGAAGGATTTTAATCGTTCGATCGAAGGATTTTCGTTCGACTCGAACGATCGAAGCCATTCGATCGAATGATTTCATTCGATCCAATGGCTTCGATCGTTCGATTCGAACGAAAATCCTTCGATTTTAGCGGTCGAAGGAATCGAATGGTCGAACGATTTTTGTTCGAATCGAACGCGAACTCGTATTGGCGAACGTCGCGCGACGTTCGCGAACATTCGGCGGACGCGAACAGTCGAAGTTCGCGCGAACTAGTTCGCCGGCGAACTGTTCGCTACATACCTAAATGCAAGTTAGGATTGTATCTAGCCTTGAATAACTTCTGTAGTAATTGGAGTATTATGTTTTGTGGACACTAACCTGCAGATGAGTGTTAAAAATTGTTGCTCATATTTAAGTTATCTTATACAGAATTGGACAAAAAGTGCCAGTGTAGGGTTGATGAAGACCTTGTGACCTCTTGCTATCAAAAGAAATTGAGTGGATCTGCGGCCTGGTGACCAGTATTTATTTTCTAGTTATAAATTCCAAAAGCAATCCAAAGAAATTACAATCCAAATGACAGTTCTTCCAGATTAAAACAAAATTCCCACCTCTATCTTGAGATGTTCTAAAATAAAGGAGAACAATGGAATACAAACAACACAGCTCACCATACATGCGTATCACATGACTCGTTTGAAACCAGTGTGTCGGATAACAGTTAACATGTTGTAGCATAGAAATGTTTGGCTTGATGGCACTCTAGTGTCAATTAATAAGTCAGCAATAAACATGACTACACAGTAAAGTTTCTCTTTGCAGATGAGCAGAAAGCCAACCTTCTTACACAAATTTCAACCACAAAGCAGACACTTGGTAAAAAATCATTTTTTTCTCTCTCTATTTAGTGTTCTGGTATTTTACTGGTGTTATATATACAATCCACCGTGACACCTGTATCTAAATTACTGCAATGGTGGTGCTGGTCATCCACAGACTCGGCTAGGTCCCACAGTATCAGCAATATCTGTACAAGGATCCTCACACACTCTATTATTCTGCAGTTTCTTTATTTCAATGCCACCAGTATCTATACTGGTATTTTACTGGAGCAGTTCCATGGGCAGAGCAACAGACCCAATGACAATAGATTATTACTAGGGCTGATTAAGAGCACCAGAAACACTTTTTTTGGTCCTTTCGCCTACTATTTAAAAAAACAATAACAACCATTATTTGAACTTTCATGGACTGCTGTCCATATTTTTGGGAAACATATTGATAGAATACACCCCTGGGTCCTTCAAAGATCTTAGCTCAGTTTTATCATTACTATAACTGTCTGCTGTCTGTTATGGCTCTACAACATGATATGGAGTCTAGTAAATAATAAACTTACATTTTGGGAGAGAAGCAGAAATGCTAGATGAGGATACGCTTAGTTATGTCAAGATACATGTACATTCATCTTTTGATGAACAAGCTATGAAGTAAACCCACTTGCTTTAGAACATATGGCACTCTGATACAAAATACCTTCTAAAGTTCAATCAAGTCATCCCACAGGGGGCCCCAAAAAAAGGATCTGCAGATGAGACAACATGTATTGCCACACACAAATATTTTCTGACAATTATTTGGCAATTCTGTTTATTGTTTGCAGATCAGCAGAAAACCAACATTCTAACACAAATCACAGCCATGCAACAGACACTGGGTAAGCAGTTGCCTTTTTTCTGTTTGATTAAGACATGCACTAAGTAGAGGGCTCCTTAATAAATCTCACTGCTACATTCTGTAGAGGTAGGCTCAAGAGCTTATTTCACAATGGGGGTGCAATGCTTTTCCATGATTTCATAGTAAAAGAGCCATATTATTTTCATGTGCAAAACTAAGGGGAAGATTATGATGCTCTGTAGGTCTGTAAATGAATGGTTTTAGCAATGACGTCTTTTCTTTTCAGATTCCCGTATATCAGAGTCTATGCGCAGTACTAAACAGGACATCTTACAGACAATACAAAATGGTAACTAACTGCATGACAAAAGTAATGTAATGTGGGTAATGTTGTGGAATATTGTCCAAGGGATAAAAAAATGTAGCTAGGTTTAAGAAATTGTGTGTCGGGTTTGACCCCTGGCTCCTGGTCTGTTAGGCAAGGCATCATGAGCTAAAAATGAATGCATGTTATCATGGGAAAATTAGCACTGAAAATGGATTTATAGTATGACCTCAACCCAACTGAATACCTGAGGAATGTCTGCTGCAATCAGGCCTGATCCCCAAATCAGTGCCCAGACTGAATAGAAGCAAATTCCACAAGCAATGTTACAACATCTAGTGGAAAGCCTCCTAGAAGAAAAGGGGCTGTTATAGCAGCAAAGTGAGAATCAATTTTATATTAATCTCATTGGTTTGAGAAAGAGATGGTGGACAGGCAGGTGTCTGGATACTTTTGGCCATAAAGTGCACATAGATGGATAGATGGATAGATGGATAGATGGATAGATAGATAGATAGATAGATAGATAGATAGATAGAAAGATAGATGATAGATAGATAGATAGATAGATAGATAGATAGATAGATAGATAGATAGATGGATAGATGGTGGAGATCTTGTCTGCTCTGTGATGTAGGGTTTTGATGACCCCCAGTGTGTGATCTAGTGGATGATGGCAGTCAAACAGCAGGTACTGGTCTATGTTGATAGATTTCCTGTAGACCTCTATTTCCAGCTTTCCACCCTCTCTGACTCTTACCAAACAGTCCAAAAAAGCCAGTGTGTCTTGCACATTTTCTCATGTAAACTTGATGTCCATTGTATTGATTTAATCAGTGAAAGTCTCTAACTCCTGTTTGTGTATTTTAACCCATGTATCAATGACTTATTTCTATGGATATATTTAAATGGAAAGATAACTATGTAAACTCTTCCTTCATTCATTCAAGCACAATATAAAAACCAAAAGGATTTATAATTCAGAGAAACCAAATGGAATTGCAACAGGGGATTTTAACTGACTATGGTAGAACATCTAAGTGCAGCACAGGCATTGGGTGGAACATATAAATTCATTTTTACAGACCCAAACTCTGTTTTCCCTTCCAGAGAAACTCAAATGTGATTCTAACTGGAAAGCATTTGATGGAAGCTGTTATTATATTGTTACAACTAAGAAAAATCGGGACGATGCCCAGGCCACTTGTAAATCAATGAACAGTGATCTGGTTATTATCAACAGTGATAGGAAAAAGGTGAGGCACTTACTGTATATACACAGCTGGTTTCATTCACTATAAACATCTCATTACTTTATAGTAGAGATATCCAGGCCCCACCCACCGTGTACAATATATTGCACTATTACCAGCCCTACATTATTTCTACAAATAAGAACAATATGGAACCAAAGCTTGGACCTTGCCAACTCCCACTTCATCTTGATTTCTTTAATAGAGCTCATTATTTTTTCCAGTGCCCAGTTTATTCATTCTCTGGTGTCTGTGATACCCACCTTCTATGGCATGCTTATGATCTCTAGTGGATTTACTTGAATATACATTTAAGAAGAAGATCTCAAACTAGGCCAGCAATATGGAGCTGAAGTGGGAAACTATGTTAGCCTAAGGAGTCCTAGATTGAATAGATTATCCTCATATTCTTTGTGAGTTAATGATACATAACATATTTAAAAATCTTTAGAAATATGAGCCCTGCACTAAACTATATAGTAACCGTTTCCCAAATCTCTGTGATGGATTCTCATGAACTCTAGGATCCATGTTTATATTATTTTTGCAGAAAAAAGTATATGTTTCTAAATCCTTAGTAAACACTCTCTTGAGCACTTCCACAACTTTCCCCCAGTTTTAAATATTTCATATCCAGGTGATACCAAGCTGTTTGACTATCTCAGGTTGACATTTGTATAACTAGGAAGTAACAGACACAAAACCTACAGAAACATACATTAATGGTGCAATTGTCTCCTACTGTAAGGCTACTTACCGTCGTGTGGAAGGGATGTCTGGCCCTGTCCGTCCCTGCAGGCAAGTAGTTGGTCGCAGTCGCCGGTGAAAGCGCGCCTGTGCGCGAGCGTGCACCTTTATGCGCGTGTGCATTTTGGCGCGCATGCGTTGCGTCGCCCTGCGTTTCTGCACATGCGAGTTCACGCTAGGCCTATATCAACTCAGTTGACATACAAACAAATTGCTAGGTTATCTTAGTTCATTTCCAAGAGACCCCAGCATTATATATTTGATCTCCTGTTGTTGACCCGGCTATTCCTGACTCGCTTGAACTCTGCCTGCACCCGACCTCGGCCTGATATTGCCTACGAACCTAATCTGCCTGCATCTGACCTCGGCCTGACTCCGTTTACAAATCTGAGCTGCCTGCCTCTGACCCGGACCTGTTTGACCTCGTCCTTCACACCCTTGTTAATTCATCCGGACTCTCCGGCCTCTTTTCACAGCGTGTTCTTCCTGTTTCACCATCAGGTTAGTCTGTCGCTGGTGGAAGCTGCTTGTGAGCCCACTTCTACAAATTGATCCGCATAAAGCCTTATACCTACTTAAGGCTACAGGGATATCTAGTTGTTGTTTACAGACCTGGGGTTTCTAAAGCAAAGTGTGAGGTTCAGTTCAAAAATGTTATTCTAAAATTAGGAGGGTTATTTATAAAAGTCAGAATGCTGAAAAATTAAAGTTGTTAAGACTATAAATTCTGAATTTTAGTGAAAAAAACCTAACATTTTTCATAATTTATTATACCCCCAAGGATGGAAAAAGTAAGAATCCAAAGATTTTGTGGTTTTTGGGAAAAAAATCTAAAAAATTTGAGTTTTTGGGTGGAAAATCCAAAACATTTGTACCATCCAAATTTTTAAAAAATGTGAGTTTTTGGGTGGAAAATCCAAAACATTTGTACGATCCGATTTTTTCACAAATTTTTAGAGTTTTTTCCTGCACAGGAAATTTTCTGGAAAATGTATTGGGAAATAACCCGTGTGGATTTGGTCGAAGAATATTTCAGAAATAAATATTTTCAAATTTTGATAAATAACCCCCTAGGTGTCCACAAGTAATGATATTTCAAAAATAACAAAAAGCATTTAAGTTGTTGTGATTATGAGCTTTTATTGAGAGGCAATATATAAAAGTACATTTTCCAGACCAGAATTGTTATTTATGTAATTGATCCATTCAAGTTCAAACTGATTTAAAATGGTCAAATAAGATCGGTGCAACTCCCATTGACTTCTATAGGACCTCGACAACTTTTACCTGGAGAAGTTTTCTATTCATGATTTTTGTGGTTCTTTTTACACTTAAGGGTAGAACTACATGGTAATTTTTCCATCCAATAGGTTCTGTTCTGACGCAGAGCAACAAATCGCAGGCGTCACATCGGATGCGCCAAATCTAAGGTAGGTAATAGAAATGTTGGATGTTGTCGATGCGTCTGCATCCCACAGTTGTGTCGTGTCGGATGCACACAGTGACAACCTCCGACATTCCTATTACTTACCTTAGATTCAGTGGAAGTAACGTGACGCGGGCGCTTCATCGCGTCTGAACGGAGGCTATCAGATGTAAAAACGCCCATCTAGTTCTACCTTAATAGAGCTTTAAAAACGATAGGAAAAGCATGTTTATTTAGAGATTCATGAAAAATTTTTGATTGGTTTTAATCCCATAAAAAAATGAGGCTTCACTGAAGTATGAAAACACCAAGACCGTCCAATGTATTGGGCTCACATGTTTATGCACATGTTTTGGAGCATTTATAACCCCCTATGAAATACTGAAATCTAATCAGATCCAATGGGAGCCATTGTGTGAGGGAAGACTGATGTTTTCTAAAACAAAAGTAGTTGTTGACCTTCTCCTAGATCCGAAGTTTGTCTCTAAAAATGCTTGTTGCACTGCATATCCAATGAATGATTTGTGGTAACATTGAATAACAAATTAGGTGGGTCTCAAGATATGCAGAGCCAATGCACCAGGAGAACCCCATGTTTTTTTAACCAAAAGTACCTGTTGATGTTAAATTCCAATAAAAGTCTTTATTTTAATCAAAATTGATGTCTAAAAAGTCTCTAATGAAGTTAGTAATTAAAAGCACAAATAAAGCATTAATATTCCTTCAATATAAATATGAAAATATCCAAAATAAATTTTGCCCTGCAAAAATGCCCTTCAGTTATAATATATATCAAGTACTGGACCATGATCACAACCAAAACGGTCTAAAATGCTAAGGCATGGAGAGAGTTACTGGAGACATAAGAAACACTAAACAGGTATGGGACCAGTTATTTAGAAAGCTTGGGATCTGGGGTGTTCTGGATAACAAATCTTTCCCTAATTTGGATCTACATAACTTAAGGCTACCAGAAAATCATGTAAACTTTAAATAAACCCAATAGGCTGATTTGCTTCTAATAGGGATTAATTATATCTTAGTTGGATAATTTTAAGATTAGTTGTAATTTTAAAATTTCTGGATTATGTGTTTCTGTATAATGGATCCCATACCTATAATAAAAAGAGCAAGGTGCTCTATGTATAAATGATGTACCTTCCCCCTTAGGACTAAATTTCATCTATGACTAACAATTGTTTTAATATTTACATATTTATATTATAATATATATTTTATGCTTATATATATATATTAGAGCAGTGATTCTTTTAGACAACAGAAAGTTACCTGTGTGTTGTAATGAGAGGTGTCTTCTGCTTCCCTAGAACTTCCTTGAAAGTATTACTGACAGCTCATATTTTTGGATTGGCCTCAAAAGGGATAAGAATAACAAGGATGAGTGGAGATGGGTGGATGGGACATACTATTATCCACCACAGCGGTAAGTTGAAGAATCTGTCCTTGGTCGTTCCATTTTCCATAAAGTTCTATTGAGAGTCAATTAAAAATCAAAGTGAAGCAATAGCTATAGAATGTAACAATATATCCGAGAAGCCTCTGTATAATGTAGATACAGTTAGGTCCATAAATCTTTGGACAAGACAACTTTTTTTCTAATTTTGGTTCTGTACATTACAATGATGAATTTTAAATGAAACAACTCAGATGCAGTTGAACTGCAGACTTTCAGCTTTAATTCATTGGGTTGAACAAAAAGATTGCATAAAGATATGAGGAACTAAAGCCTTTTTTTTTAACACAATCACTTCATTTCAGGGGCTCAAAATCAATAGGACAAATTAGAAAACTGAAAATAAAATGTTCATTTCTAATACTTGGCTGAAAACCCTTTGCTGGCAATGACAGCCTGAAGTCTTGAACTCATGGACATCACCAGATTCTGGGTTTCCTCCTTTTTAATGCTCTGCCAGGCCTTTACTGCAGTGGCATTTAGTTGCTGTTTGTTTGTGGGCCTTTCTGTCTGAAGTTTAGTTTTCAACAAGTGAATTGCAGCTCAATTGGGTTCAGATCAGGTGACTTGGACATTCAAGAATTTTCCACTTCTTTGCCCCTGGGTTGCTTTGGCTGTATGTTTTGGGTCATTATGAAACACCTCCCAATCAATTTGACTGCATTTAGCTGGATTTGAGTAGACAGTGTCTCTGAACAGCTCAGAATTCATTCTTGTGCTTCTGTCCTGTGTCACATGATGGATAAACATTAGTGTCCCAGTGCCACTGGCAGCCATGCACGCCCAAGCCATCACACTGCCTCCCAAATGTTTTATACATCATGTGCTATGATTTGGATCATGAGCTGTTCCACGCCTTCTCCATACTTTTTTCTTGCCATCATTCTGGTAGAGGTTGATCTTGGTTTCATCTGTCTAAAGAATGTTTTTCAAGAACTGTGCTGACTTTTTTAGATGTTTATTAGTAAAGACCAATCTAGCCTTTCTCTTCTTGATGCCTATGAGTGGCTTGTACCTTGCAGTGCACCCTCTTTATTTACTTTCATGCAGTCTTCTCTTTATGGTAGACTTGGATATCGATACTCTACCTCCTGGAGAGTGTTGTTCACTGTTGTGAAGGGGTTTCTCTTCACCATGGAAATGATTCTGAGATCATCCACCACTGTTGTCTTCCGTGGATGTCCAGGTCTTTTTGCGTTGCTGAGTTCACCAGTGCTTTCTTTCTTTCTCTAGATGTACCAAACTGTAGATTTTGCTACTCTTAATATTGTAGCAATTTCTCAGATGGGTTTTTTCAGCTTAAGGATGGCTTGTTTCACCTGCACGGAGAGCTCCTTTGACCGCATTTTGTATGTTCATAGCAAAATCTTCCACATACAAGAACCTCCCCCCCTTTTATCTGCTTCATTGATAATGACATAACAAAGGAATTGCCCACACCTGTCTTTAAATCAATTGTCCAATTACTTTTGAGCCCCTAAAATTAAGTGATTCACATTTTTTGCAATCTTTTTGTTCAACCCACTGAATTAAAGCTGAAAGTCTGCAGTCCCACTGCATCTGAGTTGTTTCATTTAAAAGTCATTGTGGTCATGTACAGAACCAAAATTAGAAAAAAGTTGTCTCTGTCCAAAGATTTATGGGCCTAACTGTATATAACTGTTTTTACTTTGCTCATTAGGACCAGACCAGTAAAATATCCCTTTAGTTTTATCTTCAAATTTTGCCCTTTTTAATGCAGGAAATAATAAAAATAATGAAAGCAATAGGCAGAAAGTAAGTTAAGCAAATTCATTGAAGTCATTTTGAAAAAAGTGGGTGTATGGTCCCTTTAAAGTAACTGAAATATTACATATAATTTCTTCTTCTAACTGGTCTCTTTAAACTCCACAACTGCTGATTTTTTTTACTATATCTACCTGCTTTCTGACAGTGTCCTATTGAAATGGGACAACGTGATTCGTAACATCAATATTTGTGCAGCACCTAAACATGCAATTCCCAGTTTAACAGTCTGCAATTCTTCTGCAGATTTTGGATGGAGGGGGAGCCAAATAACGCAGTTGGAAGTGAAGATTGTGTTCACATGTGTGAAGAGAAAAAATGGAATGATATCTTTTGCACCCATGAGTATAAGGCAATCTGCGAGAAAAAATATGTTGTGTAAAGGAGGAGTGGATTTCAGTTTTTGAGCACTCTATTAGAATGCCAATCTCTATAAAAAAAAGAAAATTCTCCTAAAAACAAGAAAGGAGTATGTATATTTAGTGTTAAATGGGTAATGTCTGGGGAGGGCTGAAGAGATAATTAAAGATAATTGCTGAAGGAGTTTCAATTAAAAGGCATAACATGAATTAAAAGGATACTCTTTAGCGGCAGATCCCTGCATCTCAGAGTTTTCAAAACTAAGCAGCAGGGATGGGCGAATTTGACCGGTTTCGTTTCGCCAAAAATTTGCCGCCGGCGAAATGTCGCAGACGCCCATTAAAGTCTATGGGCGTCAAAAAAAATTTGCCGCTCAGTGAAATTTGTTTGTCGTGCGTCTTTTTTTTTGACGCACGTCTCCATAAAAGTCTATGGGTGTCATTTTTTCGGCGAAACAAGGCGAAAAAATTCGCCCATCCCTACTAAGCAGCATGAACATTGAAAGATACCCTTAATATTTCAATTAATTGGTCTTGTATCTAGACAACTATCCCCTCAGTCAACTGATGTCTGAACACAGCCACTGTGTCTTCCTCAAATAATTGCTTACCTGCAGCATCGACTCCTTTGTTTTTAAATAAATTGTTGTAGTGAAATGTTTGAGTGTCTCTGATCAGTGCCAAGTGATCTTTTCATAAAGATATCTCTGTGTTATAGGGTGAATAGGACTTTGACTTAACTGGATCTCAGATGCAGTTTCACAGCAGTCAGACATTGAACTTCCACTAATTCACCCAGCACTCCAGCAGTAAAATGGTTCAAACACAAACACTTTTTAAGGACAGATTTACAGTGATGGGCGAATTTGTCCCGTTTCCCTTTGCCACGAATTTCCTGCAAAATTCGCGAAACTGGAGAAAAATTGTGAAACAGGCAAAGAATTCGAGAAACAGTGATTTTGACACCGGCGCCTATTAAAGTCAATGGGTGTACGTTAATTGTCACCAGCGGTGAAAAAACTTTGCAGTCAAAATTTTTTTGGCACCGGTGAATTTTTGCCAGCAAATTTTCACGCCAAATTCACAAATTTATTCGCCGTCGGCGAAACACGCTAATTCACCACAAATTTGCACCTGCCAAATAAATTCTCCCATCACTACTGATTTATCAAAGGTCGAATGTTGGAGTTACTTTTACCTCTAATTAATTTGAATCACCTTGAAACGCCAATGGTATCTTATTTAAGAAGAACTCAAATGGCAAAAACCTGATTCTGCAACCTGAAAAATCTAGTTTTCCGCAGGGAAAAAACTCAGATTGATCAAATTAAAGGGATCCTGTCATCGGAAAACATGTTTTTTTCAAAACGCATCAGTTAATAGTGCTACTCCAGCAGAATTCTGCACTGAAATCCATTTCTCAAAAGAGCAAACAGATTTTTTTATATTCAATTTTGAAATCTGACATGGGGCTAGACATTTTGTCAATTTCCTAGCTGCCCCCAGTCATGTGACTTGTGCCTGCACTTTAGGAGCGAAATGCTTTCTGGCAGGCTGCTGTTTTTCCTTCTCAATGTAACTGAATGTGTCTCAGTGGGACATTGGTTTTTACTATTGAGTGCTGTTCTTAGATCTACCAGGCAGCTGTTATCTTGTGTTAGGGAGCTGCTATCTGGTTACCTTCCCATTGTTCTTTTGTTTGGCTGCTGGGGGGAAAAGGGAGGGGGGTGATATCACGCCAACTTGCAGTAGAACAGTAAAGAGTGATTGAAGTTTATCAGAGCACAAGTCACATGACTTGGGGCAGCTGGGAAGTTGACAATATGTCTAGCCCCATGTCAGATTTCAAAATTGAATATTAAAAAATCTGTTCGCTCTTTTGAGAAATGGATTTCAGTGCAGAATTCTGCTGGAACAGCTCTGTTAACTGATTTATTTTGAAAAGAATGTTTTTCCCATGACAGTATCCCTTTAAGTTCTTCATTCGTGTTTATGGCCAAAACCCTCAAAAAAAAACTTGAACATCAAGCAGGTTGTTAACCTCTTCAAATGGTTCCAGGGAACTCTACCATTCACTTCTACATGAACTCGCCAGGTTGTAGGTGATCGACTCATTCAGGTTTATGCAATCTATCAAATTTGAGTTCCAGGATAGGGGGATGATATATCTCAGATTTCAATTTTTAATTCAAATTTAAGTTGGTGATTTTAAACTCTAAATTGTGAGTTTTGACCTAAAAAATTACTTGAAAATTCAAATTCCAGTTCAAATTTATCATTTAAACTGTAGTAAATTTGCCCCTAAGGTACAGTCACAGCTACATGCTATCTTTCAGGCTATGGGTTTGTTAGAGCAAGAAGGACAAAATGTATTACATATTATATTTAATATTCCAAAAAGGTAAAAAGTGCATCGGTACAAAATGGAAGATATTACAAAATGACATACACAAACTATTATGCTTATATTTTTATATATGATTTGGAAGAAAAAAATATTTTACAAAATATGCTTTTTTGCAGATAGGCATGGGAAATATAACTCTTGCAAGGTTAATGTTTCTGTATAAAAATCCATCAGCCAGGCTTAAAATTAATGGGATCTTATCAGAACAATTCCGAATTAGAAATGGGACTAGACAGGGGTGCCCACTTTTGCCGTTATTATATGTGATGACAATGGAACATTTATCCAATGCAATAAGAGGGAACCCTAACATCAGAGGAATACCTCAAACAGGAGCAGAATATAAAACAGCAAGTTACGCAGATGACCTGCTACTATATTTAACTAAACCACTAACTTCACTACCAGAAATAATGATGGGATTTGAAAAATGTGGGATGTACAGCAACTTTAAGGTTAACAGTACCAAATCAGAAGCAATGGCCATAACCTTACAACCTAAAACATTGGCAGATCTAAAAAAGAACTTCTCCTTCATATGGTCACAAAAATATATGAAGTATCTGGGAGTATTGGTCCCTAAGAAGGCGGTGGATATGTATGCTTTAAATCACAATAGGATGTTGCAACAAATAAAGAACAACTTAGAAGACTGGGGAAAATTGCAGTTTTCCTGGTTCGGAAAAGCAAGTGTAGTTAAAATGAATATACTTCCCAGGCTTCTATGTATAATGCAAGCATTGCCATGCCAGATCCCAAATGTATTTTATGTGGAAATGCAGAAATTGATTACGAAATTTCTGGGAGGAAGAAGATCTAGCAGAGTCTCGAGAACAATCTTGGTGAGACCAAAAGCAAGAGGAGGAATAGGACTCCCAGATATTAGAACATACTCTCAAGCCATAACAATGGCCAGGATACTGGACTGGCAACATCATCAACACAACAAGGACTGGGTGCAGATTGAACAAGCTAAGGTTAAAACAATCTTGGCAGTGCTTCCATTGATACCCAAGCTAAGCCGTAAGGCCTATGATAAATACCCATTGATAACATGAGGTATATTAAATTAAAGATCACTATCTTTCCCTAATGTGCAATGTTCTGCTCCCCCCAAGGAAACCCGTAACCGATACAGCCTGGAGCCATTGCAGGGAGATGGCTGCCGAGGGGCACGATCCGTGGAGGCTCATTGGGTCCGGGGAGAGAAACTGCAGATTGGAGATGTGGTCCGGGGAGCGGGGAGACAACCTGCAGGTCAGAGACATGGTGCTGAATGGACAGCAGCATGCACAGCTGTAAGAGGAAAGGAGCGAGTTGTAAATGAGGCAGCCATCGTTTAGCAGCACAACCAGACGGATTCAGTGCAGCAAGAGGGGGAAAGGAAAAAAGAGTCCTCCCCAACAGCACATTACACTCAAGTCTCTCTCCGACGCTGCCACAGTGATACCCAGCAAACTACTTACCAGTGCAGGGAAATGCAGTATCCAGCAGTCACTGATACAAAGGGCAGCAGCAGCACACAGGGTCTTCATCCAAGTAAGTGCCTTTAAAGTACATTTTACTCTTTAGGAACATCCCCCATAGGCAAAAAAAAACATTTGCCAGGTTTTAGACGGCAAATAGTCAAATACGAATTTTTAAAGAGACAGTACATAATAATTAAAAAATATCTAATTTTGAATTTTTTTTTAAACTCAAATCGAATTTGGACTATTCACTAGTCGAATTACACTAAAATAAACTTGAAATTTCAATTTAAAAATGTTCAATTTGACCCTTGATAAATCTGCCCCTTAGAGTTCATGAGAGTTTGTAAAAATGAATGGGATCCACCCTCAAACTTGAATTAGATTTGTATTGAATTTTGTTTGAGTTTTAAAACTCAAAAAAAAAACTAGAATGTCAGGAAGCCAGCAAAAAACTCTAAATTGAACCCAGGACTTCCCCCATAAGATAAAAAAGCAATTTGGCAGGTGGTGAATAGTTGTATTTGAATTCTTAAAGGGTCAGTACATAATACATTTCGAAAATAATATTTTTTAAAAAAAATTCGAATTGAATTATGACATTCCCTAGTCAAATTTCACCAAAAAACCCAAAATTAAAAATTAAAAAATTCACTTCGATCCTTGATAAATCTGCCCCTTACAATAGACGGCTTTTTGCTGCCCCTTTTTTCTGTGTGCTCGTTGTTGCCTTAGGCCAGGGGTCCCCAACCTTTTTCGCTCCGTGAGCCACACTCCGATGCAAAACTTGTTCGTGGGCAACGCAATACGTGAACAGTACGGCAAACATAATTTTTTAATAATAATAAGCATATACTCAATTCAAATGATAAAATGTAATATAAATCAGTGTGAAATCTGTCATGTAGAGAAGATTGTGGCACATGAACATGGGGAAATAAAAGAAATGTAGGATGTTGAACTTCTTGGAAATGGTGACACAAAGGAGACTGGGCAGCACTGAAACTCTCTGGTGAAAAGTGATGTATGGAGTTGGGAATCATAATGGTACAACAAGGTGATGGGTGATGGGAGTAGCAGTTACGTAGAATGTGGAATTATTAAAATTGGCACAGTAATGGCACAGGCTGGAGAGAAGGGATCACTCTGGGCAGCTGCTGGAAAAAGAGGGGCAGAAGCAGTGTGCTGTTATAAGTGCTTTATTCATATAGTTTCTTTGCCAGCAATAAGATTGTTTTTAAGCTGCAGAGTGCTCCCTTTTTTCCAGCCCACACCAGCTGCAGTTCTAGCCGACCCCTTCTTCCCAACCCGAATCCAGCACTGTGCGCTTCCTTTTTTCCAGCCCACACCAGTATTGTATTACCCAGTATGATCGCTACTCATCAGCCTCGTGTAATAGGAAGCATGTTTAATAGATTCTGCCAGCGAGATCCCTTCTCCCTAGCCCACCGTAAGAAGCGTGAATCACAGTTTCACTCAGTGCGATCCTTTCTCCCCGGCCCTCACACATAAATTACCAGCATAGCTTTTCTCGCAGTCCACCCTTTTCCTGCGCCTCCTACTCACCGCTCGCTTACAGGACTAATCACGAACACGCTGTTATATATCACTGATGTCTTTGACAGGAGGTTCACCGAAGGACAGCAGGGGAACGCGCTTGTAATTTATTTTAGACTGCGAGGGCAGGGGAGAAAGGATCGCACTGAGTGAAACTGTGATTCACGCTTCTTACGGTGGGCTAGGGAGAAGGGATCTCGCTGGCAGAATCTATTAAACATGCTTCCTAATAAACGGGGCTGCTGAGAAGCGATCATACTGGGTCATACAGTACTGGTGTGGGCTGGAAAAAAGGAAGCGCACAGTGCTGGATTCGGGTTGGGAAGAAGGGGTCGGCTAGAACTGCAGCTAGAAAGGGGGGAGAGAGTTGAGAGATACTTACAGAAAGATGCAGCGACGGAAAGAATTTCGAACATACAGCTCTTTTCCTTGCGATCTGCAGTTAAAACATCCTGAGTATTTTCCTAATGTTTAAATTCCTGCAAGTTGACCCAGGTGACACTTTTGATTGGCTGACTCACACAATGTACAGCCCCCAGCTGCCTGATTATCTTATCTAGGACGAGACGGCAGCATGCTTTGTAACAATGAAGAACTACCTGTTTGCGCTCCAGACAGTAAGCCACTTTGCTAAATGGACACCTGCTGGTAAGCTTACACGAGCAACATCAAGTGAGGCTGCGAGCAACATGTTGCTCGCGAGCTACGTGTTGGGGATCACTGCCTTAGGCAATGCTCTCACCTTGCTTCATGGCAGGAGCAGCCCTGATGAGAGGGGTACAGAGGACCACCAACAAATTTAGACCTAAGAGATTATGTAGAAGAAATAAGGAAAACAAAACAATAATTCGTATTGACACAGATTCCCTTGAACAATCATTTCATCATCTCACTTTCACACTTTTATCAAGGACTGATGCAATATTTGTCACATGAAAACTCTATTGAAGTATATGAAGAAAAACTGGAACTGAATTAGAAAAAAAAACCTTTTTCTCCTCGAATTGAATCTTGTCCATGACTTTTCACTTGATAAACCATGAAATAACTTTTTCTCACTGAAGTAAATTTGGCCCATGGTTTTTAAATGTTGATGGTTTGGGATCAAGCCTGGGATTTTGGGTCCCATTGCATAGGCCACTTTATTCTTTATTCCCAAGGGGATTTTCAGCAATGCTGAAAAATATAAATTCCAGATACCGTTATGGAACTTTTTTAACTCAAATCTAATGTGGATTATTCGAATTACACTAAAATAAACTCGAAAATTCAAATTTAAAAGATCCTTGATAAATCTGCCTCTTAGTGTCTCTCTCTTAGTGTATTTGAAACTGACCAAAAATATAAGGGCTCCCTTATCAATATATTATCTTCCTGTACCCTAGAACTATGCAGTGTAAGGAACCCTAAAAATTAATATGTCTAAAAATGCCATATGTGATCTACTGAAATTATTGCACGAGGCTAAAGTTTCAGCTTGTCAATAGCAGCAATGATCCAGGACTTCAAACTTGTCACAGGGGGTCACCATCTTGGAAAGTGTCTGTGACACTCACATGCTCAGTGGGCTCTGAGCAGCTGTTGAGAAGCTAAGCTTAGGGCTCGTCACTAATTATCCAGCAGAAAATGAGGTTGGTCTGTAATATAAGCTGATGCTACAGGGCTGATTATTAAATTCTGATGCTAATTGCACTGGTTTCTGTGCTGCCATATAGTAATTATCTGTATTAATTACTAATCAGCCTTATATTGTGACATTTCTATTCTATGTGTACTGTATATTGTGAGTGGGTCCCTGAGCTCAGTAAGTGACAGCAGCACAGAGCATGTACAGTGAATCAGCAGAAAAGAAGATGGGGAGCTACTGGGGCATCTTTGGAGACAGATCTTTTTTTGGTTCAAGTGAGATTTATTGAAAAAAAAATAGTTGTACAGATAATATCACAGCTCAGTACACATAAAAAGGAATATTACCCAATACGCAGATTGGGTCTAGACATCTCGCAAGCACAGAAGTTTGACCAAAAAGATAAATACATGACTGTCATATGCATTGTGCCTCCACTTACTGAAAAAGTAAGAGTTTTCACTAGGAAACGGATATTTCGAACACTGTAAACTCACATCTTTATTGACAATAATGACATAAACGAATGGCAGTTTCATGAGACGAGCTGTAGCCCATTATTAGACCTGGAGATGGTTCGTACCTGAAAAGGTTTTGCGCTATCTTGTACCACAGGATTAGCAGACTTTAACTATACCATGCTTTAGGTAATTCCTACTGACCCCCTAGGCTTTCTCAAACATGATCCAGAATCCATAGCTGCCAAATAGTGGTGTTAGCCTTAGTAGAACCCTTTCTCCTGGCAATCAGATCCTCCATTTTTTGTAAGTCCTGAACCAACTTCAGCCAGGGTCAGGGGCTTTCCAGTGCTGGCCAATGATTTTACGTGCTAAGAAGAGTAATTTGTGTAACATAGTGTGGGCTGGGCTCGTTAGAGGTGTTGGGGGGTCCATACCCAGTAAGTACCATTTTGGATCCAACGGTATTTCAAACCCTAGCAACCCTGTGATACGGCTCTGTATCGCTACCCAGAAGGGTACAATTTCTGAGCAAGCCCAGAAAGTGTGTAAAATTGTGCCCTCTGCCTCACCACATCTCAGGCATGCTGGCGAGATTTCTGGATTCATTTTATGAAGTACTGTTCTGGAGTAATAGGCCCTATGTACAAAGTACAATTGTAATATCCTATACTTATAAATAGGAGAAATCCGAAGAGGAGTGTGAAGTACCTGTTCCCATTGCTCATCAGTAAATGGTGAGAGATCTGCCTCCCAACGGTCTATGACTTTCAGGGAGGTTTTCTGTAGATTAATGGTTTGTAGGGCTTTATAGAAATTAGAGATTTTGTGGCTAGGTTGGTCCTGTCCCCACTGGGACGAGGGAATGGAGAACTGTTCCTTAAGAGTATCAAATGGAATTATACCTTGTTCATTCCATACCTGGTCTAGGCTGTAGATCCCTGCCTCGATCCAGACTCTCGGAATTACAAGTTTATCTAATGGGGTCAATTTAGCGTTATACCATAAAGTCGTAAACGGGTCTAGGCCCTTCGGGTTGGTTAGATGGTGAACCCTAGTGACAATATCTCTTTGCAATCGTAGAAGTGGGTTGGTCTTAGAAAGCATAGCATTTTTTGGGTTTATAGCCGTTAGGGCATAAAAAAGAGGTCGGTCACTTTGTAGTATCTCCTGCCACAGCTGATACACAGCTTCCCCTGGACCAGCGAATTTCAAAGACCACAATTGTGAGAGTTGTGCTGCCGCATAGTACTGGTGCATATCAGGTAATGCCAGTCCTCCCTCATCCTTCGGTCTACAGAGTGAGGATAAGGACAGTCTGTTTCGGGAGGTACCCCACATATACCATCTAAAGATAGCAGCCAGGTCAAGAAAGAAGCGGTTCTGTATTGTAAGGGGGTGTGCCATAATACATACAATAGTTTAGGGGCTATAATCATTTTAATGGTCTGTATACGGCCCGTGGGGCCCAATGGTATATTTTTCCAAACTTGAAATCTACTCTGAACCCATTGCAATAAGGGGGCTACGTTAAAATCATAATAAGATGACACCAGCAAGGCCACCTTAACCCCTAGATATGTGAATTGCCGAACTTTCAGTAATGGTATATCTGCCCTAATTCCATCCCCCACCTCTGGGTCCAAGGGAAATATTATGGACTTTGAGGGGTTAGTCTTGAGGCTAGAGATTTCTCCAAAACCCTTAGTTGTGTCTAGAAGAGCAGTGAGAGAGGCATGGGTGTCCCCCAAGTAAATCAGTGTATCATCTGCATACATCTGTATTTTCTCTTCCCTGCCCTGTATCTGAAAGCCTGATATTCGAGGATTCTGCCTGACTGCAAGGCCTAACGGTTCGATGGCTAAGGCAAATAATAGTGGAGAGAGGGGGCACCCCTGCCTCGTACCTCTAGTCAAGGCAAAAGCTGGGGTTAACAATGAGTTAATTTGTAGGGCTGCTGTAGGGGCTGCATATACTAACTGGACAAGTGAGATAAAGTGAGGACCTATCCCAAATGCAGTTAATACCTTCCATAAATAACTCCACTCTACAGTATCGAATGCCTTGGCAATGTCCAAGGCTAATATTGCTCTCTGCCCTACATTGGAGTGTTCCATAGTGAGGTTAAGCATCAACCTTCTGATGTTATGCGCCGTTGTTTTCCCCGGGATGAATCCCGTCTGATCCTCTGTAAACAATTGTGTAACCACTTTCCCTAACCGTCTAGCCAAGATTTTTGCCAAAATTTTTGTATCTGCAGTGAGAAGGGAAATGGGCCTATAAGCTTCAGGTAAAGGTGGATCCTTCCCTGGTTTAGGGAGGAGGATTATGGAGGCTTCATACATGGAGGCCGGGAGACTTTTATGTTGGGAGGCATAGTTATAAGTTTTTAGGAGATGGGGGGCTAGTTGTGCAGAGTGAAGTTTATAGAATTCAATAGGGATTCCGTCTGCTCTGGGGGCCTTGCCTACCGGGAATGACCCTATAGCTTCCTGTATTTCTTCTGTCAAAATGGGTTGATCTAAATATTCCATACTTTTTGCTGGGAGTACTGGAAAGTGTAAGCCAGTGAGGAAAGACTCCGTTGTATTACCCTCTGGGTCTAATTTAGATTGGTTTTGCTTCCAATAAGGATTAATTCTATCTTAGTTGGGATCAAGTACACGCTACTGTTTTATTATTACAGAGAAAAAGGAAATCATTTTTAAAAATTTGGATTATTGGGATAAAACTGAGTCTATAGGAGACGGCCTTTCCTTAATTCCGAGCTCTGGATAACAGGTTTCCGGAAAATGGAGCCCATGCCTGTACAACAGCCAGTTTCAGTCTTTATCTATAACCTCTTGAGCAGCTTTATAAGCCATTCAGTATCCCAGATGTTTGAACCTAATTCTAAATCAGATCTTTCTTATCTTTTAGACTCTACTGTTGTGAGTGAGTTGCAGCAGGCAGGTGGGTATTCTCCATAAGCCATTTATTTTTTATACTCAAAAAAGCATTAGAAGTATTCTCTTTTCTATGTTTGGTCATATCCCCACTATCTTTCTTATCCACTTTTTCTAGTTTTCTATCTCTACTTCTGACCTTCATTAGTTAGCAGGTGGTCATGTCATCAGTCAGGAAATGTTGAAGACTGTTAGATGCCCCTAAGCAGTGTTTTTGTTAGATAGCAACTATATGCCTGTTCATATGGGTTGTACCTCCCTACTTCTCTTCTGTCCTCTATTGATATATGCTCTACTCTTTCCTTTCTATTCTCTCAGTATCTTGACCTATTCTTGTGTCCATCTAAATAACATTTGTGTTGCTTTGGTTACAATATCTTCTCACTTGTCCTTCTTTTTCCTCTCAACTTCCGTCATTTCATCCTTATTTTATTTCCCATTTCCTTAATACACCACTCTCACTTCTCTCCTCTTCTGTCCTTTCCAACATACATTTCTTTTACAAGATACAGTAGGTTATATACCAAAATGTGAAACCACTAGGATTGCCACCTGTTCCATTTTGACTCAGTTAGTTTTTTCTTAGGCCTGTTTGGGTCTCAACTGTCTTGTCGTTTTTCAGATTTGTGAAACCCGAACAATAATTTGACCAATATATAAAAAACATTTGACTATTATGATAATCATACTGATTTATTTCCATCAATATGGCTTAGTTACTATTAAGAACAGTTTATTATTATTATAATTATTATTATAGAAAGAAAAAGCCAATCAGACAAAAATCAGCAATTCATAGCTTTTAATTAAAGCATTGGACTTACTCATCATGGGGAATATAGATAGAGCTAGGGTTGCCCCCTGTCTAGCTTTGAACCAGATATTCCAGTTCAATACTTTCAGTCCAATTTAAAAAAAGTGTACAGAAATCTAGCCAATTGCATCTAAGTGATGCAATAACTCCCATGTCATAACCCCACTCAACATCATTTTGCCTGCCCCTGATGTCATCATGCCCACCCCAACATCACTGCCTTTAACTTTAACTTCACTGTTCAAATGTAGTTCAACATTTAGAGCAGTGTTATACACAGTGAGCTTATTATGTCTAAAAGAGCATGACTGAGGGCCACATCAACATTTTTATACAAAACAGGTTATGGGACCAAGAAATCCCTGTTGGCTTCCAGATGAACAGTCCTGATTTAGGGTTTTCTGGAAATGTATGCATTTTCTGTATATACATAAATTATTTGCATCTTACCCCATTTTCCCAGGTGTCCATTGTGCCTTCACCAGACTCATGCACGTGCAGTACAGAAACATTTCTGACTTAGTGCAGTGTGTATGTGCAAGTCTTTTAAGGGACAAGGAATCCCATGCAGCTTCTTTTTCATTTAAATTTGCCGTAAGATGTCTCCTCGAGGTGGGGGAGCCATGCTTTGCATATTGTGCATATGTAACTGTGCATGTGTGCACTGAATGCTGCAGGGTGCAAACATATTTAGTATTCTGAACATGCAGTAAGAATTTCCTGTATTACGTTCCTGATGAATAGATCTAAGAAAACAAAAGCTGATGGAGTTTTTTTGTACAAAAGTAGTGTTTTTCTTGGGGGAATATCTTAAAGGAGAAGAAAAGTCTTTTTTTTTCTTTGTTGCTGGGGGGTGCCAACAGTTAGGCACCCCAAGTGATTATACTTACTTACCTGATACCCTGGGCTGATGCTCCTATCAGGAGAAAACTGCAATGGTCACGGTCCTCCTCTTCTGGAGTAGGGCTCTTCTTGCTTCTTCTTTCTTCTCATCGCTGCTTCTACTCTGGGAAATTTGAAGAACGAAGAAGCAGACAAAGAACTCTATTGGGGTCACTCGCAGAAGCATAAGTCAGTTTTGTTTTTGGCTGATTGGAGCACTGGCCCAGGGTGTCAGGTATTTAAATGCAAACACTTGGGGGTGACTTGCTTTTGGCACCCCACATTAAAAAGACTTTGAGAAGACTGGTAGAACACTGGGTTGGTACACTTTTAGAAGCACAGGCCCATGGTGTCAAGTAAGTAATTGCAACCACTTGTGGGTGACTAGCTTTTGGCACCCTCAAGTTAAAAAGACTTTCCTGCTCCTTTAATAAATTTTTTATCTTTTGCAGATGAGAAGAAAGCCAACCTTGTATCACAAATCACAGCTATTAACCAGACTTTAGGTAAGCAAATGCCTCTTTAATGATCTTCTGAAGGTCCTGCCAATGAGTGCAGAGAGTTGTACACAAAAAAGAAAATAGCAGAAATATGACCCATAATTAGTGATGGGCAAATTTCTCCCATTTCGATTCGCTGAAAAAATCGATAATTTGCGAAAAATAGTGAAATCAGAGAGTTCACCAAAAAATAGTGAAATTCGAACGCTTTCACAAAAAAATTGAGCATTTCAAACGTTTTCACCAAAATCTAGCAATTGGAACGTTTTCACTAAAAAAATCTAGCAATTGGAACGTTTTCACAAAAAAATCGTGAAAATCTGATTTTTTCACCAGCGAATTTTCCCGGGGAGATTCACGAATATATTTGCTGGCGGCAAAATGCTGAAATTCACCGCAAATCCATGCCAGGTGAATTTATTCACCCATCACTACCCATAATAGCTTCATGGTAAAAATTGGTGCCTAATTGATATACTGATATACTGCAATATTCCATGTAGCAAAGCCATGTTTTCTCTGTAAATTTACACTTTTATATTTGAGGTGAGGATAAAGCCTCCTCCTACCAATTATGACAGGGATGTTGTGGGAGAAGGAGAGGCTAGAAGGCTAGATATTTGAAGTTAGGGAAGTGTAAAAAGGGCAATGGATGTTAATAGGGCATGGATATATTGAGGAGTTGGGATATATCAAATTATGAACACAAAATCCACTTGAATGATTGAGGGCGTCAATTTGTGGAAGAAACTCAAATTTTAAGAGTATTTTGACATTATTAATTTTTTGCCTCCAGTTTTTCATAGCAAGAAAATATAAAATTTCTATATGCAAAGTCCAGCAAAGCAAAAGGTTACTCAGGAGGTATAGTCGTGACATATTTATTTCAAAAGCGATAAAATTTTTCAAAATTAGACAGAATTCCTTTTAGCTGTTAATGTTTAAGACAAAACTATATATATAGGAATAAAAGCACTGCATAACTTGTGTTACAATTATACTGCTAGCTAGTATACATTTACTAATTAATGTACTACCTTAAATGACATGTAAAATGTAACATACATTTTAAATGCCCCCCATCCCCGTGCATGTCTAATGCAGGCAGTATTTCATTTATAGTCTGCAGGGCTTTGCACTATTTTTATGGTCCCCTAAAAACTGTAAAATTGGGGGTTCAACTATAACATCAGCTGTATGTATGAACTCATAAAAGGGGGGTACATTGTGACTTTTCCTTATTCTCACTTGTAGAATAAATGTTACGGCTTTCTGTACCATTTTTCCTTTATTTTTCTCATCATCTCCAGGCTGCCGTAACTGCTCATGTTCTTGTTGTTTTGCTTCAGGACAAACCTGCTGACACTGCCCCTCTGGCTGGAGAATGGTGAATTCCTTTTGTTTCTATTTTTCTAGCAAGGACCAGGCCTGGGAGGAGGCTAAACACAGCTGTGTCAGTGCAAACTCTGTCCTTCTCATTCTAGAAGATGACGTAGAAATGGTACGAAAAACTGTTGATAATATATTTTTATATGACCACATTTATATGAGAACAGCCTATTCCAATGACAGACAAATACAGATACTAGATGAGACCCCTTTGTACAGAAGTGTTTTCTTCATTTACTGAGTCCCTCCCTGTGTCTGCTTTTAACATATAAAGAACTGCAAGGCTGAGGGACAGTTGTAAGTGGGAAACTATTTTCAGTGCAATATCTGTAGTTAAGAACATTCAGTCCTCTTCCAACATTTTGGGAGGGTTCAAGTTATATAATGTATGTATATCTACTCCCATTTTAATCAATAAAAGCTTATAAAAAGGGGAGTGTCTTTGGCAAAAGCCCTTATGGTACACTTCGGTGTAACATTGATGTTTTTTCCAAAAGCAACTATTAAATGTTCTTTGTTAAACTCAATAGACCTCATTCTATTTGAAATAGCCTTATCTTGATGTTTTGCTTTCCATATAACGAAGTCATAGCAATAAAATGATCAACATATTTGGTGACTCTCCCGATAATTTTCTGGACGCTGGACGCCCGAAATTTTCCAGCCGCATTTCTTCGATGAGAGATCCAGTTATCTACAGGATAAACTGATGGTAGAGAACCAGCGGCCTATCACTGAAGTACGCAGTTAATCCCGCTGAGGCAGACTCCATGAGTGAGTACATGTTTTTCAGCCTGTTCTATTTTGCTCATTGTTTTATTAAGTGTTTTGTCAATTAGTTGAAATGCCACTCAGGATAGGAATATGCTTTTGCCTTACTATTTTTGTCATGTATGTCGTTCCTTATCATGAAGCATTAGACTAATCTGTCATAGAAACTACATCTGCATGTTGGTTGATGAATGAAAAAGAATCCCTGTGTCTTGAGCTGGAAGAATGAGGTTGAGACCGGATACAAAAACTGGCATCAGCCTAGTGCGTGAATAGATTTTGCATAACTATAATCTGTATGAAAGTGTCCATGAGGGAATTTATGGCTCTTTCATAGAGTCTGTTTGTGTTTTAGGATTTTCCCTGTGTTTCCTGTTAAGGAGGTGGCTCCACAGGCTAGGGAATGGAAATCTAGGATCTTCCAGAGGGAATTCTTGTAGTGTGTGAAGTGTGCATCACTTTCCTGTCCGTTTGAATCGGCAGATGACAACTAAGAGCCCTAGACAATATCTAGGTGTCCACCATCTGCAACTTCAAAAAAGGTTTTCTTCCCTTCCCGTAAGTCCCACACAGTAAATACCCACTACAGACACACTTCCCGCTATCTATACTAGGGAGCTTTCACATGTCTCCAAATGAAGAAATTAGTACTGCTGAAGAAGCTGAAAGCTACAGCTGTAAAAATCTTCTGCCTTACTTCTCTAGGAGGTTTCATTTTCGGTGTCTGTTATCTGATATTAATTATTCCCAATTTTAAGATCCCCGCCCTTCTAAATTACAGAGAAAAGTATAACATCATTTTTACCTGCAGGTGACTCTAGGAGCTTATATGTATGTTTGTCTCCACTGTTTGTTTTTATAAACAAAACAAATGTTAATAGCTTACATTGTTATATAGGTGTGTTTCTACAGGTCTGTTAAAAGTTATGAGGGAGCCTGTATGAGCAGAAGAAGGCATGACTGGCAGGCAGGGGGGAGAGGAAGGAGGTAGGAAGGGGAAGTGGCAGGGCTGAAAGGGTGGGGTGAGGGTATAAAAGAAAATGTGTGGGAGAAGCCACTTCCTTTTCCTACCTTAGTGATACCATAGGCAGGAGCAATCCAGACAGCTGGCATAGTGAGCCGGAGCGTTGATTCCATGTTGAAGCAGCTGCAAGCTGAAGCTGCAGTTAGGGGGAGCGGGTGGCTGCAACAACAGATTGCTCATGTTATCCCGCAGCCGACTTCTTCCCCCAGCCCGAAGCGCTCCAGGAGATCCCGTCCGCCTACCAGATTGAGTCCTTCTTCCTCCCCGATCCGGCGGGCCAGTCCAAGTACTGGTAGGCAACGGGGGGTTCAGCAAAGGACACGGGCATTGGCCCTGATCGCTCGCTCGGAGCAAGTGCGTCGAGGAGGCGAGGAGGAGGCAGGAGAATGGGGGGGGCGGAGTAAGCCGCACTGACAGAACAGTGACATGGAGGGACACAGCAGCAGCGGAGGCAGCGCGAGCTGCCCCCAGTACAGGGCGAGTGATCGGCCCTTGGCGGCGGCGGGTCACAGGGACTGTGGCAGGGGCTCTACGACAGGAAGGGTTCACGCGGGGTCGCAGGGCACCCCTAGCAGGCAGCTCAGCAGACGTGGGCCGGCCTCAGCAGGGCCTGGAACACGGAGGATTCCCCAGCAGCAGCAGCCTGGTACGCTGGAGGGTAGCCAGTCATCAAGGCAGGAGGATGATGACAACCTCTCTTTAACTGCCAGCAGCAGGGATTTTCTAACGGATTCGGCAGAAGAGGGCCCCAGTATCTCCAAGGACGGCCGGGAGCAGGGAGGTTTCGAGGGACACAGTGGCCCAAACTGTCCGGGACACCCCCCTGGAGCAGCAAGGCGGTGAGTGTGTGGGTAATTTTTACAGACAAGTTATACTGCTGGTGGTGGGACAGGGATTGGAGCTGACCAGGGGCAGTTGCAAGGGACTGACATGGCTAGAATGGCACAGTTCTTTGGGGGGTTGAAGGAGTTATGGGAGACGTTTAGTGCTGCACATGGGACCACAACCATGGGTAGTGGGGAATCCCCGGCTTCGGTCTGGGTACACCCGGCACCAGGGTCAACACAATCAGCAGGGCCGGGACAAACAGGGACTACTGTAGCCCCCCGGGTCAGGTAGTTGGTTCACCAGTTCTGACATCCCCTCCCCCTCCGGTCCTGGCATCAGTGGCTTCTGGCAAGGAGGGAGTACCCGGGGAGAAGGTTACTGCGGTAGTACAAGAGGTCTCGGATTTTGCAAAAGGTTCTACATATGTTTGTTTTGAGGGTCCTCTTGGTGCACATGTAAAGTCAGAGGTGAAAGAAAAAATATGGAAAGGGGAATACGTGGAGATTTTTTCTTTGCTTCCGCCAAAAAAAAGCAGTATGCCCTATGATTCAGTGGGACAATAGGGACGTAGGTCTATGGTTGCAACTCATGTGTCCTAATAGGCCCAATAGTAATCCCTTTCCCAGGGGGAGCTGGGGGAACGGTTACCTCTCCCCCCCAGCGGGTTCCAAAAAGGGGCACTGTTTCCACTTTAATGAAGGGAATTGCAAGTGGGGAATGACTTGCAGGTTCCGACACGAATGCTCAGGTTGAGGTGGGCAACACCCAGTCACAAAATGTTTTAAAAGGGGCAGGGGAGGCGTTAAGACCGAATAAGACTGAGAGCCCACGGACTACTATTAAATTTTTAGGCATAGAGATTGACACGGTTGAAATGGGGTGCCGGTTGCCGCAAGATAAATTGGATGACTTACGTCAGGTGATAAGGGGAGCATCTGCCATTAAGAAGTTAAGGTTCCAACAGGTCCAGTAGTTAGTGGGAAAACTTAATTTTGCCTGTAGAATCATGCCCATGAGATCGGCGATTGCCACCACAGGGTTGAAGTGCTCACATCACTTTGTACACTTGAAGGGGGCCGTGGTGCTGGGGGAAAGAATGGCTAAGAGGTTGGAGGAGTGTTTAAACTAGGCAAGGGGGGTGGGTGAGATAAAGAATTATGGGGAAGCTAGGGTAGACGGGGCAGTAGGGTTAGTAAGGGGTTATGGGGAGAAGTGAGGGGGATATACAGTTTACTAGCTAAGGAGGTCCCTCTGTTACAAGGAAAACAGAATAATACTAACTTAACATATAATTCTCCACTAAGTAATGCAAATTTCAAAAGTAAAAGTAGTAACCTCCGCTGTATGCTGCAACTGCACGGAGTTAGTCAGGTAAAATTGGAGACCTAGAATTAATTGCATGCTCTAAAAATTATGATATAATTGGTATCACTGAGACCTGGTGGGATGAAACATATGACTGGATTGTGAATTTAAATGGTTACACCCTTTTTAGGAGGGACAGAGGAATTAAAAAGGGTGGAGGAGTGTATTTGTATGTAAAGCCTGAATTAAAGCCATGCGCTAAAGAAATAACATTAGCTGGCACTGGTAAGGGTGTAGAATCACTCTGGGTAGAGATTTTGACTGGGAAAAAGGTAACAAAAAGAATTATCATTGGTGTATGTTATAAACCACCTCGTATAAGTGTTGAGTATGAAGCCCAGCTACTCTTGCAGATACAAGTGGCTTCACAGCTGGGTCAAGTTGTTGCTATGGGAGACTTCAATTATCCAGACATTGACTGGGGTAATGGGGTTGCTAAAACCGAAAAAGCTAGTAGGTTTGTAAATATGCTGAATGACAACTTTTTATTCCAGCTCGTTCAAGAACCTACTAGGAATAACTCTCTTTTGGACCTTGTAATAACTAATAATACTGAACTCATCTCTAACATTTGTGTGGGTGAGGGGCATTTAGGGAATAGTGATCATAACATGGTCTCCTTTGAGATTCTGTTGCAGAAGCAATTCTACAAGGGAGTAACTAAAACACTAAATTTCAGACGTGCAAACTTTGACAGTATAAGGGTATCTCTGCAAGTGGGAAATGCTTTTCTCAGGGTTAAACACAGAACAAAAATGGGAAGTCTTTAAAATGCTGCTTAATAAATATACTTGTCAGTATATTCCACTTGTAAGCAAGGAACGTTGTTGCAAAGCAAAACCTTTTTGGTTCAATAGAAGCGATGGTGTTGAGGTGGGTAAGAAATTACGTGCTTTTAAGGCTTTCAAGTTATCTGGTACAGCCGAAACATTTATAAGGTACAAGGAGGCCAATAAATCATGCAAAGAAGCTATAAGGCAAGCTAAAAATGGTATAGAAAAGGATATTGCAGCAAGCAGTAAAAAAAATCCAAAATTCTTTTTTAAATATGTTTATAGTAAAAAAAATTAAGCAGGAAGGGGTGGGACCCTTACTATCAGAGGGGGGTCAGCTGGTTGATGAAAACAAAATAAAAGCGCAGATTCTGAACTCATATTTTTCATCTGTCTACACAAATGAGGAACCAGTAAGTGAAGGTTTCCTTCTTAACAGTACCAATTCTAGTAATACAACTAATGATGCATGGTTCACACATGATGAAATTCAAAAGAGACTAGAACATGTTAAGATTAACAAAGGTCCGGGGCCAGATGGTATTCATCCCAGGGTAAATAGCGAGCTTAGCTCTGTGATTGCCAAACCTCTTTACTTAATTTTTCAGGATTCATTGAAATCTGGCATAGTGCCGAGAGACTGGCGAATTGCTAATGTGGTGCCTCTATTCAAAAAAGGATCCTGTTCTCAGCCTCAAAACTATAGGCCAGTTAGTCTGACGTCAGTGATAGGAAAGCTTTTCGAAGGGTTAATAAAGGATAAGATACTGGACTTCATAGCAAATCATAATACTATGAGTTTGTGCCAGCATGGTTTTATGCGTAATAGATCTTGCCAGACAAACTTAATTTCTTTTTATGAGAAGGTAAGTAGAGACCTCGATTTTGGGATGGCAGTGGATGTGATTTACTTAGACTTTGCTAAAGCATTTGATACAGTGCCATACAAAAGGTTACTGGTTAAATTAAGGAATGTTGGCCTGGAACATAGTATTTGTACCTGGATAGAGAACTGGCTAAAAGATAGACTACAAAGAGTGGTGGTAAATGGAACATTTTCTAATTGGACCAGTGTTGTTAGTGGAGTACCGCAGGGCTCTGTACTAGGTCCCTTGCTTTTCAACTTGTTTATTAATGACCTGGAGGTGGGCATTGAAAGTACTGTTTCTATTTTTGATGATGATACAAAATTGTGCAAAAGTTCCTTGCAGGATGCTGCCACTTTGCAGAGTGATTTGACTAGATTAGAAAACTGGCAGCAAACTGGAAAATGAGGTTCAATGTTGCTAAATGCAAAGTTCTGCACTTTGGTAGAATTAATATAAATGCAAGTTATTCACTAAATGGCAGTGTGTTGGGAGTTTCATTAACTGAAAAGTATCTGGGTATTTTTGTAGATAACAAGTTGTCTAATTCTGGGCAGTGTCATTCTGTGGCTACTAAAGCAAATAAAAAGTTCTGTCTTGCATAAAAAAGGGCATTAACTCAAGGGATGAAAACATAATTATGCCTCTTTATAGGTCCCTGGTAAGGCCTCATCTGGAGTATGCAGTGCAGTTTTGGACTCCAGTCCTTAAGGGTGATATAAATGAGCTGGAAAGAGTGCAGAGACTAAGTGCAACTAAATTGGTTAGAGGGATGGAAGACTTAAATTATGAGGGTAGACTGTCAAGGTTGGGGTTGTTTTCTCTGAAAAAAAGGCGCTTACGAGGGGACATAATTACACTTTACAAGTACATTAGAGGACATTATAGACAAATAGCAGGGGACCTTTTTACCCATAAAGTGGATCACCGTACCAGAGGCCTCCCCTTTAGAAGAAAAGAACTTTCATTTGAAGCAACGTAGGGGGTTCTTCACAGTCAGGACAGTGAGGTTGTGAATAGGGATGTAGCGAACGTCGGAAAAAAGTTCGCGAACATATTCGCGAACTTGCGCAAAAATGCGAGCGGTTCGCGAACGGTTCGCGAACCCCATAGACTTCAATGGGAAGGCGAACTTTAACATCTAAAAAAGACATTTCTGGCCAGAAAAATGATTTTAAAGTTGTTTAAAGGGTGCAACGACCTGGACAGTGGCATGCCAGAGGGGGATCAAGGGCAAAAATGTATCTGAAAAATCTGCCTGTGTGTGCTTGGAAGAGATAGTGTAGGGGGAGAGCTGTTAGTGATTTCAGGGACAGATGATAGTAAGTTTGCTGGCTAGTAATCTGCTTGATACTGCTCTGTATTGGAGGGACAGAAGTCTGCAGGGATTTGAGGGACATTTTAGCTTAGGTAGCTTTGCTGGCTAGTAATCTACTGTTCTCTTTAAACAACTGCCATACGTTGCCCTTGTAGGCATTGTTTGCCCAGTTTTTTTGGACGCAGCCACTGAAGCACAGTTGCCAGAAAAAATATGCCATATAAATGCTGAAAATAGTCATTTTTCGCCATACGTTGACCTTGTAGACATTGTTTGCCCAGTTTTTTTTGGACGCAGCCACTGAAGCACAGTTGCCAGAAAAAATATGCCATATAAATGCTGAAAATAGTAATTTTTCGCCATACGTTGACCTTGTAGACATTGTTTGCCCAGTTTTTTTGGACGCAGCCACTGAAGCACAGTTGCCAGAAAAAATATGCCATATAAATGCTGAAAATAGTCATTTTTTGCCATATACATTGAGTCAACGTATGGCAAAAAATGACTATTTTCAGCATTTATGTGGCATATTTTTTCTGGCCTCTGTGCTTCAGTGGCTGCGGCCAAAAAAACTGGGCAAACAATGCCTACAAGGTCAACGTCGTTGACCTTGTAGGCATTGTTTGCCCAGTTTTTTTGGCCGCAGCCACTGAAGCACAGAGGCCAGAAAAAATATGCCATATAAATGCTGAAAATAGTCATTTTTTTGGTCGCAGCCACTGAAGCACAGTTGCCAGAAAAATTATGCCATATAAATGCTGAAAATATAAATTTTTTTGGTTGCAGCCACTGAAGCACAGAGGCCAGAAAAATTATGCCATATAAATGCAGAAAATATGCATTTTTTTGGTCGCAGCCACTGAAGCACAGTTGACAGAAAAATTATGCCATATAAATGCTGAAAATATAAATTTTTTTGGTTGCAGCCACTGAAGCACAGAGGCCAGAAAAATTATGCCATATAAATGGAGAAAATATGCATTTTTTTGGTTGCAGCCACTGAAGCACAGAGGCTAGAAAAATTATGCCATATAAATGGAGAAAATATGCATTTTTTTGGTTGCAGCCACTGAAGCACAGAGGCTAGAAAAATTATGCCATATAAATGGAGAAAATATGCATTTTTTTGGTTGCAGCCACTGAAGCACAGAGGCCAGAAAAATTATGCCATATAAATGCAGAAAATATGCATTTTTTTGGTTGCAGCCACTGAAGCACAGAGGCCAGAAAAATTATGCCATATAAATGGACAAAATATGCATTTTTTTGGTTGCAGCCACTGAAGCACAGAGGCCAGAAAAATTATGCCATATAAATGCAGAAAATATGCATTTTTTTGGTTGCAGCCACTGAAGCACAGAGGCTAGAAAAATTATGCCATATAAATGGACAAAATATGCATTTTTTTGGTTGCAGCCACTGAAGCACAGAGGCCAGAAAAATTATGCCATATAAATGCAGAAAATATGCATTTTTTTGGTTGCAGCCACTGAAGCACAGAGGCCAGAAAAATTATGCCATATAAATGCAGAAAATATGCATTTTTTTGGACGCAGCCACTGAAGCACAGTTGCCAGAAAAAATATGCCATATAAATGCTGAAAATAGTAATTTTTCGCCATACGTTGACCTTGTAGACATTGTTTGCCCCGTTTTTTTGGACGCAGCCACTGAAGCACAGAGGCCAGAAAAAATTAAACCAGTAGGGTTTGCACCCTAGTTTGTAACGGTGGCGGAGGGAGGAGGACGCTAAAGGACAGCTGTGTGTGGAGTCATGAGGCTTGAAGAGAAGGACAGCTGCATAGAAGTCAGAACAAGTCTTCCGGCGTGCAGTAACCCTCCGAGATCCACCCCTCATTCATTTTAATAAAGGTCAGGTAATCGACACTTTTGTGACCTAGGCGAGTTCTCTTCTCAGTTACAATCCCTCCTGCTGCACTGAAGGTCCTTTCTGAGAGCACACTTGAGGCTGGGCAAGACAAGAGGTTCATGGCAAATTGTGACAGCTCTGGCCACAGATCAAGCCTGCGCACCCAGTAGTCCAGGGGTTCATCGCTCCTCAGAGTGTCGATATCTGCAGTTAATGCCAGGTAGTCCGCTACCTGCCGGTCGAGGCGTTCTTTGAGGGTGGATCCAGAAGGGTTGTGGCGCTGCCTTGGACAGAAAAACATTTGCATGTCTGATGTTACAGACCGGCCAAAGGGCTTTGTCCTTGCAGGTGTGCTCGTGGCAGGATTACTGGCACCTCTGCCCCTGGAATGTTGATGAGTTCCTGAAGTGACATCACCCTTAAAAGCATTGTACAACATGTTTTGCAGGCTGGTTTGTAAATGCCGCATCTTTTCGGACTTGTGGTATGTTGGTAACATTTCTGCCACTTTATGCTTGTACCGAGGGTCTAGTAGCGTTGCGACCCAGTACAGGTCCTTCTCCTTAAGCCTCTTGATACGGGGGTCCTTCAACAGGCATGCCAGCATGAAAGACCCCATTCTCACAAGGTTGGATGCAGAGCTATCCATCTCCGCTTCCTCATTATCAAGGACTGCATCATCCACGGTCTCCTCCCCCCAGCCACGTACAAGACCAGGGGTCCCCAAAAGGTCACCACTAGCCCCCTGGGAAGCCTGCTCCTGTTGGTCCTCCTCCTCCTCCTCCACAAAGCCACCTTCCTCCTCTGACTCCACTTCTGGCACCTCTCCCTGCGTTGCAGCAGGTGCCTGGGTTCGTTCTGGTGATTGCGACCATAAATCGTGCGCTTCCAGCTCCTCGTCACGCTGGTCTACAGCCTCATCTGTCACTCGTCGCACGGCACGCTCCAGGAAGAAAGCGAAGGGTATTAGGTCACTGATGGTGCCTTCGGTGCGACTGACCATATTTGTCACCTCTTCAAAAGGTCGCATGAGCCTGCAGGCATCGCGCATAAGCACCCAGTAACGGGGGAAAAAAATCCCCAGCTCTGCAGATCCAGTCCTACCACCCAGTTCAAAAAGGTACTCGTTGACGGCCCTTTGTTGTTGCAGCAGACGTTCCAACATAAGGAGCGTTGAATTCCAGCGAGTCTGGCTGTCAGAAATCAAACGCCTGACTGGCATGTTGTAGCGCTGCTGAATGTCAGCAAGGCGTGCCATGGCTGTGTAGGAACGTCTGAAATGGGCCGACACCTTTCTGGACTGGGTGAGAACGTCCTGGAATCCTGGGTACTTGGAGACAAAACGTTGGACTATTAAATTTAACACATGTGCCATGCAGGGCACATGTGTTAAATTTCCCAGTCTCAACGCTGCCAACAGATTGCTTCCATTGTCACACACCACTTTTCCGATCTGCAGTTGGTGTGGGGTCAGCCACCGATCGGCCTGTGACTGCAGAGATGACAGGAGTACAGATCCGGTATGGTTTTTGCTTTCCAGGCACGTCATCCCCAAGACAGCGTGACAACGGCGTACCTGGCACGTCGAATAGCCTAGGGGGAGCTGGGGGTGCACAGGTGTGGAGGAGGAGAAGGAGGACCCAGCAGCAGAGTAAGAAGAAGAAGAGGAAGAAGACGAGGTAGAGAGCGATGGAGGAGTAGAGGTGGTGGCAGAACCGCGTGCAATCCGTGGCGGTGACACCAACTCCATTGTTGTTGTTGTTGTTGAGCTACCCATTCCCTGCTTCCCATTCCCAGCCATTACCAAGTTCACCCAGTGGGCAGTGTAGGTGACATACCTGCCCTGACCATGCTTGGAGGACCATGCGTCAGTAGTCATATGGACCTTTGGCCCAACACTAAGTGACAGAGATGCGGTAACTTGGCTCTGCACATGTTGGTACAGGTGTGGTATTCCCTTTTTAGAAAAAAAATTGCGGCTGGGTACCTTCCACTGCGGTGTCCCAATTGCTACAAATTTGCGGAAGGCCTCAGAGTCCACCAGCTGGTATGGTAAAAGCTGGCGGGCTAAGAGTGCAGACAAGCCAGCTGTCAGACGCCGGGCAAGGGGGTGACAGTCAGACATTGGCTTCTTACGCTCAAACATGGCCTTCACAGAAACTTGGCTGGTGGCAGATGACTGGGAATGGGAACAGGTGGTCAAGGTGGAAGGCGGAGTGGAGGGTGGTTCAGATGGGTCAAGGAGAGCAGAGGTAGAGCAGTAAGATGCTGGACCAGAAGGAGTGTGGCTTTTAGTTTGCCTGTTGCCTTTGAGGTGTTGCTCCCAAAGTGCTTTGTGCTTGCCGCTCATGTGCCTTCGCATAGAAGTTGTACCTATGTGGCTGTTGGGCTTACCAAGGCTCAGTTTCTGACTGCACTCATTGCAAATTACAATGCTTTTGTCAGAGGCACACACATTAAAAAAATGCCACACTGCTGACTTTTTGGAAGTCTGCGATCTGGCGGTAACAGTAGAAGTTGGCGGCATTGGCGGCAATGGCGGGTGCGTTGGCCGGCTGAACACAGGTGCCGATACATGTTGTTGCCCTACTGATCCCTGCGGGCTGGCCTCCCTGCTTCTTCTAAGTCTTATTCTCCTACTGCCTCTCTGACTCTCCGTCTCTCCATCTGAACTACCCTCCTCTTGCTCTCTTCTACTAGGCACCCACAAAACATCAATCTCCTCATCATCATTCTCCTCAGATGCATCAATTTCTTCTGACACATCACAGAAGGAAGCAGCAGCGGGGACCTCCTCCTCCTCCTCATCACTCATCATTATGTCCATCTCTGTCGTGTTCTCTGCCAGAATTAAATCTGGTGTAACGTCCTCATCTCCTTCATCTTCTTCTGCCAATAATGGTTGCGCATTACTCAGTTCAAGAAACTCATGGGAAAATAACTCCTCTGACTCCAGTGAAGAAGGGGCACCGGTGGTGGAGGAAGTGTTACGTGGGGTGGCCATAGCAGTGGAGGATGAGGAGGATGTTGTGGTAAAGTTAGAAACGGTAGAGGATGGGGTGTGCTGTGTAAGCCAGTCAACTACCTCTTCAGCATTTTGGGAGTTCAGGGTCATTGGCTTTTTAAAACTGGGCAATTTGCTAGGGCCACAGGATTGCATAGCAGCACGGCCCCTAGCACGGCCTCTGCGTGGCGGCCTGCCTTTGCCTGGCATTATTTTTAAAAAAACAACAACAACAAAAACTCAGTTGGTTTTTCTGGAAACGATAATACACACAGCTAGATGGCAGTTTGAAGAAAACAGTGTGCAAATAATGCCTACAAGATCAACGTATACACTACTACAGCGGTGGATACGGATTACGTAAAATATATGAATGCTGCTTGAAAAAAAGTAACTCAAGTGGTTTTTCTAGAGACGATAATATTATCAATATTTAGACAAAATGTGAACAAGCTCACACAGCTAGATGGCGGTTTGAAGAAAACACTGTGCAAATAATGCCTACAAGGTCAACGTATACACAGCGGTGGATACGGATTACGTAAAATATAAGAATGCTGCTTGAAAAAAAGTCACTCCGGTGTTTTTTCTGGAGACGATAATATTATGGATATTTAGACAGAATGTGAACACGGGCACACAGCTAGATAGCAGTTGGTTGAATAACACACTGGGCAAAAAATGCCTACAGGGCAAATAATGCCTACAAGGTCAACGTATACACAGCGGTGGATACGGATTACGTAAAATATAAGAATGCTGCTTGAAAAAAAGTCACTCCGGTGTTTTTTCTGGAGACGGTAATATTATGGATATTTAGACAGAATGTGAACACGGGCACACAGCTAGATAGCAGTTGGTTGAATAACACACTGGGCAAAAAATGCCTACAGGGCAAATAATGCCTACAAGGTCAACGTATACACAGCGGTGGATACGGATTACGTAAAATATAAGAATGCTGCTTGAAAAAAAGTCACTCCGGTGTTTTTTCTGGAGACGGTAATATTATGGATATTTAGACAGAATGTGAACACGGGCACACAGCTAGATAGCAGTTGGTTGAATAACACACTGGGCAAAAAATGCCTACAGGGCAAATAATGCCTAAAAGGTCAACTTATACACTACTACAGCGATGGATACGGATTACGTAAAATTTATTATGGCTGCTTGAAAAAAGTCACTCCGGTGTTTTTTCTGGAGACGGTAATATTATGGATATTTAGACAGAATGTGAACACGGTCACACAGCTAGATAGCAGTTGGTTGAATAACACACTGGGCAAAAAATGCCTACAGGGCAAATAATGCCTACAAGGTCAACGTATACACAGCGGTGGATACGGATTACGTAAAATATAAGAATGCTGCTTGAAAAAAAGTCACTCCGGTGTTTTTTCTGGAGACGGTAATATTATGGATATTTAGACAGAATGTGAACACGGTCACACAGCTAGATAGCAGTTGGTTGAATAACACACTGGGCAAAAAATGCCTACAGGGCAAATAATGCCTACAAGGTCAACGTATACACAGCGGTGGATACGGATTACGTAAAATATAAGAATGCTGCTTGAAAAAAAGTCACTCCGGTGTTTTTTCTGGAGACGGTAATATTATGGATATTTAGACAGAATGTGAACACGGTCACACAGCTAGATAGCAGTTGGTTGAATAACACACTGGGCAAAAAATGCCTACAGGGCAAATAATGCCTACAAGGTCAACGTATACACAGCGGTGGATACGGATTACGTAAAATATAAGAATGCTGCTTGAAAAAAAGTCACTCCGGTGTTTTTTCTGGAGACGGTAATATTATGGATATTTAGACAGAATGTGAACACGGGCACACAGCTAGATAGCAGTTGGTTGAATAACACACTGGGCAAAAAATGCCTACAGGGCAAATAATGCCTAAAAGGTCAACTTATACACTACTACAGCGATGGATACGGATTACGTAAAATTTATTATGGCTGCTTGAAAAAAGTCACTCCGGTGTTTTTTCTGGAGACGGTAATATTATGGATATTTAGACAGAATGTGAACACGGTCACACAGCTAGATAGCAGTTGGTTGAATAACACACTGGGCAAAAAATGCCTACAGGGCAAATAATGCCTACAAGGTCAACGTATACACAGCGGTGGATACGGATTACGTAAAATATAAGAATGCTGCTTGAAAAAAAGTCACTCCGGTGTTTTTTTCTGGAGACGGTAATATTATGGATATTTAGACAGAATGTGAACACGGGCACACAGCTAGATAGCAGTTGGTTGAATAACACACTGGGCAAAAAATGCCTACAGGGCAAATAATGCCTACAAGGTCAACGTATACACAGCGGTGGATACGGATTACGTAAAATATAAGAATGCTGCTTGAAAAAAAGTCACTCCGGTGTTTTTTCTGGAGACGGTAATATTATGGATATTTAGACAGAATGTGAACACGGGCACACAGCTAGATAGCAGTTGGTTGAATAACACACTGGGCAAAAAATGCCTACAGGGCAAATAATGCCTAAAAGGTCAACTTATACACTACTACAGCGATGGATACGGATTACGTAAAATTTATTATGGCTGCTTGAAAAAAGTCACTCCGGTGTTTTTTCTGGAGACGGTAATATTATGGATATTTAGACAGAATGTGAACACGGTCACACAGCTAGATAGCAGTTGGTTGAATAACACACTGGGCAAAAAATGCCTACAGGGCAAATAATGCCTAAAAGGTCAACTTATACACTACTACAGCGGTAGTAAAATAAAAAAAAGTTAAATAAAAAAAGAATGAATATTAAAAAAAAAAAAATTAAAGTTGGTGCTGCTGAACTACTAGGAGCAGCAGATTAGCACACCAGTCCCACTCCCCAACACTGCTAGACTAATAGCACTGGGCTCTTATAGTAGTAGTAGTAGTAGTAGTAGTAGTAGTAGTAAAACAACAAAAAAATAAATAAAAGCAGTCCTTACAAGGACTATTGCTATTGCAGCAGTCAGCAGATGAGATCAGAAGCAGGACAGCTGCCCACTGCAGCTACATACAGAGCACTGCAGTAGAAGGTAGATTACTAGCCAGCAAAGCTACCTAAGCTTAAATGTCCCTCAAACCCCTGCAGACTTCTGTCCCTCCAATAACAGAGCAGTATCAAAACGATTACTAGCCAGCAAACTTTCAACTGTCCCTGAAATCACTAACAGGCAGCAGCTCTCTCCCTACACTATCTCTTCAGCACACACAGGCAGAGTGAAAAAAAGCTGCAGGGCTTCGGTTTTTATAGGGAAGGGGAGTGGTCCAGGGGAGAGCTTCCTGATTGGCTGCCATGTACCTGCTGGTCTGGGGTGAGAGGGCAAAAAAAAAGCGCCAACAATGGCGAACCCAAAATGGCGAACGTCGCGCGACGTTCGCGAACTTCCGGCGAGCGCGAACACCCGATGTTCGCGCGAACAAGTTCGCCGGCGAACAGTTCGCGCCATCTCTAGTTGTGAAATGCACTGCCGGGTGATGTTATGATGGCTGATTCAGTCTTTAAGAATGTCTTGGATGATTTTTTGGACAGACATAATATCAAAGTCTATTGTGATACTAAGCTCTATAGTTAGTATAGGTATGGGTATATAGAATTTAATTAAAAGTAGGGAGGGGTTTGTGTATGGATGCTGGGTTTTCATTTGGAGGGGTTGAACTTGATGGACTTTGTCTTTTTTCAACCCAATTTAACTATGTAACTATGAGTAGAGCAGTGAAGGAGGACTTGGAAGTATGGGAGTCTTTTTTAGATACTTACAATGGTAGGTCATGTTGGCAAAAATCGGCGGCTAGCAACGGACAATTGGAGCTGTACACAGATGCAGCGGGTGTGATTGGTTATGGTGCTTTCTTTGGAGGGCGTTGGAGTGAAGGGCGTTGGCCTCAAAGTTGGTGGACCGAAGGGTTAACTAGAAACTTACCCTATAGTGGTGGCATTAGTGCTATGGGGAGCTTTGCTAACTGACAGGCAAGTCATCTTTTGGTCGGACAATATGGCAGTAGTGCAAGCTATTAACAACTTAACTGCTTTACCAGAGCCGGTGTTAAGGTTGCTCAGATTTTTGGTTCTGGGCTGCCTAAAGAGGAATATGTGGATTAGGGCGAGACATGTGCCTGGCGTTGAGAATGAAATAGCGGACGCTCTTTCTCGTTCATAGTGGGAGCAGTTCAAGATTTTGGTGCCGGAGGCCGACCCGGTGGGAGAAATGTGTCCGGATCGGTTGTGGGCACTGGGTTCCGGAACATGGCGCAGTTGGTGACGCAATCATTGGCTCCAGGTACATGGTAAAAATATTGCACTGCATGGGAGGAGTGGACAGTTTTTCAGGAAGGGTACGAAACCGGCGGCAGGACTGTAGGCGGTGAACGAACATCGTTTGCATGGGTGGAACACTTATGCGGAAGGGGCTGCTTGGCAGCAATGCTAGCAGGTAAATTAGCGGGAGTTTCCTTTGGACTCAGGATGCAAGGAAAAGACGGGTTTATTTGACAGGCAGTGAAGGGCTTGCAAAAGAACAGACAAACAACACCTCGGAGGAAGCCTATTTCTTTTGCTAAATTGCAGGATTTAGTCTTGAAATTGGAAGAGATATGCATGGGAGGTCATGAGGTCAGGTTATTCCGGGTGGCTTTCATGTTGGCCTTTTTTGGGGCTTTTAGAGTGGGTGAAATTGTTTCCAATAATAAAAAGGAGCCGGGGGCCTGATGTTGGCAGATTGTACAGTTGAGAGTGCTCAATTGGTATTGCATTTGCGAAAGTATAAGACTGACCAGGTGGGGAAGGGGCAGGTAATTCGGCTGGGGAAGACGGAGGGCACGGGTTGCTGCCCCCTAGTCATGTTCCAGCGCTACATGGCATCGACCGGACTTGCCAGGTCCCCTATTGATACACCAGGACGGGACATTTTTAACTAGGTTCCAATTCCAGGCAATTCTCCAAAAATTTGTGCGGAGCTTGGGATGGGAGGTGGAGTGCTTTATACCACATTCATTCCACATAGGGGCTGCCACGGAGGCAGCTGCACTGGGGTTACCTGTAGAAACCATCAAGGGTATTGGGAGGTGGAGGTCTGGGAGATACAAGCTGTATGTTCGATCTCAGTGCTAATCTTTGTTGTCTTGCATCACAGGTCCAGTGTCGATTTGGATTGCTGGTCATTCTTATGTTTACTGGGCTGCTATGCATGCCGATGCGAGTGTTTACAAACGGCAGTTGGGATTTGATCGGCGCAAGGCGACGGTGAGGTGGCTGGGGTTCCGAGGTTTAAGTTGGGGTAGGTTGTTGCCATTACTGTCACGTTATACAGATAAAGACAGGTCCCCTCAAATTCTGGTTTTGCATGCGGGAGGGAATGACCTTAGCTCAGTCCCCATGAGGTTACTAATAAAGGATATTAAATGTGATTGGTAGCGATTGCTCTGCCGCTTCCCTAGAACCTTAATAGTGTGGTCGGACATAGTGGACAGATTCACTTGGAGAGGGGTGAGATCCAACGAGGCAATAAGCAAAGCCAGGGTGAAGGTAAACAGGGAGGTGGGGAAGTTTGCAGTGAGAACAGGTGGTTTGGCCCTAAGACATTTGGAGTTGGAAGATAAGGAAATGGGAGTGTACAGAAGTGATGGGGTACACTTGAATGAGATTGGCTTGGACATTTTTAACATGTCTTTGCAGGACGGTTTGGAAAGGGCCTTAGGGGTATGGGGGAGCAAAGGTTTCTTAGATGTCAGTACCCCTTTGCTGTGGCGGTGGTCCTCGGAAAGAAGGGAGTTAAAAGGAGGAACTATGAGGGGTTCCGGAGAGAAGAAGGCACATTATATATATATATATATATATATAACTAGCCAGCTCGGGCATGGGGTCCCATTGTGGCACAAAAATTTGAGAGTACCATTGAGTCGGTGTATTGTGGGTAAACAAATTCATGAAGGGTGCAGCAGTACGGAGGTACAATGCACAGGATGGTAATCCCAGGACCAAGGGAATCAGAATAGGGCAGAAATAATTAGGATAAAAAAAATTATGTTATGGAATCTTATGTATAATAAAAATGTTAATTGTTTTGTAAACAGTTAATTTTATTACAGTTATTAGTGGTTGAAAATGTTTGAACTTGAAAAAATTAATAAAGAAGCTGCGGCCATCATTATCCAACAAAAGTTGGTGTCTTCTACTTTTTTATTGGTGAGTTTTGGGGTGAGGTTCACAGCAAGGAAAAGAGTGGCTTGGTAAGTATGGTAATAATTTTCCCTCCACTCCCAGCCTTTCACAGTCAAGGACTTGACTTGACTAGACGGAAATATGAATTTGATGTGTGTGTAATGAATACATTTGCTATATTGTTTTTGGTTCTCTTTAATGTTTATATATTTTAATAGGTACCACTTGTAATATAATATTTGTTCTATGTGTCTGTCACTATTATACTAATATTGTCATTTTGTATTTGACTATCATGTCACTATTCTTATCTTATCCTAACATTGTCTTCTTTGTTATTTAGTTCTCTATTGTATTTTCGTTTGTGAATGGGTTTCTCGTGAATAAGGTTAATACACGCCAATTGACTTTATAGTGTTAACAGAAATATTAGTGTTGTCTCTTTAAATGTTCTCTGTTATAGTTTTTGTCTCAAACTAACTTTACTTCTCTTTTTTATCTTTGTGGGTCAGATTGATAACTCTTTTTAAGTGTATTATGTTTTACGTGTGATCTGAAACAAAACCACTTTCCATATCTAACAATCCTCCTAGCTATGCTAGTAGAGATGGCGCGAACTGTTCGCCGGCGAACTTGTTCGCGCGAACATCGGGTGTTCGCGCTCGCTGGAAGTTCGCGAACGTCGCGCGACGTTCGCCATTTTGGGTTCGCCATTGTTGGCGCTTTTTTTTGCCCTCTCACCCCAGACCAGCAGGTACATGGCAGCCAATCAGGAAGCTCTCCCCTGGACCACTCCCCTTCCCTATAAAAACCGAAGCCCTGCAGCGTTTTTTCACTCTGCCTGTGTGTGCTGAAGAGATAGTGTAGGGAGAGAGCTGCTGCCTGTTAGTGATTTCAGGGACAGTTGAAAGTTTGCTGGCTAGTAATCGTGTTGATACTGCTCTGTTATTGGAGGGACAGAAGTCTGCAGGGGTTTGAGGGACATTTAAGCTTAGGTAGCTTTGCTGGCTAGTAATCTACCTTCTACTGCAGTGCTCTGTATGTAGCTGCAGTGGGCAGCTGTCCTGCTTCTGATCTCATCTGCTGACTGCTGCAATAACAGTAGTCCTTGTAAGGACTGCTTTTATTTATTTTTTTGTTGTTTTACTACTACTACTACTACTACTACTACTACTACTATAAGAGCCCAGTGCTATTAGTCTAGCAGTGTTGGGGAGTGGGACTGGTGTGCTAATCTGCTGCTCCTAGTAGTTCAGCAGCACCAACTGTAATTTTTTTTTTTTAATATTCATTTTTTTTTTATTTTACTTTTTTTTATTTTACTACCGCTGTAGTAGTGTATAAGTTGACCTTTTAGGCATTATTTGCCCTGTAGGCATTTTTTGCCCAGTGTGTTATTCAACCAACTGCCATCTAGCTGTGTGACCTTGTTCACATACTGTCTAAATATCCATAATATTACCGTCTCCAGAAAAAACACCGGAGTGACTTTTTTCAAGCAGCCATAATATATTTTACGTAATCCGTATCCATCGCTGTAGTAGTGTATAAGTTGACCTTTTAGGCATTATTTGCCCTGTAGGCATTTTTTGCCCAGTGTGTTATTCAACCAACTGCCATCTAGCTGTGTGACCTTGTTCACATTCTGTCTAAATATCCATAATATTACCGTCTCCAGAAAAAACACCGGAGTGACTTTTTTCAAGCAGCCATAATAAATTTTACGTAATCCGTATCCATCGCTGTAGTAGTGTATAAGTTGACCTTTTAGGCATTATTTGCCCTGTAGGCATTTTTTGCCCAGTGTGTTATTCAACTAACAGCCATCTAGCTGTGTGACCTTGTTCACATTCTGTCTAAATATCCATAATATTACCGTCTCCAGAAAAAACACCGGAGTGACTTTTTTCAAGCAGCCATAATATATTTTACGTAATCCGTATCCATCGCTGTAGTAGTGTATAAGTTGACCTTTTAGGCATTATTTGCCCTGTAGGCATTTTTTGCCCAGTGTGTTATTCAACCAACTGCCATCTAGCTGTGTGACCTTGTTCACATTCTGTCTAAATATCCATAATATTACCGTCTCCAGAAAAAACACCGGAGTGACTTTTTTCAAGCAGCCATAATAAATTTTACGTAATCCGTATCCATCGCTGTAGTAGTGTATAAGTTGACCTTTTAGGCATTATTTGCCCTGTAGGCATTTTTTGCCCAGTGTGTTATTCAACCAACTGCCATCTAGCTGTGTGACCTTGTTCACATTCTGTCTAAATATCCATAATATTACCGTCTCCAGAAAAAACACCGGAGTGACTTTTTTCAAGCAGCCATAATATATTTTACGTAATCCGTATCCACCGCTGTAGTAGTGTATACGTTGATCTTGTGGGCATTATTTGCACAGTGTTTTCTTCAAACCGCCATCTAGCTGTGTGAGCTTGTTCACATTTTGTCTAAATATTGATAATATTATCGTCTCTAGAAAAACCACTTGAGTTACTTTTTTTCAAGCAGCATTCTTATATTTTACGTAATCCGTATCCACCGCTGTGTATACGTTGACCTTGTAGGCATTATTTGCACAGTGTTTTCTTCAAACCGCCATCTAGCTGTGTGAGCTTGTTCACATTTTGTCTAAATATTGATAATATTATCGTCTCTAGAAAAACCACTTGAGTTACTTTTTTTCAAGCAGCATTCTTATATTTTACGTAATCCGTATCCACCGCTGTGTATACGTTGACCTTGTAGGCATTATTTGCACAGTGTTTTCTTCAAACCGCCATCTAGCTGTGTGTGTAATGGAGTCTACTGACCTGCTCCAAGATGGCGTCCAAAATGGCGATTCCTCTTCCCTGCACATGGCTCCGGGTGGTCGCAATCATTCCGCATCATCTCCTTCTTGCCCTGTGATTGGTCGCCGGCGACGGAACGGACGCCGGCGTCAGAATCGGGCGCCGGCGTCAAGGCGTCAGCGTGGGGACGCTGGCGTCTGCGTCTGACGCAAGCGCGTCAAATTTGGCGCCAATAGACTGGACTATAAAGACCCTCATTTCCATCCTGTCCTTGCCCAATTATAGGTCTATTTCATATAGTTCCTGGGTGCGATATATTCTGTCTTGCTTATCCATGTTTGAACCTTGCCTGTTATCGACTTTGAATCTGTACTGCCTGTCTTGACCATTCTGCCTGTTTTACGACCATTCTTTGATAAACCCTTTTCTGTACCGCGAACTTGGATTGTTGCCTCCTCTTTGGTCCTTACTTCAACTGCGCCTTCGGGCCTTACAGTATAATTGGGCCATGGACCCCTCGGAGGAGGCCCAAGTACCCCTCGATGTCGGAGGGGCCATTCGGGGATTGGCTTCTCGTATGAAATCCTATGAAGCCCAGCAGTCTCAAATTGGCCAGGCAATTGATGTTATCCTGGAGAAATTGACTGCCATGTCTCCAGCGGCTCCTGCGGCTGTGCCTGTTCCTGCCATTCCTGCTCCTCTCCAGGTGTCTGAACCTCGTGTTCCCGCTCCACCTCCTTTCAGCGGAGACCCAAAAGCTTGTCGTGGTTTTATTAACCAATGTGAAATTCAATTCACTCTACAGCCAGGCCAGTTCGTCTCCGAGCAAGCCAAGGTTGGTTTTGTCATCTCCCGTCTGCAGGGGAAGGCTCTGGAATGGGCGTCACCCCTTTGGGAGAAGAGAGACCCGCTGATCGACAACGCCGGGGCCTTTCTCCAAGAACTCCGGACGGTGTTTGACGCTCCTGGTCGTACTATTGCAGCCTCGGCTCGACTGTTCCAGCTTCAACAAGGCACTCGCTCAGTCTCCGAGTATGCCATTGAATTTCGTACCCTGGTGGCAGAGACCTCCTGGAATAACGATGGTTACCACGCGGCCTTTTACAACGGCTTGGCTATACGCATTAAGAATGACCTCGTTTCCCGGGAAATTCCTTCTCGGTGGGAGGATCTGGTGGCCTTGGCGGTGAAGGTGGATACCCGGCAGAGGGAGTTCCAGCTTGAACTCGACCGAGAGCGTACAAAGAGGTACCCCCGGTTCCAACCTTCTTTGGCCCCCCGCTTCCAGAGACCCCTGCTTTTCAATCCTGTTCCCCCTGTGCTTCCTCCTGCTCCTATGGATTCTGCTTCTTCCTCCTTGCCGGCTGAAGAACCCATGCAGATAGGGCGGGCTCGCCTGTCCGAACAGGAGAAACTCCGGAGAAGGGCTGCCGGTCTGTGCCTTTACTGTGGGGGTAAAGCCCACTTTGCCCAGGAGTGTCCAGTGAAGCCGGGAAACGCCAAAGCCTAGGTAAGCTCGGGGAGACTTACCTGGGTGGGATTTGTCATTCTCCCCATTCCTCTGCTCTACGTTTCCTTCTTCCGGTGCAGATCCAGTTTGGCTCTCTAAAGTTTTCCTCACAAGCCTTCCTAGATTCCGGTGCCGCAGGAAACTTCATGGATCGATCCTTTGCAAGACGTCATTCCATCCCTCTCCAACCATTGGCAGTTCCTCTTCGTGTCCTGGCGATTGATGATCGTCCTCTGTCGTCTGCCTTCGTCTCGCATTCTACTCAGGAACTTTCTTTTAAGGTGGGCACCATGCATTTGGAGAGACTATCCTTCCTCCTCATTGATTGCCCTTCCACTCCGGTTGTCCTGGGACTGCCATGGTTATGTGTACATAATCCAGTCATTGACTGGTCCACATTACAAGTTTCCAGATGGAGTCCTTTTTGTTTACAGAACTGCCTACCCACTGTTCCGGTTGTCAAAATTTCCTCTGTGTCCTCTAATTCTTCTCTTCCCTCTGTATACCAAGCATTTGCCGATGTGTTTAACAAGTCTTCTGCTGAGATTCTTCCTCCCCATCGGCCTTACGATTGCCCGGTGGAACTTCTATCCGGCTCTATGCCCCCCAGGGGCCGCACCTACCCACTCTCTCCTTCGGAAACTTCTGCTATGAAGTTATACATCCAGGAGAATCTTCAGAGAGGATTCATCCGTCCTTCCACCTCCCCTGCCGGAGCAGGTTTCTTCTTTGTTGAGAAAAAGGATGGTAGTTTGCGGCCCTGCATCGACTACAGAGGACTCAACAAGATCACAGTTAAAAACAGGTACCCTCTTCCTCTTATTTCTGAACTGTTTGATCAGCTTAGGGGTGCCAATATCTTTACAAAGCTGGATCTTCGGGGGGCATACAATCTTATCCGGATCCGTGAAGGGGACGAGTGGAAGACCGCCTTTAATACCCGTGATGGACATTATGAGTACTTGGTCATGCCCTTTGGTCTCTGTAATGCTCCTGCGGTCTTCCAGGAGTTTGTGAATGATATTTTTCGGGATCTGTTGGGTCTATGTGTGGTCGTTTATCTGGATGACATTCTTGTTTTTTCTAAAGATCTTTTGGAACATCGTGCCCAAGTACGTGAAGTCCTTTCCAGACTAAGGAAGAACAATCTCTTTGCTAAATTGGAGAAATGCACTTTTGAAGTCTTGTCTATTCCTTTCCTTGGCTATATCATTTCTCCTCTAGGTTTCAAGATGGATCCTGCCAAGGTGTCTGCAATCCTGGACTGGCCTCTTCCTACCAGTGTCAAAGCCATTCAGAGGTTTGTTGGCTTTGCCAATTATTACAGACAGTTTATAAAAAATTTTTCTTCCAGACTTTCTCCAATTCTGGCCCTGATTCGTAAGGGGGGCAAACCTCAACACTGGTCTCCTCAAGCCCTGGAATCCTTCAAGTCCCTCAAAGAGGCCTTTTCTTCCGCTCCAATTCTTCGGCACCCAGAACCTCTACATCCCTTCTTCATGGAAGTTGACGCCTCTGATGTCGGAGCTGGAGCAGTTTTATCACAGAGATCCATTTCTGACGGTAAACTCCACCCTTGTGCGTTCTTTTCTAAAAAATTTTCTGCCCCAGAACAGAACTATGATGTGGGGAATCGTGAACTGCTTGCCATCAAATTAGCCTTGGAGGAATGGAGACACCTACTGGAGGGTTCTTCGGTAGGGATGTAGCGAACGTCGGAAAAAAAGTTCGCGAACATATTCGCGAACTTGCGCAAAAATGCGAGAGGTTCGCGAACGGTTCGCGAACCCCATAGACTTCAATGGGAAGGCGAACTTTAACATCTAAAAAAGACATTTCTGGCCAGAAAAATGATTTTAAAGTTGTTTAAAGGGTGCAACGACCTGGACAGTGGCATGCCAGAGGGGGATCAAGGGCAAAAATTTATCTGAAAAATCTGCCTGTGTGTGCTTGGAAGAGATAGTGTAGGGGGAGAGCTGTTAGTGATTTCAGGGACAGATGATAGTAAGTTTGCTGGCTAGTAATCTGCTTGATACTGCTCTGTATTGGAGGGACAGAAGTCTGCAGGGATTTGAGGGACATTTTAGCTTAGGTAGCTTTGCTGGCTAGTAATCTACTGTTCTCTTTAAACAACTGCCATACATTGACCTTGTAGGCATTGTTTGCCCAGTTTTTTTGGACGCAGCCACTGAAGCACAGTTGCCAGAAAAAATATGCCATATAAATGCTGAAAATAGTCATTTTTCGCCATACGTTGACCTTGTAGACATTGTTTGCCCAGTTTTTTTGGACGCAGCCACTGAAGCACAGTTGCCAGAAAAAATATGCCATATAAATGCTGAAAATAGTCATTTTTCGCCATACGTTGACCTTGTAGACATTGTTTGCCCAGTTTTTTTGGTTGCAGCCACTGAAGCACAGTTGCCAGAAAAAATATGCCATATAAATGCTGAAAATAGTCATTTTTTGCCATATACGTTGAGTCAACGTATGGCAAAAAATGACTATTTTCAGCATTTATGTGGCATATTTTTTCTGGCCTCTGTGCTTCAGTGGCTGCGGCCAAAAAAACTGGGCAAACAATGCCTACAAGGTCAACGACGTTGACCTTGTAGGCATTGTTTGCCCAGTTTTTTTGGCCGCAGCCAATGAAGCACAGAGGCCAGAAAAAATATGCCATATAAATGCTGAAAATAGTCATTTTTTTGGTCGCAGCCACTGAAGCACAGTTGCCAGAAAAATTATGCCATATAAATGCTGAAAATATAAATTTTTTTGGTTGCAGCCACTGAAGCACAGAGGCCAGAAAAATTATGCCATATAAATGCAGAAAATATGCATTTTTTTGGTCGCAGCCACTGAAGCACAGTTGACAGAAAAATTATGCCATATAAATGCTGAAAATATAATTTTTTTTGGTTGCAGCCACTGAAGCACAGAGGCCAGAAAAATTATGCCATATAAATGGAGAAAATATGCATTTTTTTGGTTGCAGCCACTGAAGCACAGAGGCTAGAAAAATTATGCCATATAAATGCAGAAAATATGCATTTTTTTGGACGCAGCCACTGAAGCACAGTTGCCAGAAAAAATATGCCATATAAATGCTGAAAATAGTCATTTTTCGCCATACGTTGACCTTGTAGACATTGTTTGCCCAGTTTTTTTGGTTGCAGCCACTGAGGCCAGAAAAAATTAAACCAGTAGGGTTTGCACCCTAGTTTGTAACGGTGGCGGAGGGAGGAGGACGCTAAAGGACAGCTGTGTGTGGAGTCATGAGGCTTGAAGAGAAGGACAGCTGCATAGAAGTCAGAACAAGTCTTCCGGCGTGCAGTAACCCTCCGAGATCCACCCCTCATTCATTTTAATAAAGGTCAGGTAATCGACACTTTTGTGACCTAGGCGAGTTCTCTTCTCAGTTACAATCCCTCCTGCTGCACTGAAGGTCCTTTCTGAGAGCACACTTGAGGCTGGGCAAGACAAGAGGTTCATGGCAAATTGTGACAGCTCTGGCCACAGATCAAGCCTGCGCACCCAGTAGTCCAGGGGTTCATCGCTCCTCAGAGTGTCGATATTTGCAGTTAATGCCAGGTAGTCCGCTACCTGCCGGTCGAGGCGTTCTTTGAGGGTGGATCCAGAAGGGTTGTGGCGCTGCCTTGGACAGAAAAACATTTGCATGTCTGATGTTACAGACCGGCCAAAGGGCTTTGTCCTTGCAGGTGTGCTCGTGGCAGGATTACTGGCACCTCTGCCCCTGGAATGTTGATGAGTTCCTGAAGTGACATCACCCTTAAAAGCATTGTACAACATGTTTTGCAGGCTGGTTTGTAAATGCCGCATCTTTTCGGACTTGTGGTATGTTGGTAACATTTCTGCCACTTTATGCTTGTACCTAGGGTCTAGTAGCGTTGCGACCCAGTACAGGTCCTTCTCCTTAAGCCTCTTGATACGGGGGTCCTTCAACAGGCATGACAGCATGAAAGACCCCATTCTCACAAGGTTGGATGCAGAGCTATCCATCTCCGCTTCCTCATTATCAAGGACTGCATCATCCACGGTCTCCTCCCCCCAGCCACGTACAAGACCAGGGGTCCCCAAAAGGTCACCACTAGCCCCCTGGGAAGCCTGCTCCTGTTGGTCCTCCTCCTCCACAAAGCCACCTTCCTCCTCTGACTCCACTTCTGGCACCTCTCCCTGCGTTGCAGCAGGTGCCTGGGTTCGTTCTGGTGATTCCGACCATAAATCGTGCGCTTCCAGCTCCTCGTCACGCTGGTCTACAGCCTCATCTGTCACTCGTCGCACGGCACGCTCCAGGAAGAAAGCGAAGGGTATTAGGTCGCTGATGGTGCCTTCGGTGCGACTGACCATATTTGTCACCTCTTCAAAAGGTCGCATGAGCCTGCAGGCATCGCGCATAAGCACCCAGTAACGGGGGAAAAAAATCCCCAGCTCTGCAGATCCAGTCCTACCACCCAGTTCAAAAAGGTACTCGTTGACGGCCCTTTGTTGTTGCAGCAGACGTTCCAACATAAGGAGCGTTGAATTCCAGCGAGTCTGGCTGTCAGAAATCAAACGCCTGACTGGCATGTTGTAGCGCTGCTGAATGTCAGCAAGGCGTGCCATGGCTGTGTAGGAACGTCTGAAATGGGCCGACACCTTTCTGGACTGGGTGAGAACGTCCTGGAATCCTGGGTACTTGGAGACAAAACGTTGGACTATTAAATTTAACACATGTGCCATGCAGGGCACATGTGTTAAATTTCCCAGTCTCAACACTGCCAACAGATTGCTTCCATTGTCACACACCACTTTTCCGATCTGCAGTTGGTGTGGGGTCAGCCACCGATCGGCCTGTGACTGCAGAGATGACAGGAGTACAGATCCGGTATGGTTTTTGCTTTCCAGGCACGTCATCCCCAAGACAGCGTGACAACGGCGTACCTGGCACGTCGAATAGCCTAGGGGGAGCTGGGGGTGCACAGGTGTGGAGGAGGAGAAGGAGGACCCAGCAGCAGAGTAAGAAGAAGAAGAGGAAGAAGACGAGGTAGAGAGCGATGGAGGAGTAGAGGTGGTGGCAGAACCGCGTGCAATCCGTGGCGGTGACACCAACTCCACTGTTGTTGTTGTTGTTGAGCTACCCATTCCCTGCTTCCCATTCCCAGCCATTACCAAGTTCACCCAGTGGGCAGTGTAGGTGACATACCTGCCCTGACCATGCTTGGAGGACCATGCGTCAGTAGTCATATGGACCTTTGGCCCAACACTAAGTGACAGAGATGCGGTAACTTGGCTCTGCACATGTTGGTACAGGTGTGGTATTCCCTTTTTAGAAAAAAAATTGCGGCTGGGTACCTTCCACTGCGGTGTCCCAATTGCTACAAATTTGCGGAAGGCCTCAGAGTCCACCAGCTGGTATGGTAAAAGCTGGCGGGCTAAGAGTGCAGACAAGCCAGCTGTCAGACGCCGGGCAAGGGGGTGACAGTCAGACATTGGCTTCTTACGCTCAAACATGGCCTTCACAGAAACTTGGCTGGTGGCAGATGACTGGGAATGGGAACAGGTGGTCAAGGTGGAAGGCGGAGTGGAGGGTGGTTCAGATGGGTCAAGGAGAGCAGAGGTAGAGCAGTAAGATGCTGGACCAGAAGGAGTGTGGCTTTTAGTTTGCCTGTTGCCTTTGAGGTGTTGCTCCCAAAGTGCTTTGTGCTTGCCGCTCATGTGCCTTCGCATAGAAGTTGTACCTATGTGGCTGTTGGGCTTACCAAGGCTCAGTTTCTGACTGCACTCATTGCAAATTACAATGCTTTTGTCAGAGGCACACACATTAAAAAAATCCCACACTGCTGACTTTTTGGAAGTGTGCGATCTGGCGGTAACAGTAGAAGTTGGCGGCATTGGCGGCAATGGCGGGTGCGTTGGCTGGCTGAACACAGGTGCCGATACATGTTGTTGCCCTACTGATCCCTGCGGGCTGTCCTCCCTGCTTCTTCTAAGTCTTATTCTCCTACTGCCTCTCTGACTCTCCGTCTCTCCATCTGAACTACCCTCCTCTTGCTCTCTTCTACTAGGCACCCACAAAACATCAATCTCCTCATCATCATTCTCCTCAGATGCATCAATTTCTTCTGACACATCACAGAAGGAAGCAGCAGCGGGGACCTCCTCCTCATCACTCATCATTATGTCCATCTCTGTCGTGTTCTCTGCCAGAATTAAATCTGGTGTAACGTCCTCATCTCCTTCATCTTCTTCTGCCAATAATGGTTGCGCATTACTCAGTTCAAGAAACTCATGGGAAAATAACTCCTCTGACTCCAGTGAAGAAGGGGCACCGGTGGTGGAGGAAGTGTTACGTGGGGTGGCCATAGCAGTGGAGGATGAGGAGGATGTTGTGGTAAAGTTAGAAACGGTAGAGGATGGGGTGTGCTGTGTAAACCAGTCAACTACCTCTTCAGCATTTTGGGAGTTCAGGGTCATTGGCTTTTTAAAACTGGGCAATTTGCTAGGGCCACAGGATTGCATAGCAGCACGGCCCCTAGCACGGCCTCTGCGTGGCGGCCTGCCTTTGCCTGGCATTATTTTTAAAAAAACAACAACAACAAAAACTCAGTTGGTTTTTCTGGAAACGATAATACACACAGCTAGATGGCGGTTTGAAGAAAACACTGTGCAAATAATGCCTACAAGGTCAACGTATACACAGCGGTGGATACGGATTACGTAAAATATAAGAATGCTGCTTGAAAAAAAGTAACTCAAGTGGTTTTTCTAGAGACGATAATATTATCAATATTTAGACAAAATGTGAACAAGCTCACACAGCTAGATGGCGGTTTGAAGAAAACACTGTGCAAATAATGCCTACAAGGTCAACGTATACACAGCGGTGGATACGGATTACGTAAAATATAAGAATGCTGCTTGAAAAAAAGTAACTCAAGTGGTTTTTCTAGAGACGATAATATTATCAATATTTAGTCAAAATGTGAACAAGCTCACACAGCTAGATGGCGGTTTGAAGAAAACACTGTGCAAATAATGCCTACAAGGTCAACGTATACACAGCGGTGGATACGGATTACGTAAAATATAAGAATGCTGCTTGAAAAAAAGTAACTCAAGTGGTTTTTCTAGAGACGATAATATTATCAATATTTAGACAAAATGTGAACAAGCTCACACAGCTAGATGGCGGTTTGAAGAAAACACTGTGCAAATAATGCCTACAAGGTCAACGTATACACAGCGGTGGATACGGATTACGTAAAATATAAGAATGCTGCTTGAAAAAAAGTAACTCAAGTGGTTTTTCTAGAGACGATAATATTATCAATATTTAGACAAAATGTGAACAAGCTCACACAGCTAGATGGCGGTTTGAAGAAAACAGTGTGCAAATAATGCCTACAAGGTCAACGTATACACAGCGGTGGATACGGATTACGTAAAATATAAGAATGCTGCTTGAAAAAAAGTAACTCAAGTGGTTTTTCTAGAGACGATAATATTATCAATATTTAGACAAAATGTGAACAAGCTCACACTGTAAGGCCCGAAGGCGCAGTTGAAGTAAGGACCAAAGAGGAGGCAACAATCCAAGTTCGCGGTACAGAAAAGGGTTTATCAAAGAATGGTCGTAAAACAGGCAGAATGGTCAAGACAGGCAGTACAGATTCAAAGTCGATAACAGGCAAGGTTCAAACACGGATAAGCAAGACAGAATATATCGCACCCAGGAACTATATGAAATAGACCTATAATTGGGCAAGGACAGGATGGAAATGAGGGTCTTTATAGTCCAGTCTATTGGCGCCAAATTTGACGCGCTTGCGTCAGACGCAGACGCCAGCGTCCCCACGCTGACGCCTTGACGCCGGCGCCCGATTCTGACGCCGGCGTCCGTTCCATCGCCGGCGACCAATCACAGGGCAAGAAGGAGATGATGCGGAATGATTGCGACCACCCGGAGCCATGTGCAGGGAAGAGGAATCGCCATTTTGGACGCCATCTTGGAGCAGGTCAGTAGACTCCATTACAGTACCCCCTTCCTTAGGGGGGGCCTCAGGACCACCGGGACCAGGACGGGAAGGAAACTGCCTATGAAACCTGCGAACAAGGATGGGGGCATGGACATCAGACTTTTTCACCCAAGAACATTCCTCGGGACCGAAACCCTTCCATTCGACAAGGTACTGGAGAGCGCCCCTGGAAAAACGAGAGTCCAGAATCCTGCTGACTTCAAATTCTAGATGGTCATCGATAACAACAGGAGCTGTGGAAGAAGAAGAGGGGGAAGACACTGCAGGTTTAAGGAGAGACACATGAAAGGCATTAGGGATCCGCATCTCGGGAGGAAGAAGAAGACGAACTGCCACAGGGTTGATGACCTCGATGATGGGAAAGGGACCGATGAATTTGCGGCCAAGCTTAGGAGTGGGAATCTTGAGGCGAATATTCCATGTAGACAACCAGACCTTGTCACCAGGAGCATAGGGTGGGGCGGCAATTCTTTTCCTGTCGGCAAACTTCTTTTGAGAGGATGAACTCTTTCCAGATTAGCAGTGGTGGCCTGCCAGATGGCCAGCATATGCGCGGCTTGATCATTAGCAGCAGGAACATTTGTTAGTAAGAGATCCTGAGGGAATGCCAATGGGTTCCGGCCATACACACAGAAGAAAGGAGATTTCTGGGAAGAAGAATGTAAAGAATTGTTATGGGCAAACTCCGCCCAGGGAAGAAGGTCCGACCAGTCGTCTTGACACAAAGACACATGGCAACGAAGAAATTGCTCCAAGGCCTGGTTAACACGTTCAGCGGCACCATTGGACTGAGGATGATAAGAAGAAGAAAATTGAAGAGAGATATTTAAAGCATTACACAGTGACCTCCAAAATTTAGACACAAATTGGGGACCACGATCGGACACAATTTCTGCTGGAAAGCCATGGAGGCAAAAATATGTTTAATAAACAGTTCTGAAAGTTCAGGAGCAGAAGGCAGTTTGCGGAGAGGAGTGAAATGAGCCATCTTACTGAATCTGTCGATAACAACCCAAATGACAGTGTGGCCGGAGGAAATGGGCAAATCTACAATAAAGTCCATGGCGAGGTGAGTCCAGGGTCGAGATGGGATGGGCAGAGGAAGAAGAAAACCCTTGGGAGGAGAATGTCCGGATTTAGACACAGCACACGTGGAACATGAGGAGACAAAATCTTTAACGTCCTTTCTTAAGGTTGGCCACCATACTAGACGAGACAAGAGCTCGGTCGTCTTCTGAATTCCAGGATGTCCGGCCTGTTTGGAACTATGAGACTGAGACAAAATAGCAAGACGAAATTCTGGAGGGACAAAAGCAACACCAAGAGGAGTTTCCGCAGGAGCAGAATCTTGAGCGGACAACAATTGGGAGGCACAGGAAGGGAACAAGGCAGCGATAATCTTGATGGAGGGTACCACAGGTTCAGGTTCCTCGGACACAGAATCTTCGGGAATAAAGCTTCTGGATAAGGCATCGGCCTTCCTGTTTCTGGAGCCAGGACGAAAAGTAATGACAAAATTAAAACGGGAAAAGAAAAGTGCCCACCTGGCTTGCCGGGGATTCAGGCGTTTGAGGGTTTGGATGAACTCAAGATTCTTATGGTCGGTAAAAATCGTCACAGGAACCGAAGAATAGAGATGGCGCGAACTGTTCGCCGGCGAACTTGTTCGCGCGAACATCGGGTGTTCGCGCTCGCCGGAAGTTCGCGAACGTCACGCGACGTTCGCCATTTTGGGTTCGCCATTGTTGGCGCTTTTTTTTGCCCTCTCACCCCAGACCAGCAGGTACATGGCAGCCAATCAGGAAGCTCTCCCCTGGACCACTCCCCTTCCCTATAAAAACCGAAGCCCTGCAGCGTTTTTTTCACTCTGCCTGTGTGTGCTGAAGAGATAGTGTAGGGAGAGAGCTGCTGCCTGTTAGTGATTTCAGGGACAGTTGAAAGTTTGCTGGCTAGTAATCGTTTTGATACTGCTCTGTTATTGGAGGGACAGAAGTCTGCAGGGGTTTGAGGGACATTTAAGCTTAGGTAGCTTTGCTGGCTAGTAATCTACCTTCTACTGCAGTGCTCTGTATGTAGCTGCAGTGGGCAGCTGTCCTGCTTCTGATCTCATCTGCTGACTGCTGCAATAACAGTAGTCCTTGTAAGGACTGCTTTTATTTATTTTTTTGTTGTTTTACTACTACTACTACTACTACTACTACTACTACTACTATAAGAGCCCAGTGCTATTAGTCTAGCAGTGTTGGGGAGTGGGACTGGTGTGCTAATCTGCTGCTCCTAGTAGTTCAGCAGCACCAACTGTAATTTTTTTTTTTTAATATTCATTTTTTTTTTATTTTACTTTTTTTTATTTTACTACCGCTGTAGTAGTGTATAAGTTGACCTTTTAGGCATTATTTGCCCTGTAGGCATTTTTTGCCCAGTGTGTTATTCAACCAACAGCCATCTAGCTGTGTGACCTTGTTCACATTCTGTCTAAATATCCATAATATTACCGTCTCCAGAAAAAACACCGGAGTGACTTTTTTCAAGCAGCCATAATAAATTTTACGTAATCCGTATCCATCGCTGTAGTAGTGTATAAGTTGACCTTTTAGGCATTATTTGCCCTGTAGGCATTTTTTGCCCAGTGTGTTATTCAACCAACAGCCATCTAGCTGTGTGACCTTGTTCACATTCTGTCTAAATATCCATAATATTACCGTCTCCAGAAAAAACACTGGAGTGACTTTTTTCAAGCAGCCATAATAAATTTTACGTAATCCGTATCCATCGCTGTAGTAGTGTATAAGTTGACCTTTTAGGCATTATTTGCCCTGTAGGCATTTTTTGCCCAGTGTGTTATTCAACCAACAGCCATCTAGCTGTGTGACCTTGTTCACATTCTGTCTAAATATCCATAATATTACCGTCTCCAGAAAAAACACCGGAGTGACTTTTTTCAAGCAGCCATAATATATTTTACGTAATCCGTATCCACCGCTGTAGTAGTGTATACGTTGATCTTGTGGGCATTATTTGCACAGTGTTTTCTTCAAACCGCCATCTAGCTGTGTGAGCTTGTTCACATTTTGTCTAAATATTGATAATATTATCGTCTCTAGAAAAACCACTTGAGTTACTTTTTTTCAAGCAGCATTCTTATATTTTACGTAATCCGTATCCACCGCTGTGTATACGTTGACCTTGTAGGCATTATTTGCACAGTGTTTTCTTCAAACCGCCATCTAGCTGTGTGAGCTTGTTCACATTTTGTCTAAATATTGATAATATTATCGTCTCTAGAAAAACCACTTGAGTTACTTTTTTTCAAGCAGCATTCTTATATTTTACGTAATCCGTATCCACCGCTGTGTATACGTTGACCTTGTAGGCATTATTTGCACAGTGTTTTCTTCAAACCGCCATCTAGCTGTGTGAGCTTGTTCACATTTTGACTAAATATTGATAATATTATCGTCTCTAGAAAAACCACTTGAGTTACTTTTTTTCAAGCAGCATTCTTATATTTTACGTAATCCGTATCCACCGCTGTGTATACGTTGACCTTGTAGGCATTATTTGCACAGTGTTTTCTTCAAACCGCCATCTAGCTGTGTGAGCTTGTTCACATTTTGTCTAAATATTGATAATATTATCGTCTCTAGAAAAACCACTTGAGTTACTTTTTTTCAAGCAGCATTCTTATATTTTACGTAATCCGTATCCACCGCTGTGTATACGTTGACCTTGTAGGCATTATTTGCACAGTGTTTTCTTCAAACCGCCATCTAGCTGTGTGTATTATCGTTTCCAGAAAAACCAACTGAGTTTTTGTTGTTGTTGTTTTTTTAAAAATAATGCCAGGCAAAGGCAGGCCGCCACGCAGAGGCCGTGCTAGGGGCCGTGCTGCTATGCAATCCTGTGGCCCTAGCAAATTGCCCAGTTTTAAAAAGCCAATGACCCTGAACTCCCAAAATGCTGAAGAGGTAGTTGACTGGCTTACACAGCACACCCCATCCTCTACCGTTTCTAACTTTACCACAACATCCTCCTCATCCTCCACTGCTATGGCCACCCCACGTAACACTTCCTCCACCACCGGTGCCCCTTCTTCACTGGAGTCAGAGGAGTTATTTTCCCATGAGTTTCTTGAACTGAGTAATGCGCAACCATTATTGGCAGAAGAAGATGAAGGAGATGAGGACGTTACACCAGATTTAATTCTGGCAGAGAACACGACAGAGATGGACATAATGATGAGTGATGAGGAGGAGGTCCCCGCTGCTGCTTCCTTCTGTGATGTGTCAGAAGAAATTGATGCATCTGAGGAGAATGATGATGAGGAGATTGATGTTTTGTGGGTGCCTAGTAGAAGAGAGCAAGAGGAGGGTAGTTCAGATGGAGAGACGGAGAGTCAGAGAGGCAGTAGGAGAATAAGACTTAGAAGAAGCAGGGAGGACAGCCCGCAGGGATCAGTAGGGCAACAACATGTATCGGCACCTGTGTTCAGCCAGCCAACGCACCCGCCATTGCCGCCAATGCCGCCAACTTCTACTGTTACCGCCAGATCGCACACTTCCAAAAAGTCAGCAGTGTGGGATTTTTTTAATGTGTGTGCCTCTGACAAAAGCATTGTAATTTGCAATGAGTGCAGTCAGAAACTGAGCCTTGGTAAGCCCAACAGCCACATAGGTACAACTTCTATGCGAAGGCACATGAGCGGCAAGCACAAAGCACTTTGGGAGCAACACCTCAAAGGCAACAGGCAAACTAAAAGCCACACTCCTTCTGGTCCAGCATCTTACTGCTCTACCTCTGCTCTCCTTGACCCATCTGAACCACCCTCCACTCCGCCTTCCACCTTGACCACCTGTTCCCATTCCCAGTCATCTGCCACCAGCCAAGTTTCTGTGAAGGCCATGTTTGAGCGTAAGAAGCCAATGTCTGACTGTCACCCCCTTGCCCGGCGTCTGACAGCTGGCTTGTCTGCACTCTTAGCCCGCCAGCTTTTACCATACCAGCTGGTGGACTCTGAGGCCTTCCGCAAATTTGTAGCAATTGGGACACCGCAGTGGAAGGTACCCAGCCGCAATTTTTTTTCTAAAAAGGGAATACCACACCTGTACCAACATGTGCAGAGCCAAGTTACCGCATCTCTGTCACTTAGTGTTGGGCCAAAGGTCCATATGACTACTGACGCATGGTCCTCCAAGCATGGTCAGGGCAGGTATGTCACCTACACTGCCCACTGGGTGAACTTGGTAATGGCTGGGAATGGGAAGCAGGGAATGGGTAGCTCAACAACAACAACAACAGTGGAGTTGGTGTCACCGCCACGGATTGCACGCGGTTCTGCCACCACCTCTACTCCTCCATCGCTCTCTACCTCGTCTTCTTCCTCTTCTTCTTCTTACTCTGCTGCTGGGTCCTCCTTCTCCTCCTCCACACCTGTGCACCCCCAGCTCCCCCTAGGCTATTCGACGTGCCAGGTACGCCGTTGTCACGCTGTCTTGGGGATGACGTGCCTGGAAAGCAAAAACCATACCGGATCTGTACTCCTGTCATCTCTGCAGTCACAGGCCGATCGGTGGCTGACCCCACACCAACTGCAGATCGGAAAAGTGGTGTGTGACAATGGAAGCAATCTGTTGGCAGTGTTGAGACTGGGAAATTTAACACATGTGCCCTGCATGGCACATGTGTTAAATTTAATAGTCCAACGTTTTGTCTCCAAGTACCCAGGATTCCAGGACGTTCTCACCCAGTCCAGAAAGGTGTCGGCCCATTTCAGACGTTCCTACACAGCCATGGCACGCCTTGCTGACATTCAGCAGCGCTACAACATGCCAGTCAGGCGTTTGATTTCTGACAGCCAGACTCGCTGGAATTCAACGCTCCTTATGTTGGAACGTCTGCTGCAACAACAAAGGGCCGTCAACGAGTACCTTTTTGAACTGGGTGGTAGGACTGGATCTGCAGAGCTGGGGATTTTTTTCCCCCGTTACTGGGTGCTTATGCGCGATGCCTGCAGGCTCATGCGACCTTTTGAAGAGGTGACAAATATGGTCAGTCGCACCGAAGGCACCATCAGCGACCTAATACCCTTCGCTTTCTTCCTGGAGCGTGCCGTGCGACGAGTGACAGATGAGGCTGTAGACCAGCGTGACGAGGAGCTGGAAGCGCACGATTTATGGTCGGAATCACCAGAACGAACCCAGGCACCTGCTGCAACGCAGGGAGAGGTGCCAGAAGTGGAGTCAGAGGAGGAAGGTGGCTTTGTGGAGGAGGAGGACCAACAGGAGCAGGCTTCCCAGGGGGCTAGTGGTGACCTTTTGGGGACCCCTGGTCTTGTACGTGGCTGGGGGGAGGAGACCGTGGATGATGCAGTCCTTGATAATGAGGAAGCGGAGATGGATAGCTCTGCATCCAACCTTGTGAGAATGGGGTCTTTCATGCTGTCATGCCTGTTGAAGGACCCCCGTATCAAGAGGCTTAAGGAGAAGGACCTGTACTGGGTCGCAACGCTACTAGACCCTCGGTACAAGCATAAAGTGTCAGAAATGTTACCAACATACCACAAGTCCGAAAAGATGCGGCATTTACAAACCAGCCTGCAAAACATGTTGTACAATGCTTTTAAGGGTGATGTCACTTCAGGAACTCATCAACATTCCAGGGGCAGAGGTGCCAGTAATCCTGCCACGAGCACACCTGCAAGGACAAAGCCCTTTGGCCGGTCTGTAACGTCAGACATGCAAATGTTTTTCTGTCCAAGGCAGCGCCACAACCCTTCTGGATCCACCCTCAAAGAACGCCTCGACCGGCAGGTAGCGGACTACCTGGCATTAACTGCAGATATCGACACTCTGAGGAGCGATGAACCCCTGGACTACTGGGTGCGCAGGCTTGATCTGTGGCCAGAGCTGTCACAATTTGCCATGAACCTCTTGTCTTGCCCAGCCTCAAGTGTGCTCTCAGAAAGGACCTTCAGTGCAGCAGGAGGGATTGTAACTGAGAAGAGAACTCGCCTAGGTCACAAAAGTGTCGATTACCTGACCTTTATTAAAATGAATGAGGGGTGGATCTTGGAGGGTTACTGCACGCCGGAAGACTTGTTCTGACTTCTATGCAGCTGTCCTTCTCTAGGGATGTAGCGAACGTCGGAAAAAAAGTTCGCGAACATATTCGCGAACTTGCGCAAAAATGCGAGCGGTTCGCGAACCCCATAGACTTCAATGGGAAGGCGAACTTTAACATCTAAAAAAGACATTTCTGGCCAGAAAAATGATTTTAAAGTTGTTTAAAGGGTGCAACGACCTGGACAGTGGCATGCCAGAGGGGGATCAAGGGCAAAAATGTATCTGAAAAATCTGCCTGTGTGTGCTTGGAAGAGATAGTGTAGGGGGAGAGCTGTTAGTGATTTCAGGGACAGATGATAGTAAGTTTGCTGGCTAGTAATCTGCTTGATACTGCTCTGTATTGGAACAAAAAAATAAATAAAAGCAGTCCTTACAAGGACTACTGTTATTGCAGCAGTCAGCAGATGAGATCAGAAGCAGGACAGCTGCCCACTGCAGCTACATACAGAGCACTGCAGTAGAAGGTAGATTACTAGCCAGCAAAGCTACCTAAGCTTAAATGTCCCTCAAACCCCTGCAGACTTCTGTCCCTCCAATAACAGAGCAGTATCAAAACGATTACTAGCCAGCAAACTTTCAACTGTCCCTGAAATCACTAACAGGCAGCAGCTCTCTCCCTACACTATCTCTTCAGCACACACAGGCAGAGTGAAAAAAACGCTGCAGGGCTTCGGTTTTTATAGGGAAGGGGAGTGGTCCAGGGGAGAGCTTCCTGATTGGCTGCCATGTACCTGCTGGTCTGGGGTGAGAGGGCAAAAAAAAACGCCAACAATGGCGAACCCAAAATGGCGAACGTCGCGCGACGTTCGCGAACTTCCGGCGAGCGCGAACACCCGATGTTCGCGCGAACAAGTTCGCCGGCGAACAGTTCGCGCCATCTCTATCCTTCTCTTCAAGCCTCATGACTCCACACACAGCTGTCCTTTAGCGTCCTCCTCCCTCCGTCACCGTTACAAACTAGGGTGCAAACCCTACTGGTTTAATTTTTTCTGGCCTCTGTGCTTCAGTGGCTGCAACCAAAAAAACTGGGCAAACAATGTCTACAAGGTCAACGTATGGCGAAAAATGACTATTTTCAGCATTTATATGGCATATTTTTTCTGGCAACTGTGCTTCAGTGGCTGCGTCCAAAAAAGTGCATATTTTCTGCATTTATATGGCATAATTTTTCTGGCCTCTGTGCTTCAGTGGCTGCAACCAAAACAATTTATATTTTCAGCATTTATATGGCATAATTTTTCTGTCAACTGTGCTTCAGTGGCTGCGACCAAAAAAATGCATATTTTCTGCATTTATATGGCATAATTTTTCTGGCCTCTGTGCTTCAGTGGCTGCAACCAAAAAAATTTATATTTTCAGCATTTATATGGCATAATTTTTCTGTCAACTGTGCTTCAGTGGCTGCGACCAAAAAAATGCATATTTTCTGCATTTATATGGCATAATTTTTCTGGCCTCTGTGCTTCAGTGGCTGCAACCAAAAAAATTTATATTTTCAGCATTTATATGGCATAATTTTTCTGGCAACTGTGCTTCAGTGGCTGCGACCAAAAAAATGACTATTTTCAGCATTTATATGGCATATTTTTTCTGGCCTCTGTGCTTCAGTGGCTGCGGCCAAAAAAACTGGGCAAACAATGCCTACAAGGTCAACGTCGTTGACCTTGTAGGCATTGTTTGCCCAGTTTTTTTGGCCGCAGCCACTGAAGCACAGAGGCCAGAAAAAATATGCCATATAAATGCTGAAAATAGTCATTTTTTGCCATACGTTGACTCAACGTATATGGCAAAAAATGACTATTTTCAGCATTTATATGGCATATTTTTTCTGGCAACTGTGCTTCAGTGGCTGCGACCAAAAAAACTGGGCAAACAATGCCTACAAGGTCAACGTATGGCAAAAAATGACTATTTTCAGCATTTATATGGCATATTTTTTCTGGCAACTGTGCTTCAGTGGCTGCGTCCAAAAAAACTGGGCAAACAATGTCTACAAGGTCAACGTATGGCGAAAAATTACTATTTTCAGCATTTATATGGCATATTTTTTCTGGCAACTGTGCTTCAGTGGCTGCGTCCAAAAAAAACTGGGCAAACAATGTCTACAAGGTCAACGTATGGCGAAAAATTACTATTTTCAGCATTTATATGGCATATTTTTTCTGGCAACTGTGCTTCAGTGGCTGCGTCCAAAAAAACTGGGCAAACAATGCCTACAAGGTCAACGTATGGCAGTTGTTTAAAGAGAACAGTAGATTACTAGCCAGCAAAGCTACCTAAGCTAAAATGTCCCTCAAATCCCTGCAGACTTCTGTCCCTCCAATACAGAGCAGTATCAAGCAGATTACTAGCCAGCAAACTTACTATCATCTGTCCCTGAAATCACTAACAGCTCTCCCCCTACACTATCTCTTCCAAGCACACACAGGCAGATTTTTCAGATACATTTTTGCCCTTGATCCCCCTCTGGCATGCCACTGTCCAGGTCGTTGCACCCTTTAAACAACTTTAAAATCATTTTTCTGGCCAGAAATGTCTTTTTTAGATGTTAAAGTTCGCCTTCCCATTGAAGTCTATGGGGTTCGCGAACCGTTCGCGAACCGCTCGCATTTTTGCGCAAGTTCGCGAATATGTTCGCGAACTTTTTTTCCGACGTTCGCTACATCCCTATATGCTAGTTGAGTGCTGTGACAGATAAAGGATTTTATCTGCTGTAACTACATTTCCCACAATTCCTGGTTGCACAATATTTCAGATGCTTAACTTCTCTCGCTGACTCAGTATCTTTTAACTACAGCTAGTATTTTTTTTAACTTTGCCGTTTCATATTCATCTGTATTTTTTTCTGTATCTCCTCAATCTGGATCTTTTCACCAACATGAAAGTAATATTTAGGGATGGGTGAATTTTTTCGCCCATAGACTTTAATGGCCGACGGCGACATTTCAACAGCAGCGAATTTTTGTCTAAACCAAACGGGTCAAAATTGCCCATCCCTAGTAATATTCCATTTATTATTATTATACTGCATTTGCAGCACAACAAGATATTGTTGTTACTATGTCTGCTTTTAACAGATAAAGAACTGTAAGGCTGAGGGACAGTTGTAAGTGGGAAACTATTTTCAGTGCAATATCTGTCTTTAAGAACATTCAGTTCTCTTCCAATATTTTGGGAGGGTTCAAGTTATATGACGTATGTATGTGTACTCCCATTTGAATCTATAAAAGCTTGTGAAAAAGGGAGTGTCTTTGGCAAAAGCCTCAGGCTACACTGTAACATTGATGTTTTTCCCAAAACAAAACCATTATATGTTCTTTGTTAAACTCAATAAACCTCATTCTATTTGAAATAGCCTTATCTCTGAGTTTTGTTTTCCATATAACGAGGTCATAGCAATAAAATTATCAACATATTCTGAATAGGGATTTAGGTCGTGTATTCCCTAATCCAACATGTTGGAATCCAAGTAACTGGAGATCCTGAGGTTGCATTTAGAGAGGGTACAGAGAAGGGCAACTGAGCTGGTAAAAGGTATGGAAAATCTCAGCTATGAGGAAAGACTGGCCAAGTTGGGGATGTTCACGCTGGAGTCACTTAAGAGGGGTATGATAACTATGTAGAATAATGTAAGGGGATCATATAATAATCTCTCTAATGCTTTTGAGACTTCAAATGTTTTTTTTTTTTGGCTTCCTCTGGATTAACTGGCAGTTAGGCAGGTTAAAGGAGAGGTAAAAGGTTGAACTTGATGAACGTGTTTGTTTTTTTCAACCTAACTTAATGTCAGTATGTAACTATGTTACTACTCAGCCAGTTTATCTTTTTTGTAAAGTTTTTTTAATGCAGTGTTAAGAGGAAATGATAAACAAAGAAAGCAGAAGTGGAGACCCAGGGAGCAGTTGTATGTGACACGGAGGAGGCAGAACAACACTGAGAAGGAACCAGTCAACTGGGCAGAAAGATATTCCAATCCATTGGCACAAGATGGACAGAGGTAAGGAATAGAACAAGGGACTGGGATGGGAGAAATATAAATATAATGGGAGTATGTATGTGTTATTAATATGGAGAGAAGAACAGAACAGAGAGGAGCCTATACACATTGGGATGGTGACCATTCTCCTCATACAGTTTGTTTTAGTAAGGTCTGCTCTGTCTGTAACAGGACACATAAATACATAAGACCATCGGTGCACATATTGACATTACATTTATTTACATACATTGTTACAGAAATCAGTTTGTACATTCTCTGTGCTGCTTTTCTGACTACAGAATCAATGTAGCAGTAATGAGCTTTCCTCCACACACAACCCCAGTTCCCACAATGCCTTGACAACTCTTGCTTGCACTGTTAGAGATTGGCCAAATTTGGAGGAGGAAATAAGCCATGTGGTGGAAATTTAGCAGGAAGGTACCAAACTTCAGAATAGGAGAATCCAGTACAAAGGTGGTGGGTAGGGCAGTGGAGAAGTTAACAAAAAGGAAAGAAGAGAAAAGGGAGGGTGGGATGACATCCAGTCAGCTTATGATTCTGAAATATCAATACTGTACATCAACTATAATGTTTTTACTTTCAAGAGCATTTCCACAATGACTTGCATCCCTTCCCACAATGCTGTGCATAAGCCTGTGATTCTCGAGGGGGTTATTTATCAAAATCTGAAATGATCGTATTATTTTCTAAAATATATTCCGACTAAATGCGGATGGGTTTTTCCCCTTATTTATGAATACATTTTTCTGAAAATTTTGTGTGCAGGAAAAAAACTCGAAAAAACTAGATTGTGTGAATTTTTCAGATTTCTGTTTTGTTGCCCAAAAACAGAAATCTTTGGATTATTGCACAAAACCCAGCAAAGATCAAGATACTGGGGGTTATTTATAAACACTGTGCAAATTTGTACCTGGGAAGTTACCCACAGCAACCAATCAGATATTTGCTTTCATTGATTTCCTTGCAGCTGGCTAGGAAAATATAATCACTGATTGGTTGCTATGGGTTATTGCCCAGGTGCAAATTTTATAAATAAGCCCCACTGTATCTCCGGGACTTCTCCCATTGACTTATATACAACCTTGGCAAGTCTGAGATGCTGGATTTTTGGACTATGACTTTTTCCATTCTTGGGGTATAATAAATTCCAACAAATTTGAGTTTTTCACTAAAAATTCAGATTTTAAAGTAAAAAAAAACAACAATTGCAAAAAAATTTTTGGCATTCGGACTTTAATAAATAACTCCCTTTGTCACTCAACATGCAAGATATATTTGACACATGACTGTAAGGGGGTTATCAAAATCTTAATTTATCTGATTTTTTAAATAAAAAAGTCTGACCAAACTAGAATCCATGATTTGATCTTATTTATTATTAAAAAAATTGGATCTGGGAAAAACTCTATAAAATCGAGCGAAAACTCAAATTGTAAGATTTTTTCAGATTTTATTTCCCAAATTGCTTGATTTTTTACGGACATTATCCAAAAAGCCAGTATTTTCTGATGTATAGATTAATTCCAGTGCAGACCACAGAAACTTCCAAATGGGATAGGGACCTCTCCCGTTGACTTCAATTTACAAACTCATCAGGTCTAAGATGGCGGATTTTCCAATTCAGACTTTTTGGAGCCTCGGGGTAATAAATCTCAAAACAAAAATAATTTTCCCACTAAAAATTCAGATTTTCTAGTAAAAACTGGAATGTTTTTAGTTTTCAGCATTCAGACTTTAATAAATAACCCCCTAAATATCTATTATAATATAGTTTAATTTTGTTGCTTGATTTATTAGCGCTGAATTATTTCCTGCCAAATTAATAATTTCTTTTTCAAATTTAGGAGACGTATTTCAAGCAGCAGTGCAGTAAATATTACTGGGCCTGTTAGACGGAGGATACTGGCACTGCCTTGTCTTGTGACACTCACTCTAATGTATATCTATAGTACCTGTTATTTGGCCAATGGTACATTAGGTAACCTAGCTTTTCATGGTTTTACATTGGTCAAAGCCACCAATAAAGCCCAGCAGGAGACAATGGTCCTATATAAATAATAAAGCTGAAGTCATAATTGCAAGTGCAACTGTTTGATCTGGGACATTTTGACATCTTAAAGGGATTCTGTCATGATTTTTATGATGTAGCATTTATTTCTAAATGACACTGTTTACACTGCAAATAATTCACTCTACAATGTAAAATTTTATTCCTGAACCAGCAAGTGTATTTTTTTTAGTTGTAATTGGTAGGGATGGGTGAATTTTTCGCCGCAAAAATAGACTTGTATGGCGTTGTGCGTCAAAAAAGAAAAAGGCGCGCGTCAAAAAACAATTATGTACCGAACGAAACTTGTCAAATTCGCCCATCCCTAGTAATTGGTGTGTAGGTGCATCTCAGGTCATTTTGTCTGGTCATGTGATTTCAGAAAGAGCCAGCACTTTGGGATGGAACTGCTTTCTGGCAGGCTGTTGTTTCTCCTACTCAATGTAACTGAATATGCCGCAGTGGGACCTAGATTTTACTATTGAGTGCTGTTCTTAGATCTACCAGGCAGCTGTTATCTTGTGTTATGGAGCTGTTATCTGGCTCCCTTCCCATTGTTCTGCTGTTAGGCTGCTGGGAGGGGAAAGGGAGGAGATGATATCACTCCACCTTGCAGTACAGCAGTAAAGAGTGACTGAAGTTTATCAGAGTACTGACTGGGGGCAGCTGGGAAACTGACAATATGTCAAGCCCCATGTAGATTTCAAAATTAAATATAAAAAAAATCTGTTTGCTCTTTTGAGAAATGGATTCAGTACATAATTCTGCTGGATCAGCACTATTAACTGATGTGTTTTGAAAAAAAAATTTTTCCCATGACAGTATCCATTAAAAGGAACAGTTCAGTGTAAAAATAAAAAAAATATTTTTGCTCTTTTGAGAAATGGATTTCAGTGCAGAATTCTGCTGGATCAGCACTATTAACTGATGTGTTTTGAAAAAAAAAATTTTCCCATGACAGTATCCATTAAAAGGAACAGTTCAGTGTAAAAATAAAAACTGGGTAAATAGATAGGCTGTGCAAAATAAATAAATGTTTCTAATATAGTTATACATTTCTGGGTAGGAGGAAGTCATCAGTCACATAAATGTACAAAAATATATTTTGTTGTGTAATCAGAAAATTGTACTTCTCAAAACTAGTTTAGCAAAATCTATCTATCTATCTATCTATCTATCTATCTATCTATCTATCTATCTCTCTATTTATCTATCTTTCTATCTATCTATCTATCATATATCTATCTATCTTTCTATCTATCTATCTATTGCTTTTGTTTGGTAGGAATAAAGACTTGTTTATATTGCTTTCCATCTTTTATTTTTGACCAGTTTTCCAGAATGGAAGTTTAAAATGTAATGTTCTCTGGTGTATCAGTCTGGCAGCTCAGTAATTCAGGTGCAGATTCTGAACGGTTACAATTTGCTCTATTACTTGATACATTGCTCAGCAGCATTTCTGGAGTATTAGCATCTATTGTATAAATTCTAACAGTTGTCTTTAATGAAACTCAGGCATTTTGCTCAAATAGAAAATAGTAAATTGACAAAAGTCTTTATTTCTGGACAATTGAAAATGAGAATAAGTCCAAACCAGCTGTTTCCTGGTCAAGTCCTCATTTAAAAAGATTGGATAAATGGAATAGCAAGCGTTATTTTTTTGGTGAACTAACTGAAACCAACAGAACAGAAAAATGTGTCTGAAGGGGAACAACCCCTTTAAACATGTCATTCTGAAATAATTGTGAGAACAATGATACTTCTTGGAAAACAATAGAAGAGCAAACAAATGTGTTTTCTGTCTTTCTCTTGCTGAATTATGGATTTATATTCTGGAATTACTGATCTGACCAGCACAGACACTCACCAAGAATGTCCTGATCTTCTCAAAACATTAAAGCGAACATTGATTGTGCATGAAAAGGCAAACTGTGAAAGTTTGAGAATTCACATCATAATACCTTATCTGTATGTGAGCAAGCAACTAGTGCTTTTTATAACGGGAGGGGCCAGTATTCATATCTGAACCAGAACTATGCTTGTCTTTAATCGAGATCTTAAATAACACATTCCCTTAATTCAGCTTTGCTAATAATATTATTTTTTAATTTTTCAAACTCCCAGGAAAAGGGCAAAGTGATTCTGATATATATGAAAATATCACTTGCACTGAGGAAACCACTGGAACTGCATTGAAGATGAGGAAGATTCAACAGGAGCCTAAAGAAGAAAATCTCTCACCAAAATGTAATCTGTAATTCTTATTTCTGTCTTCTTTGTGTTTAAAATTCACAATTTATTAGGTCATTTTGTGTTTTGAAATTGGATTGTTTCATAAATTGTAGGTCTTAATACAAACTTATATAAGAGACTAGAAAATGTGTACCCCATGAGAACATGGTGTTGAGAAAATCAGTTCTATTCCACTTAGAGGGTTATTTACTAAAATCCGAATACAAAAATCACGAAAAATTCATGATTTTTTTAATTATAAAATCTGACTTTCAAAAAATCACGAATTTTTCAGAATTTATTAAACCCCGAGGATGCAAAGGTCTGAATCTGAAAATCCGGTATCTCAGACCTGTCGAGATTGCATATAAGTCAATGGGACTAAGGGATAACTCGCGAAATGAGGGAACTCCAATAAACCCCATTTTCAGAAGTGCCGTCTGCCTTTCGAGTCTTTGTCGTGTTTACAGTGGGGACACTGTTCGACTGCGCACCTGACCTGAGGGGAGAGCGGTGAGCAAGTGCGGTCCCTATCTTCGCTTTTCTATCAATGGGAGAAGTCCCAATGATTTTTTGATGTGCGTTGGGTTTCAGACAATACCCCAAAGTTTTCGGATGAAAATTATGAAAAAATCTTCTAAATCGGATGGAAAAGTCAGAAAACTTAGTGAAAATCTGTTTTTTTCCCGCAAAGTAAATTTTCTGTAAAATGTAATAAAAAATAAGCATAAAAAAACCAGAGTAGATTTATTTTGAGTTTGTAGCAGAAAATATTGAGATAAATTCGGACTTTGATAAATAACCAACTAACAGTATAACCACATATTACATATAACATATAATTCTCTGTGAAGTTCTTGGGAGCCTCACGTTGCAAAAAACTACTTACTAATACATTAAGTCATTACTGTTATGAATATCCTATTTAAAAGTTCAAGGGGGTTATTTATTAAAGTCCAAATCCAAAAAGCTAAAGAATTCAACTATAGAATCAGAATTTTAGTGGAAAAAAACTATAATTTTTCGAGATTTATTATTCCTAGAGGATGGAAAAATTCTGAATCTGAATAGGTCATATTTTAAAATATCTTAGGGACAATCACAGTGTCAAATTACAAAATATCAATCTTGGTCAGCATTTTAAATTTCAGGACTAGGTCTAGTTTATTCTCTGTAAGGAATAATTTATCACTGCAAAATAACCCCCAGCATTCCTTTCCTAGCAAAGGCAATAAGTAAGGTATTTGTATATCCATTTCTCTTTCAGTTCTGAAGGCAACTGAAATGTTAAGAACACAGAGGAGACTTTTGATTATTCTGGCGACCCTGATGGTTCTTGTCTTCATTTTCCTGATAATCCTGACCAGCCTCATGTTTATCTACTGTGAGTATCACAATAGTGTCAAGCAGTTCTGTAATATGTAACTACAAATTCTTCAAAATTATACATTTCGTACACTACCTTTGCTACCCAACTGCTGGTTGGAGAGATTACCATACACATATAAAAATTCCATGGGTGGCCTCATTTCACTTGGTTGTGTTCTGGTTGACTCTAAGAAAGTCGTAAACTAATAGATGAAGCTGGCGAAAGATGATGAACTTTTTTCTTAAATAGTTTCCACCACCTTCCTAACTGATTTAGGATGAGATGAAAATCTCATCTACAGCTTCTTAATATTTGGCTGCGAAGAGAAAACATGACCTAACAATATGAACATGAACGGTCCCTGGATATTAATTAGATGTGTTAGATAATTCTGATACATTGCCAAAATAATAAAAAAAATGTAATAACTGGAAACCCTTCAGTTCCCCTAGTTTGATGTTTCTTCAAACTTCCCCTTGGTATAACACTTAAAAAGCTGTAGTAGTTGCACACATCCTAAACTTCTCGTTATTTATGGTGTCAACGTAAAGGCATTCGGTGTGATTTTTTATAAAATTGTGCCACAGTTGCCTCTGTATATTTAGTATTATACATTCTAATTGCCATTCTGAAGTCTATGGACGAGCATGGAATAATTCTGGAGCAAGTCTAGTAAACTGGTAGAAACTGGTGAAGTTAGTAAAATTGTATAAAAAAAATAAAAAAGGGGACAGATGGACCATTAGTGTTCATTCTAAGAGCACTTGCACCCCAGGTATGTTGAATTCTGATCAGAGCCTCAAATTAAAAAAATCTGGCACCAGCCCTGTCTTTACTGTCTGCTAAACCTCTGCAAAAATCCAAGTATAGGAGAAGGAAGAGGAACAACATTTTATTCTGGGCAGTGGTAAACACAACATGTTTCGGGTTCAATACCTTTATCAAGTAAATAAGGACCATTAACACATGCACCCATTTAAAACTCAATTGCACTTTGACCTATACGACACAGTGCAGTCTGTGTAATCAATTTAAAGAAAAATGTACTAACACATTTTCCAACATTGGTGTGTATATAAGTTATATTACAACATAACATTCCAACATTGGGTGTGCTGACTAGCAGTGAAAGAGTAAAGTGACACTTATATCTGTGTGTGTAACATTGTTAACACATAAATAGTGAAGCCAGTGCTCTGAGCCCTTTCTTCACTATTTACAGTATGTGTTAAGGTGAACGATCATTACTCCACAAATACACTAAAGTGTGAATTTTACTGAACCTGTTACCTCTTTCGTCAGACTTTCCTTCACCACCTTAGACCTGGCGAACTGATAAAATGAAGCTACATCTTCCTCAATCTTATGTCAGTGACATCATATCCTGTATCCCAGAAAATTCTAAAACAACAATGGCGTTTTTTTCATATTTTAAATCGAGATTGCCTTCAGAAGTTCTAACTATTCAAGATTTTTGGTTGACATTTTTTCCCAACCATTTGAGGGGCATGTCACATTAATTTTAGGGTGGGCTCATGTCTAGGGCATTAGAGGATCTCTTTTGTCTTTATTTTGCTTCCTTGGACATTTGTAATAATAAGTGGCCACTTCAAGCATTTGCACCAACATCTCTAATAAAGTCATATATATGACCTATATTTATCAGCCCTATTCAAATTGACCTAAGCATAAGAGTACTAAGGAAGCTTCACTAGGCAGAAACGAATGCTAACGAAACGTACTGCCAAAGTAACTCTAGTGAAAAGTCACCAGCATTTAGCAGCCGTGATGCAACTTCACATTTTAGTGAATTACCATAGTGGTAAGTAATTTGCACCTGGTGAAGAGGCGTAAAGTGTGGCGAAGCGTTCGCTGGTGACAATTTGTACTTTAGTGAATTTTCCCAATGGTTTTTCGGCTTTGAAGGTTCCTAAACATGCCACATTTCCCATGGTTATGTGTGTAAAGAGTGGGTGAGAAATAGAGAAATTTAATTACTTACCGTAATTTCTATTTCCAAGTCACCTACCATGGCAGCACTCACCAACATGAGTATTCCCCGCCCCTCAGGTCACTGGACAGGAAAGGGTTAACTCCCAACCCTATAACATCCACTCTGCACCGCCCCCACCTTGTCTATGTTTCTTAGCTTCAGAAGGGAGGGAAGTTGGTGAGTGCTGCCATGGTAGGTGACTTGGAAATAGAAATTACGGTAAGTAATTAAATTTCTCTATTTCCCAAGCCACCCATGGCAGCATATCACCAACATGAGAATTTCCAAAGCCAAAAAGAAGGGAGGGACAACAACTGATGCTTAACATTTATTATGAATGCAATACAGCTTGCAAAACTTTTCTCCCAAATTTAGCTTCTTGGGAAAGAAAAACATTTAACTTATAATGCTTTATAAATGTATGCAAGGAGGACCATATTGCAGCCTTGCAAATTACATCTGGCGGCGCTCTGGCTTCCGCCGCCCAGGAAGCAGCCAATGCTCGGGTAGAGTGAGCCTTCAAGTCTCTAGGTACCTCTCTGCCTGTTTTGTGATAGGCGAACACTATGCATTCAACAATCCATCGACTGATAGTCGCTTTAGACGGTGCACAACCTCTTCTAGGACCCCTCGGAATGACAAACAGTCTTTCTGACTCCCTCCATGCCTGTGTACGGGTCAGATAATAAGATATTATTCGAACTAGGTCCAACGTATGCCACTGTTGTTCACGCACTGTTTTGGGATCTGGACAAAAGGAGGGTAAAGTTATCTCCAAATTCATATGAAATTGTGATACAACCTTCGGAAGAAATTCAAACGCTGGTCTCAAGACCACTTTATCAGGGAACACCACTGTATCAGGTTCCTTCGCTGAAAGAGAATGAATTTCCCCCACTCTGCAGGCTGAAGTGATCGCCACCAGAAATAAAGCTTTCAGAGTAACATGCCAGTCCGAAGCCTTTTCCAACGGTTCAAAAGGAGCTGCCATCAAAACCTTTAGGACTAAAGGCAAATCCCATGGAGGTATTCCTAGACGTCTTACTGGACACACTCTTTTAAGTGCATTAAACAGGCGAATGACCAACGGATCCTCAGCCCATGGTTTTTCAGTTAATGCCGACAGAGCCGAAACTTGTCCTCTCAAGGTGCTGACACTAAGCCTTCTCTGGTACCCAGCAAAGAGAAACTGCACCAATTCTGACGCCCTAGGACATCTGGGTCAAATCCTTTATTTTCCGCAAATTTGACAAAACAAGACCAGACACGATAGTATTGACTTGACGTAGAGTGCTTTCTAGATTTCAACAGCAATTCTATTAGATCTTTGTTGAGGCCCATACCTGATAACCTCTGCCTTTCAACTTCCACGCCCTCAGAGACAGGTGGAACACCTCCTGAAATGGAACTGGGCCCTGCATCAGCAGATCTTTCATGACTGGAAGTTTCATTGGAGGCTCCACTGACATCTGTCTTAGAAGTGGAAACCAGGGACGCCTGGGCCAGAATGGGACTATAGCAATCACCTGTGTCTCCTCTTTGTCTATTTTCTTCAATACCCTCCAAATTAATGGAAAGGGTGGAAAGACATACCCGAACATCCCTCTCCAGTTCCGATTTAGGGCATCTACCCCACTGGACATTCGGGACGGGTACCTTGAAAAAAACCTCTTGCACTTGTGGTTGTGATCCGAGGCCATGAGGTCTATTTCTGGATTGCCAAATCTCTTGGTAATGGTCTGGAACACAGCGGGATTCAGGGACCACTCTCCTGGCTCTAAGGCATTTCTGCTTAGGAAATCCACCTGCACATTCATTTTGCCTGGTACAAAAAAGGCCACTAAACCTCTTAGGTTTGATTCTGCCCATGACATGATAGTTGACAGCTCTTGTATCAACCGCGCACTCTTGGTGCCTCCTTGTCTGTGTACATATGCCACCGCCGTGGCATTGTCTGAACGGATTTTCACCCACCTGTGTGTTATCCTCTCCGAGAAGGCCAGAAGAGCCATCCTTATTGCCCTCAACTCCAACACATTGGAAGGAAGATGAGAGACTTCCCACTGTCCTTGAGCTGACAGATCGTCTAACATGGCTCCCCAGCCTGTTTGAGAAGCGTCTGTTATAATCGTGACGTAGTCTGGTTCTGTCAACGGCATTCCTCTGGTTAGATTTCTCGGGATCAACCACCAGTCTAGGCTCACCATTACCTGACTTGGAATATGAAGAAGTCTCTTCAGATTTATGGGATTGGTCGACCCTGAACCCAGAAAAAATATTTGAAGGGGTCTCATGTGCCATCTTGCCCAACATACCATCTGAATGGTGGAGGAAAATAGACCCAGAATTGACATGCAATCCTTGACTGACACTCTGGTGAGCTGTTGAAAGGATCTCACTCGGTCCATGATGTATGAGACCTTCTGTTCTGGAAGAGACACTATCCCTTGAAGAGTGTCCAAGCTGGCTCCTAAGAAAATTATTTTCTTAGTTGGCACCAGATGACTCTTCTGCCAGTTTATCACCCAGCCGAAAAGTTGCAGAATTCCAATCGCTTTGTCTCTGTTTTTTACAGCTTCTTCTTCTGAGTTGGACACCAGAAGTATATCGTCCAGATAGTGGAAGGCTGGGACCCCCTTCACTCTCACAAAAGCAATTACTGTTACTAAGACCTTTAAAAAAGTCCTTGGAGACGTGGACAGGCCAAACGGAAGGCAAGTGAACTGCACGTGTTGTTCCTGAAACACAAACCGCAGGTATTTTCTGTGTGGACCGTACACTGGAACATGGAAGTACGCGTCTTTGAGATCCAGGTTTACCAACCATGCTCGAGGCGGAATTGCTGCAATTATGGATGTCAGGGACTCCATCTTGAATTTTCTGCAACGTATAAATTGATTTAGTGGACGAAAACCCAGAACCGGTCTGAAGGCCCCTGAGGATTTTTTTACTAGAAAGAGTTTGGAATAAAACCCTCTCCTTTGTTGCTCCCGGGGTACTGGTTCTACGGCACCGGTTTCCAGCAACTGATCTATATATTCTTGGACTATTTCCTTTGCACCTTGAACCTTCGGCACCAAAGAAACTCGATACACATCGTATCTTGGGATCCTGGAGAATTCGAGATGGTAACCTTCCTTTATAATCTCTAAAACCCAACGATCCCGAATATTCTCGGCCCAAACCTCCTTGAAGAGTGCTAGACGCGCTCCTACTGCACAGGTTCGAGCCGGCCTGATCTCATTGTGTTCTGTGTGAGGAGGAGCCGAACCCAGTTGCCTTTTTTGCAGGTTGTCGTGGCTCCCCTCTAGAAGATCTCCATGGAGACTGTCTGCCTTGAGACCTCCCAGGTCTGTACTGCCTTGAGTTACGAAAATTCCTATTCTTAGGTGATTCCGCTCTTGGCCCCTGACGTCTGAATTTCCTCTCCTGTGGAAGAAAAACACTTTTTCCACCAGACACCTTTTTAATAATTGAATCCAGACTTTCACCAAACAATCTGTCTCCTTCGAAAGGCAACTGGCACAAATTGGCTTTAGAGGCAGTGTCTGCTGACCAGGACTTCAGCCATAGTGCTCTCCTTGATGCTACTGAAAGAGCCATTGACCTTGCTGCTAACCTGACTAAATCGATGGAAGCTTCTGCCATGAAATCAGTAGCTATTTTTAGATCAGACAACATCTCTCGCAAGACTGATCTTTTGACATTTGAAGAAATGGCATCTTCTAGATTGTTTACCCAGATCTTCATCGCCCTAGAGGTTGAAGTTAGTGCAACTGCAGGCCTGCAAGATGCCCCGGCAGAGACAAACGCTTTCTTCAGATCTAATTCCATCCGCTTTTCCATCGGATCTCTAAATGCACCCGCATCGTCAACCGGAAGGGTAGTTTTTAGAGCCAATCGAACCACTGCCGCGTCAACTTTAGGTGGATTATCCCACAACTTTGCATTAGGCTCATCCACAGGGTATTTCTTTGCAAATCTACCTTGAATAACTACTCTTTTTTCCGTCTTCTTCCACTCTGAGCTAATTAGCTCCTTAATTGAGCCATGAACCGGAAAGGTAGATGAACGCTTTTTCACAGACGGAAACATCTTGTCTGCAGAAGAACTCTTTGGTGTCTCTTCAGTTAAGCTTAATGACTTCCTAACTGCCTTCACCAGACCCTCTACTGTCGAGGCATCAAAGGCAGACTCATCCTCAGAGAAAATTTCACCTTCTTCTGATAAATCCGACTGATCATCCACCGGATCATAATATTCATCTTCCGAAATGTCCGAAAGGGACTCATACAGCATTTCCCGAGACCTCTTAGGCCTCCTGTTTGAAGAGGATGCTTCCTGCACTCCCTGCACCACTGCTTGCTTAATTAGGGAAACTAAGGCATCCAATTGGGGTGCTGTAGAAGTTTGAGGCTCAGCCGTTAAGGGTTGTTCTGCCACCGGCTGCTTTCTTGCTTGTTGACTTTCCACCTTCTGTGCTTCAGTAGAGGCAGAGAGGCTAGAAACTTTTGGCTGCACTCCTCTCCCAGAACCAGACTGATCCATCTTGTCTGTAACCTATGAGACAGGCAATAGTAAGCACCCTTGCGTCCAAATATTGAAAATTTATGTTCCTCCATGCTCACCAACACACCACGCTTCACTTCCAATTCCGTCGCGCGTCGTGACGTCAGACGCCGGCGCACGCGTCCGTCGCTCCAGAAATAACGCGCGACCGGAAATGACGCGCGACCAAAATGACGCGCAACCGGAAATGACGCGCACATCCGGCCGGTGGAACGCAAGAATGCCTGGTTCTGGGAGAAAATGACGTACTTCCTGCGTCTGTTAGAAGCCGTTTACAGAGGATCCGCACTTCGCCACCAAACAACACAGCCAGTATTAAACTGTGGGCCTGATAGGTGGAATGTGACCCAGCCATTGGTCCTTCTCCACCGCGATCCCCTCCGGGGAGCATATGGGAGGCATCAGGGCAGAGAGAGAGCAGAGCATTTTTACTTTCTTTAATGAAAAAGAAACATGTTTCCAATATACTTTAATTAAAAAAAAGTGTACCGTTTTTATAAGAAACCTGACTGTATGCAGTGAAATTCTTCCTTCATTTACAGCTATGGATAGGAATTGTCAGACAGTCCCTAACTGCTCTGCAGGGAAACAATCATACTTATGAACAGCAGGGGGAGCCCCCACCTTACTTCCCAGCCACGCAGAACTCAAGCAGCTTTGTTTATGATGATCCCTAAGCAGCCCAGACCACACTGAGCATGTGCACAGTCTTAGTCTTGCAAAAATGTTTAACAAAGTTACAAGATTGTGACCCCCTGTAGCCAACTTTGAAAGCATAAATTATTTGTTTGATTAGGCTTGTGGTGCAGTAAGTTCATGTTTATATTTAGTATACAAAATACAGCAATTCTAGCCTTATTCTATTTTAGACTTTACATGCCCTTTAATTAAATAAATTCAACCTAACTCCCAACCTCGAATTGCATTAATTTACTTAAAAAATCAGATTTAAAAAAGTACTTGCAGGAAAAGTCATGACAAGATCATGCAACAATTGTGCAATTCAAATTGACGCTCAAAAACAACAATTTTTTTGGATTTTCAAACAGCCCAAAACCTTTGAAAATCATGAAAACATCTTCAAATTGTAAAAAGCACATATGTCATTGACTTTTACATGACAGGTTTTAGCTGGAGTAATTTTGCATTCAGATTTTTAGCAGTTTTGGGGCATAAAAAAATTCAAGTTATTTTCCATTTGAATTATTACGATTTTTTTCCCTTAAAAACTTGACCAGAAAAAAGAGGTTTAATAAATAATCCCCTTAAAGGTGTGGTCCACCTTTAAGTTAACTTTTGGTATGTTATAGAATTGTCAGGGAGCTGGGAGCTCCCACCAGGAAGGTTGTCAGGATCAAGGAGGAAGCCCTCTGAGGGATCAAAAGTCGCGGTGTCCAAAGGGTTAATTAAAAGGATTTATCAGAGTCCAGGCAAGAGTTCAAGGGCAGGCAGATAATAAGCAAAATCCAAAGTCCAGGCAAGGGGCGCTGCCATTTTGGGAGCGAAGCCGGAAGGAACGGATGTGCCGCCCAGAGCTTCTGGAACTACTCCGGGCAGCGTTCGTGACACTGGGGGGCCACTGGACCACCAAGACTAGGCTTCTGGGGAAACTTAGAGTGGAAATCCCTCACAAGATGAGGAGCATGAACATCAGAGTGTCCTTCCCAGGAGCATTCTTCAGGGCCAAAGCCCTTCCACTTGATGAGGTACTGAAGAGAACCCCTGGAGATTCTGGAGTCAAGGATCTTCTCCACCTCATATTCTTGTTGACCATCCAGATAGCAGGAGGGGGAGGCTAGTGGGTTTCACTAAGGAGACATGAAACACGTTGGGGATTCGCATCTCAGGGGGAAGCTGAAGTCTGACAGCCACAGGATTGATAACCTCTGAGATGGAGAATGGACCCACAAACTTTGGACCCAACTTGGGAGATGGCACCTTCAACCGAATGTTCCTGGAAGACAACCAGACTTTATCACCAACCTTGTAGGGAGGAGAGGGTCTACGTCTTCGATCTGCAAATGTCTTGTGAACCAGAGCGCTCTTCTACAAATTCGACTTGGTTGCAGCCCAGATAGCAGACATGTGGGCTGCATAGTCATCAGCAGCTGGGACGTCAGATAACACAAAGTCCTGTGGGAAGGCTTGAGGATGCTGACCATACACCGACATGAATGGAGACCTTCCAGTGGAAGTGTGGCAGGCATTGTTATGAGCGAATTCCGCCCACGGGAGGAGGTCAGACCAGTCATCTTGACTGGGAAACGTGGTTCCTCAGGAACTGTTCCAAAGCTTGGTTCACTCGTTCAGCTGCTCCATTTGTCTGGGGATGATAAGCGGAGGAGAACTGGAGAGTAATACCCAGATCTTTGCACAGGGAACGCCAAAACTTAGCTGTAAACTGGGAACCTCTGTCGGAGACAACTTCCACAGGAAAACCATGCAGACGGAAAATATACTGGATGAAGAGCTGAGACAACTCCACAGCAGAGGGAAGCTTCCGCAAGGGTATGAAATGAGCCATCTTGCTAAAGTGGTCAATCACAACCCAGATCACAGTGTTTCCACTAGAGGGAGGAAGTTCAACAATGAAGTCCATTGCTAAATGAGTCCATGGACAAGAGGTAATAGGCAATGGTTGCAATAACCCACTGGGGCGGGAATGGCTAGGCTTGGATGTGGCACAAATGGTACAAGCAGCAACAAAGTCTTTGACATCTTTTCGGATAGTCGGCCACCAGACTAGGCGTCGAAGGAGTTCAAGAGTCTTTTCAGGACCAGGATGTCCTGCTTGCTAGGAACAGTGGGTCTGTTGAAGAATAGGCAGACGTAGCTCGGAGGGAACAAACGCCATCCCAATGGGCATCCAGAGGAGCAGAAGACTGTCCAGCCAAGATTCATTCAGCAAATTGAGGAAACGGATGCAATAATCTTGGCGGGAGGAATAATTGGTTCAAGCCTTTCAGGAAGCCGATCCACCGGAGTGAAACTTCGGGAAATCGCATCAGCTTTGAAGAAGTGTACAAACTCCAAGTTCTTATGATCCTTATAAATCGTGACCGGAATTGAAGAGCCCTCAAGGAGGTGACGCCACTCTTCAAGAGCAAGTTTGACTGCAAGGAGTTCTCGATTTCCTACATCGTAATTTTGTTCTGCAGGAGAAAACTTTCTGGAGAAAAAGGCACACGGGTGCGACTTCCCATCCCTTGAGTGTCTTTGGGATATGATAGCCCCAACACCCACTTCAGATTCATCCACCTCAATGCAAAAGTGTAGCTTTGGATCAGGATGACGGAGAACTGGGGCAGAAGAAAACGCATCCTTCAGGGACTGAAAAGCTTCAACAGCAACTGGAGGCCAAGAACTGGGTTAACCCCCTTTATGGATGAGAGCACGTATAGGTGCAATTCAGGAAGAGAATCCCTTGATGAATTCCCGGTAGTAGTTGGTAAACCCGATGAACCTTTGAATTACCTTGGTGCTCAAGGGAAGGGGCCACTCTTGGATTGCAGACACCTTACCGGGATCCATCTCGAAACCTTCTGGGGAGATGTAACCCAAGAAAGGAATCTTAGACACCTCAAAGACACATTTCTCCAACTTGGTGAAGAGAGAGAGTTCTTCCTCAAATGAGAGAGTACTTCTTTCACTTGGGAGCGATGAGATACTAGGGGGCAAATTCACTAAGATTCGTAGTTGCGCCAGGCGTACCTTCGCCGCACTTTGCCACACTTCGCCAGGCGTAGTTTCGCCAGCACTTCGCGTAAGGTTGCGAAGTTGCGCTAGCGTTGATTCGCTAAATAAAGCAAAGTTACGATAGCGAAGGCTAATTTGCATACGGCGCCAAATTCAAATTTCAATGGAGGAATACGTATCAGCACTACAAATGGCTAGAAAAGCTTCAAAACATCAAATAAAAATTTTATTTACACATGTGCCCACTGTCTAGGTAAGTTGCCATGAGTCAGGAGATGTAGGGGGGAAGGAGGGGAGAAAACACGCGAGCGTTTTTTGGGACTTAGAAAAAATTTTGACTTTTTTTGAAGCAATCCCTATCTACTCTATTGCGCTTCGCCTGGTCTGAGGTGGCGAAGGAAGTCTAGCATAAAAGGTAGCGTTCAGTACACTGTGTGCATTAGTGAATTTGCGTAGTTACATCGCTAGCGAAACTTCGCCAGGCGTAAGGGTGCGAAGTAACACTAGCGAAACTACGCCAGTGTTCGTTAGTGAATTTGCGCAGTAACAAAAATGCCAAATGCTAGCGAAGTAACGCTAGCGTTCGGCACTTAGTGAATTTGCCCCTAGGTCTTTAGAGAAGATCAGGATGTCATCAAGGTACACAACCACAGACTTTCCCAAAAGATCCCGGAAGATGTCGTTCATTAGCTCTTGAAAGACAGCGGGGGCATAACAAAGGCCAAAGGGCATCACGAGATATTCATAGTGCCCATCTCGAGTGTTGAATGCCATCTTCCATTCATCCCCTTAACGGATGCGGGTGAGGTTGTACGCCCCACGGAGATCCAACTTAGTGAAAATCTTAGCCCCTTTCAGTTGGTCAAAGAGTTCAGCAATCAGAGGCAAGGGGTACTGTTTTTTAACTGTGATTTTATTAAGACTCCGGTAGTCTATACAAGGACGTAGGCCTCCATCCTCCTTTTCCACGAAAAAGAAACCAGCCCCGGCAGGAGAAGTAGAAGGGAGGATACACCCTCGCTGGAGATTCTCCTGAATAAAGTCTTTCATAGTGGAAGTCTCAGCTGGAGAAAGAGGATAGGTGCGGCCTCTAGGGGGCATGGTTCAAGGCAGAAGATCGTCAGGACAGTCGTAATGTCGATGTGGAGGAAGGAATTCTGCAGACTTCTTACAGAATACATCGGAAAATTCCTTGTAGAAGGAGGCAAGAGACTTCAGATCAGACGTGGAAATATTCACCCTCTGGAGGGGTTCAGCAGGAAGACAGAGCTGCTGGCAGAATGGGCTCCAACGGGAAATCTGCCAATTATGCAGGTGCAGCCAAGGAAGACCCAAAACAACTGGAACAGATGGGCAGGAAATAATCAGGAATGATAATCTTTCCTTATGCAAAGTCCCAACCTGCACAGGCAACTCCCCAGTCGTCATGGAAATAAACTCAGACTCCAGGGGTCTGTCATCAATGGCAGTGACACGAAGGGGAGTAGACAATGGGAATAAGGGAACTTCCATATATTTGGCAAAGAGAGTGTCCATGAAGTTCCCAGCAGCTCCAGAATCAATGAAGGCTGAACCGACAATGGTCTTAGTGGCTAGCTGAATCTGTAAAGGAAGGAGAAACCTATGAGTGTTCTCTTGAGAATTCGCAGTAGTGCCCCCTACATGAGTTACCCTAGATATACCTCGGGGAACAAAACTCGTGGGCTTCACAGGACAAGAGTTTGCAAAATGAGATTGTCCACCACAGTACAGACATAGGCCAACCGTCCATCTACAAAGCCTTTCTTGCTCGGAGAGAAAAGCTCTTCCAACTTGCAAAGGTTCTTCCAGAGGAGAAGTAGACGCTTGAGAAGCTGGAGAATGCAAAAGAGGTCTTTGGAAGCATTATGCCAACAAGGGTTGAAATCCTTTACTGCGCTCCTTTTCTACTTGATGCTCTCTAAGACGAGTGTCCACTTTAATGGACAGAGCAATCAGATCTTCCAGCAGGTCAGGGAACTCCCTGGAGACAAGATCATCTGTAATTCGAATAGACAGACCTTGATAGAATACAGCCTTATAGGCATCATCATTCCAGGAAGTCTCAGCCATCAAAGTTCTAAAGTCAATAGCATCCGGGATCAGGAGTAACTTAATCAGTGGCCCAAGTATAATGTCATAGTGAAGTCATTGGTGTCCTTACGCCGACATCGATGCACTGGCGTGTTTGCGCCGCCACTGCCACCCACATGTCGGCCACGGGCGCCACCATTTTGGGAGCAACGCCGGAAGGAACGGATGCTCCTGGAATTGCTCCGGGCGGCGTTCGTCACAAGAATGGCCAATTCTAAGCAACTTTTTAATTGGTCTTCATTGTCTATTTTGTATAGTTTTTGAATTATTTGCCTTCTTCTTCTGATTCTTTCCATCTTTCAAATGGGGGTCACTGGCCCCATCTGAAAACGAATGCTCTGTAAAGCTACAAAATTATTGTTATTGCTACTTTTTATTACTCATCTTTCTATTCAGGCCTCTCCTATTCATATTCCAGTCTTGTATTCATATCAATACATGGTTGCTAGGGTAATTTGAACCCTAGCAACCAGATTGCTGAAACTGCAAACTGGAGAGCTGCTGAATAAAAAGCTAAATAACTAAAAAAAACTCAGATAATAATAATGGAAAACCAATTGCATATTGTCTCAGAATATCACTCTCTACATCATACTAAAGGTTAATTTAAAGGTGAACAACTACTTTAATTTCTGAGCTGCTTTTTGCACTGTTTCATAAACATGGCCGTTAGAATCCTGATCCAGGGGTTCTCTCCAGTAAAACACTATTCTTATTTGGATTTGTTCTGCATTTTTATTCCTTTGTGCCTTTCATTTTCGGATCTTTTAATAAATAAGTAGACATAAGTAGACATTCATGTTTTTTTTAAATGTGAGTTTATTCATGGTTGAAAAAAACACTCAAACTACACAAAATTAGAATTTTAATGAATAGGACTATGAATATGAATAGGGCAGATTTATCAAGGGTCAAATTCAAAATTCTTTATGGTCAAAACTGTTAAATTCGACTAGGGAGTCATTCAAATTCGATTCGAGTTTTTAAAAAATTTGAATTTGATTTTCAAGATGTATCATACTCTGGCCCTTTATGAACTCAAATTTGACTTTTTGACACCTAAAACCTGCAAAATTTCTGTTTAAGTCAAAGGGGGAGGTCGAGGGATCAATTTGGAGTTGTTTGCAGCCTTCCTGACATTGAAGTATTTTTCAAAAAAAAAACTTGAATTGAGTTTTTAAAATTCGAATCAAATGCAATTCGAATTAAATTAGAGTTTTCGGGTCAATTCAATTCATCTGAGTTTAAAAAATTCAATTTTATTAATAAATTTCAATTGTTCTAATTTATCGGAGTTCAGGGGAGTTTTTCTTTTCTAATTATTTTTATTGCTGCAGGTGTGGGACCTGTTATCCAAAATGCTCGGGACCTGGGGTATTCCAGATAATGGAGCTTTCCATAATTTGGATCTTCATACCTTAAAGGGATACTGTCATGGGAAAAAAAAACATTTTCAAAATGAATCAGTTAATAGTGCTGCTCGAGCATAATTCTGCACTGAAATTTCTCAAAAGAGCAAACAGATTTTTTTATATTCAATTTTGAAATCTGACATGGGGCTAGACATATTGTCAATTTCCCAGCTGCCCAAGTCATGTGACTTGTGCTCTGATAAACTTCAATCACTCTTTACTGCTGTACTGCAAGTTGGAGTGATATCACCCCCTCCCATTTCCCCCCCAGCAGCCAAAGGAAAGAACAATGGGAAGGTAACCAGATAACAGCTCCCTAACACAAGATAACAGCTGCCTGGTAGATCTAAGAACAACACTCAATAGTAAAAACCCATGTCCCACTGAGACACATTCAGTTACATTGAAAAGGAAAAACAGCAGCCTGCCAGAAAGCATTTCTCTCCTAAAGTGCAGGCACAATCACATGACATGGGGCAGCTGGGAAATTGACAAAATGTCTAGCCCCATGTCAGATTTCAAAATTGAATATAAAAAAATCTGATTGCTCTTTTGAGAAATGGATTCAGTGTAGAATTATGCTGGAGCAGCACTATTAACTGATTCATTTTGAAAAATTTTTTTTTCCCATGACAGTATCCTTTTAAGTCTTGTAGAAAATCATGTAAACATTAAATAAACCCAATAGGCTGGTTTTGCTTCCAATAAGGATTAATTATATCTTAGTTTGGATCAAGTACAAGCTACTGGTTTATTATTACAGAGAAAAAGGAAATAATTTTTAAAAATTTGGATTATTTGGATAAAATGGAGTCTATGGGAGATGGCCTTTCTGTAATTTGGATCTTTCTGGATAATGGGTTTCTGGATAACAGATCCCATACCTGTATTTCAAAATAAACAGTAAGAGCAAAATCAACAAAATATTGACTTACAATAAAGCCCAACAGTTTACAAAATAAAAGAAAAAGATTATTACATATCAATACATCGAGAATAAAGCAACAAATGTCGACTTTAAACAAAGATTCATCAAGAAACATAAATTAATAGAAAATAGAAATAAAAATCGGCCCCCCTCTCTAGCAACCAGACAAATAAAATAAGGGGGGTTTTTAAGAACTCACAAATTCGAAATTCGACCTTTGATAAATGTGCCTCTAGGTTTATTTTCACACAATGTTGTAGATTTAATATAATTGCAAGCACAATGTGTTAAAATGTCACTGGCATAAGTATCCCTCCTCTTTAATTCATTTATATTCCTCTTTACTCCTTGCAGATGAGGAAAAGGCCAACCTTCTGACACAAATCACAACCATAAACCAAACAATCGGTAAGTCATTTCCCTTTTCTTTTTTGTTCTAATGATATACTACTTTTATTTTTTTTTTTAAATCTCTTTTATTTTTCAAAAACAGATGCATAGACAGAGAATAATGCATCATTTTCAGTACAAAATATTTCAACTGGTTCTCATCAGTACAACTTCATTCAGTATAACATATATCAAGGTATAGTTTCACTCAAGATTGTAGAAACACATTCCATGGGGCCCAAATTTGTGTATGTTTCTCTACCCTGTCTGCTAATAAAGCCGTTAAATACAACAGATTCTGTGTCTGGTTAATTCTTGCAATTACAGCATGAACATCTATAGTATTCTGCAGCCAGTGTTTCGCTAAATTGGTTCGTGCTGCAGCTAAGATTTGCCCCATCAAGGTATTCTTGAGCTTCGTGAGGACTTTGGATGGGCAGGCTAAAAGAGTCGTAGTGGCCTCAGGGACTATACGTGTATGAAATACTCGCTCAAGTAAGCTATAAACTTCTGCCCAATATTGCTTTGCCACAGAACATGTCCACCAGAAATGTAGATAATCCCCAACTGCCATACAGCCCCTGAAGCAAGAATTGGGAGTGGAAGGATCAAAGCGGTTTCCTTGCTGGTGTGAGGTGCCAACGCATCAGTACTTTATATGTACATTCTTTAATGGCAGTATTAGGGGTTATTTTGGAAAAATATACTGTATACTATATCAAAACAAGATTCAAATCATTTATATAGTATAATTAAAGTTAATTTTGCTTGACTAATGTGATAAAATAGGATTTCATATATTTTTATTGGGTGACAGGTCCCTTTTTAACTACAATTCCCACTCATTTGGAGACATTCTAAAATGAAGGAGGACAATGAAATGCAAACATAGGAGACCCTACGCTAGTATCACATGGATGGCTACAAACCAGTGTATCTGCTAATATCTAAACAAGTTGTACCATAGAAATGTTTCACTTGGTGGCAATTGATTGTAATAATTCCTTGTGGTCTATTGGGGTGTCATTGCGATCGGCACAAAAATTCAACGTCGGTCTATCGCCTGATCTTTCCTGGTTAATTCAAGTCTGATTTCTGTGGTTTGATCCACGCCTATCATATTTTATTGGAATCATGTTTACAAGTTATATCTTAATACACTATTTGAATCTGGTTGATTCAAATCTGAACTGGTTGGCTTGAAGGATTGTATCTAGCATTGAATAACTTAGTATTATGTTTTGTGGACACTAACCTGCAGATGAGTGTTAAAAATTGTTGCTCATATTTAAGTTATCCTATACAGAATTGGACAAAAAGTGCCAGTGTAGGGTTGATGAAGACCTTGTGACCTCTTGCAAAAGAAATTGAGCGGATCTGCGGGCTGGTGACCAGTATTTATTTGCTAGTTATATATTCCAAAAGCAATGCAAAGAAATTACAATCCAAAAGACAGTTCTTCCAGATTAAAACAAAATTCCCACCTCTAGCCTGAGATGTTCTAAAATAAAGGAGAACAATGGAATACAAACAACACAGCTCACCATACATGCGTATCACATGACTCGTTTGAAACCAGTGTGTCGGATAACAGTTAACATGTTGTAGCATAGAAATGTTTCACTTGATGGCACTCTAGTGTCAATTAATAAGTCAGCAATAAACATGACTACACAGTAAAGTTTCTCTGTGCAGATGAGCAGAAAGCCAACCTTCTTACACAAATTTCAACCACAAAGCAGACACTTGGTAAGAAATCATTTTTTTCTCTATATTTAGTGTTCTGGTATTTTACTGGTGTTATATATACAATCCACCGAGACACCTGTATTTAAATTACTGCAATGGTGGTGCTGGTCATCCACAGACTCGGCTAGGTCCCACAGTATCAGCAATATATGTACAAGGATCCTCACACACTATTATTCTGCAGGTTATTTATTTCAATGCCACCAGTATCTATACTGGTATTTTACTGGAGCAGTTCCATGGGCAGAGCAACAGACCCAATGACAATAGATTATTACTAGGGCTGATTAAGAGCAACAGAAACACTTTTTTTGGTCCTTTTGTCTATGATTAAGAAAACCAATAAAACCATTATTTGAACTTTTTTGGAGTGTGGACTGTTGTCCATATTTTTGGGAAACATATTGATAGAATACACCCCTGGGTCCTCCAAAGATCTTAGCTCAGTTTTATCATTACTTTAACTGTCTGCTGTCTGTTATGGCTCTACAACATGATATGGAGTCTAGTAAATAATAAACATACATTTTGGGAGAGAGGCAGAAATGCTAGGTGAGAATGCGCTTAGTTATGTCAAGATACATGTACATTCATCTTTTGATGAACAAGCTATGAAGTAAACCCACTTGCTGTAGAACATATGGCACTCTGATACAAAATACCTTCTAAAGTTCAATCAAGTCATCCCACAGGGGGCCCCCAAAAAAAAAATCTGCAGATGAGACAACATGTATTGCCACACACAAATATTTTCTGACAATTTTTTGGCAATTCTGTTTATTGTTTACAGATCAGCAGAAAACCAACATTCTAACACAAATCACAGCCATGCAACAGACACTGGGTAAGCACTTGCCTTTTTTCTGTTTGATTAAGACATGCACTAAGTAGAGGGTTCACTAATAAATCTCACTGCTACATTCTGTAGAGGTAGGCTCAAGAGCTTATTTCACAATGTTCTAAGCGAGGTGCAATGCTTTTCCATGATTTCATAGTAAAAGCCATATTATTTTCATGTGCAAAACTAAGGGGAAGATTGTGATGCTCTGTAGGTCTGTAAATGAATGGTTTTAGCAATGACGTCTTTTCTTTTCAGATTCACGTATATCAGAGTCTATGCGCAGTACTAAACAGGACATCATACAGACAATACAAAATGGTAACTAACTGCATGGCAAAAGTAATGTAATGTGGGTAGTGTTGTGGTATATTGTCCAAGGGATAAAAAAAATATAGCTAGGTTTAAGAAATTGTGTGTCGGGTTTGACCCCTGGCTCCTCAAGGCATCATGAGCTAAAAATGAATGCATGTTATCATGGGAAAATTGGCACTGAAAATGGATCTACAGTATGACCTCAACCCAACTGAATACCTGAGGAATGTCTGCTGCAATCAGGCCTGATCCCCAAATCAGTGCCCAGACTGAATAGAAGCAAATTCCACAAGCAATGTTACAACATCTAGTGGAAAGCCTCCTAGAAGAAAAGGGACTGTTATAGCAGCAAAGTGAGAATCAACTTCATATTAATCTCATTGGTTTGAGAAAGAGATGCACATAGATGATAGATAGATAGATAGATAGATAGATAGATAGATAGATTTATCATTTTCTAAGGTTTGAAATCAGCCAGAAATGTACATGTATTCTTTATAGAATCGATGTTTCATTATAAATAATTTCATTCTATATACTGTTACTACACTATTATTATACTATTACTATTATATACTGTTTCTCAAACTTATTATAACCCTATTCATCAAAGTGGAAAGATCAGGTATGGAGCTTGTGTTTTTTTTTTACAATTTGGCATTAACAGCAATATAACAATCAATTGCAAATTGACAAGAATCACAAAAAAGATTTAACCAAACAATTATATGCAACATCACAAGGCTTAGTTACTAATATACTGTAAGTGCTAAATTGCATGAGAACAGTTGCCTATAAAAATCAGCTCTTTGCTTTGTTTTGATTTTCCAGTTCAAAATTTATTGTGCAATTCAGCACCTGTTAATCTTCCTCCAGAAACAAAGAAAATGTACATAGGTAACAAGAAATATTTGTCGCTCACGTCAATTTTGACATTTGGACCAAATAGTTGCGCATATAAAATTTTTCGGTCATGTCAAAATTATTTTGCTGCCCATTGACTTCAATGCATCACTTCATGTGGAAGGTGGCCTCCAAAACGTGAGCTGGACTACTGGATCAGAGTACCTGGCTTGCCTGTTCCTTGCAGAATACTTCAGCTTTCAAGATCTGGCTACCAAACTCTTTAAACAATGAAACCATTCTCTGTTTAGCAACACCTTTCCTGGAGCTCACATGTTCCTCCATGGAGAACTTAAAAAGGAAAAATGTTTTTGAAGATTCTCATTCATCCAGGTCATAGTATATCTATAGAAATAAGTCATATCAACTGGACTTGCTGTGTTTTTTCCTTGATGACGTTTCACCAGTCATCCAACTGGCTTTCTCAATTAACAATAATTTGTAAATAGGATTTTTTTGGGGGGAATATTTCCTCTGTTTATCATAATCCACAATGATATCATTAAATTAGGTGTTGATTGTATTAGCAGGATTGGAGCTTTGATGTGTTATTAAACCTTCCAGGGAGAGGCGCCAAAGCAGCATTGTATGTGTCAGACAATAGATGTCGCACACCCGCCCCCCCCCGCCTCTATTCCGACTTGGTTTTTCAGTTTTTACATATATGGCTTCTTTAATATCTCTTTTAAACCAGTCGCTTTCCCAGTCTAGCACCTGGACTTGGCAGCCTTCAAACGTGTGTCCTTTTTCTTTTAGATGTAGGTACACGGCTAAATTCTGACCAGAGGAGCTGGCTCTTCTGTGCTGAGCCATAAACTGGTGTAACTGTTGTTTGGTTTCCCCCACACACAAATCAGATCATTCCTCACTGCACTGCACTGCATACACAATGTTACTCTTCTTGTGCTTTGAGATGGGGTCTTTTGGTTGAACTAGTTGCTGCTAGAGATGGCGCGAACTGTTCGCCGGCGAACTTGTTCGCGCGAACATCGGGTGTTCGCGCTCGCCGGAAGTTCGCGAACGTCGCGCGACGTTCGCCATTTTGGGTTCGCCATTGTTGGCGCTTTTTTTTGCCCTCTCACCCCAGACCAGCAGGTACATGGCAGCCAATCAGGAAGCTCTCCCCTGGACCACTCCCCTTCCCTATAAAAACCGAAGCCCTGCAGCGTTTTTTCACTCTGCCTGTGTGTGCTGAAGAGATAGTGTAGGGAGAGAGCTGCTGCCTGTTAGTGATTTCAGGGACAGTTGAAAGTTTGCTGGCTAGTAATCGTTTTGATACTGCTCTGTTATTGGAGGGACAGAAGTCTGCAGGGGTTTGAGGGACATTTAAGCTTAGGTAGCTTTGCTGGCTAGTAATCTACCTTCTACTGCAGTGCTCTGTATGTAGCTGCAGTGGGCAGCTGTCCTGCTTCTGATCTCATCTGCTGACTGCTGCAATAACAGTAGTCCTTGTAAGGACTGCTTTTATTTATTTTTTTGTTCCAATACAGAGCAGTATCAAGCAGATTACTAGCCAGCAAACTTACTATCATCTGTCCCTGAAATCACTAACAGCTCTCCCCCTACACTATCTTTTCCAAGCACACACAGGCAGATTTTTCAGATACATTTTTGCCCTTGATCCCCCTCTGGCATGCCACTGTCCAGGTCGTTGCACCCTTTAAACAACTTTAAAATCATTTTTCTGGCCAGAAATGTCTTTTTTAGATGTTAAAGTTCGCCTTCCCATTGAAGTCTATGGGGTTCGCGAACCGTTCGCGAACCGCTCGCATTTTTGCGCAAGTTCGCGAATATGTTCGCGAACTTTTTTTCCGACGTTCGCTACATCCCTAGTTGCTGCCTTAGTGTGTTGCTGGGTTTAAAGCAGATAGGGATGTGGTGTTTATTAGAAATCCTTCTATGCTATATGGGAGGACCAAGTTCTTTCTCCTGTCCTGTTTTCCACCTTCACCGGTAGTCTTGGTGTTATTGCTTCTTTTTCCACCGGTTCACAAAAGCCCAATCTGGATACCCACATGTTTTCATGGCCCCTCTGAGATGTTTCATCTCTTTCAACTTAGCCTCTGTGCTGGTGGAGATCTTGTCTGCTCTGTGATGTAGGGTTTTGATGACCCCCAGTGTGTGATCTAGTGGATGGTGGGAGTCAAACAGCAGGTACTGGTCTATGTTGATAGATTTCCTGTAGACCTCTATTTCCAGCTTTCCACCCTCTCTGACTCTTACCAAACAGTCCAAAAAAGCCAGTGTGTCATCTTGCACATTTTCTCATGTAAACTTGATGTTGTGGTCCATTGTATTGATTTGTTCAGTGAAAGTCTGTAACTCCTGTTTGTGTATTTTAACCCATGTATCAATGACTTATTTCTATGGATATATTTAAACGGAAAAATAACTTTGTAAACTCTTCCTTATTCATTCAAGCACAATATAAAAACCAAAAGGATTTATAATTCAGAGAAAGCAAATAGAATTGCAACAGGGGATTCTAACTGACTATGGTGGAACATCTAAGTGCAGCACAGGCATTGGGTGGAACATATAAATTCATTTTTACAGACCCAAACTCTGTTTTCCCTTCCAGAGAAACCCAAATGTGATTCTAACTGGAAAGCATTTGATGGAAGTTGTTATTATATTGTTACAACTAAGAAAAACCGGGACGATGCCCAGGCCACTTGTAAATCAATGAACAGTGATCTGGCTATTATCAACAGTGACAGGAAAAAGGTGAGGCACTTACTGTATATACACAGCTGGTTCCATTCACTGTAAACATCTCATTACATTATAGCAGAGATATCCAGGCCCCACCCACCTTGTACAATATATTGCACTATTACCAGCCCTACATTATTTCTACAAATAAGAACAATATGGAACCAAAGCTTGGACCTTGCCAACTCCCACTTCATCTTGATTTCTTTAATAGAGCTCATTATTTTTTCCAGTGCCCAGTTTATTCATTCTCTGGTGTCTGTGATACCCACCTTCTATGGCATGCTTATGATCTCTAGTGGATTTACTTGAATATACATTTAAGAAGAAGATCTCAAACTAGGCCAGCAATATGGAGCTGAAGTGGGAAACTATACATAACATATTTAAAAATCTTTAGAAATATGAGCCCTGCACTAAACTATATAGTAACTGTTTCCCAAATCTCTGTGATGGATTCTCATGAGCTCTAGGATCCATGTTTATATTCTTTTTGCAGAACAAAGTATATGTTTCTAAATCCTTAGTAAACACTCTCTTGAGCACTTCCACAACTTCCCCCCCAGTTTTAAATATTTTATATCCAGGTAATACCAAGCTGTTTGAGTATCTCAGGTTGACATTTGTATAACTAGGAAGTAACAGACACAAAACCTACAGAAACATACATTAATGGTGCAATTGTCTCCTACTTAAGGCTACAGGGATATCTAGATGTTGTTTCAGATCTCGGCTTTCTAAAGCAAAGTGTGAGGTTCAGTTCAAAAATGTTATTCTAAAATTAGGAGGGTTATTTATAAAAGTCAGAATTCTAAAAAAAAATTAGGTTTTTAAGACTATAAATTCTGAATTTCTAGTGAAAAAAAAACTAACATTTTTGTAATTTATTATACCCCCAAGGATGGAAAAAGTAAGAATCCAAAGATTTTGTGGTTTTTGGGAAAAAAATCTAAAAAATTTTGGGTGGAAAATCCAAAACATTTGTACGGTCTGAATTTTTCACAAATTTTTCGAGTTTTTTCCTGCATAGGAAATTTTCTGGAAAATGTATTGGGAAATAAGGGGAAATAACCCGTGTGGATTTGGTCGAAGAATATTTCAGAAATATTTTCAAATTTTGATAAATAACCCCCTAGGTGTCCACAAGTAATGATATTTCAAAAATAACAAAAAACATATAAGTTGTTGTGATTATGAGCTTTTATTGAGAGGCAATATATAAAAGTACATTTTCCAGTTCAAGTTTCGAACTGATTTAAAATGGTCCAATAGGATCGGTGCAACTCCCATTGACTTCTATAGGACCTCGACAACTTTTACCTGGAGAAGTTTTCTATTCAAGATTTTTGTGGTTCTTTTTTCACTTAAGGGTAGAACTACATGGACATTTTTCCATCCAATAGGTTCTGTTCTGACGCAGAGCAACAAATCGCAGGCGTCACGTCGGATGCGCCAAATCTAAGGTAAGTAATAGAAATGTTGGATGTTGTCGATGCATCTGCATCCGACAGTTGTGTCGTGTCGGATGCACGCAGTGACAACCTCCAACATTCCTATTACTTACCTTAGATTCAATGGAAGTAACGTGATGCGGGCGCTTCGTCGCATCGGAACAGAAGCTATTAGATGTAAAAACGCCCATCTAGTTCTACCCTAATAAATCTTGATTTTTTTAGAGCTTTAAAAATGATAGGAAAAGCATGTTTATTTAGAGATTCGTGGAAAAATTTGATTGGTTTTAATCCCATAAAAAAATGAGGCTTCACTGAAGTATGAAAACACCAAGACTGTCTAATGTATTGGGCTCACTTGTTTATGTACATGTTTTGGAGCATTTATAACCCCCTATGAAATACTGAAATCTAATTAGATCCAATGGGAGCCATTATGTGAGGGACGACTGATGTTTTCTAAAACAAAAGTAGTTGTTGACCTTCTCCTAGATCCGAAATTTGTCTCTAAAAATGCTTGTTGCACTGCATATCCAATGAATGATTTGTGGTAACATTGAATAACAAATTAGGTGGGGCCCCAAGATATGCAGAACCAATGCACCAGGAGAACCCCATGTTTTTTTAACCAAAAGTACCTGTTGATGTTAAATTCCTATAAAAGTCTTTATTTTAATCAAAATTGATGTCTAAAAAGTCACCATTCTAATTAAGTAAGTAATTAAAAGCACAAATAAAGCATTAATATTCCTTCAATATAAATGTGCAAATATCCAAAATAAATTTTGCCCTGCAGAAATGCCCTTCAGTTATAATATATATCAAGATGTACTGGACCATGATCACAACCAAAACGGTCTAAAATGCTATGGCATGGAGAGAGTTACTGGAGACATAAGAAACACTAAACAGGTATGGGACCAGTTATTTAGAAAGCTTGGGATCTGGGGTGTTCTGGATAACAAATCTTTCCCTAATTTGGATCTTCATAACTTAAGGCTACCAGAGAATCATGTAAACTTTAAATAAACCCAATAGGCTGGTTTTGATTCTAATAGGGATTAATTATATCTTAGTTGGAATGGATGGAATGGAGTCTATGGGAGATGACCTTTCTGTAATTTTAAGCTTTCTGGATAATGTGTTTCTGGATAATGGATCCCATACCTGTAATAAAAAGAGCAAGGTGCTCTATGTATAAATTATGTACCTTCTCCCTTTAGGACTTAATTTCATCTATGACTTGTCACGATCGCCGCCTGGAGCAGTTCCAGGAGTTCCGGGCGGCGTGTCCTCCCCTGCCGGCGCCGCTCCCAAAATGGCGGCGCCCATGGCTGCCACGTGGGTATCGGCGCTGGCGCGATGACGTCAGCATGCCGACGACGGCGCAAGGACGCCGATGGCGTCACTATGGCGCCAAATTCAAAATAAAAACCCTACCTAGATGCCAGAATGGCGCCCAAGTTTAGGATCCATTCTCTACATGTTTCCTGGGTTTCCTGTCTGCTATTTTGAGACTAATCTTGTTCCTGTTTGTTGCCTGACCCCTTGCCTGGACTTTGGACTTCGCTTATTATTCTGCCTGCCTTCTGAACTCTTGCCTGGAATTTTGATAAACCCTTTGATTACCCTTTGGATACTGCGACCTTGATTCCCTTGTGGGCTTCCTCCTTGATCCCGACAACCTCCCTGGTGCCCGGCTCCCTGACATTATACTTGGGCCATGGATCCCACTGAGGAAGCTCAGCCAGATTTTGGCAGGGCCTTTTGAGGACTGCATACCCACATGGAGGCGTACGAAGCTCAGCAAAATTATGTCAGACGCACACTGGAGGCGATTTTGGAAAAGTTATCCATGCTGACGCCGACTACTCCAACGCCGACAATGCCCATGCTAGTTGCTGCCGACATGGCTACACAGTCCTCCACTTCTGGTCCACGTATTCCTGCACTGCCTCTCTACAGTGGCGACCCTCAAGCCTGCCGTGGTTTTGTGAATCAGTGCCAGATTCGGTTCGCCCTGCAACCTGCAGAATTTACCTCTGAGCGAGCAAAGGTTGGTTTCGTGATCACTCGTCTGGCAGGGAAAGCGCTCGAATGGGCACCCCCGTAATGGGAGAAGGAGTCTCCTTTAATTGACGATTCCAAAGCTTTTCTTCAAGAATTCCAGACTGTGTTCGATGCTCCCGGTCGGGTGGCGACCGCTGCTTCTCGTCTGTTCCAGATTCGCCAAGGAAATCCCAGTGTAGCAGAATATGCCATTGAATTCCATACTCTCGCTGCAGAGACTTGTTGGAACAATGATGCCTATCATGCTGCCTTCTACAATGGTCTCTCTATCCACCTCAAAGATGACCTGGTCTCCCGTGAATTACCCACGCAGGTTGAAGACCTCATTGCTTTGTCTGTCAAGGTGGACACTCATCAGAGAGAACATCAACCCATGTTGGCTCCTCGCTTTCAAAGACCTCTATTACCTCCTACCCTCCAGTAGCCTTCTGTGATTCCTCCGGAGGAACCTATGCAAGTCGGAAGAGCTTGTCTCTCTGAACAGGAGAAACTCCAGAGACGTACGGCTGGACTTTGTCTCTACTGTGGGGGTCAATCTCACTTTGCCAACTCCTGTCCTGTGAAGCCTCAGAGTTCCCCTCTTCAAGGTAACCTTGGAAAGACTCATGTAGGGGGTGTTACTCCCAAGTCACAAGAGAACTCTCACAGGTTTCTTCTGCCTTTACAGATCTGTCTGTCCACTAAGACCATTGTTGGCTCAGCTTTTATTGACTCTGGAGCTGCCGGAAATTTCATGGACGCTTTTTTTGCCAAGCATATGAATGTTCCCCTGTTTCCATTGACTCCTCCACTTCGTGTAACCGCCATTGATGACCGACCCCTTGAATCCGAGTTTATCTCTATGACGACTGGGGAATTGCCTGTGCAGGTTGGGACTTTACACAAAGAAAAGTTATCGTTCCTGATTATTTCCTGTCCTTCTGTTCCAGTCGTCTTGGGGCTTCCTTGGTTACGCCTACATAACCCTATCATTGATTGGTCCTCGGGGCAGGTTTCCCGTTGGAGTCCATACTGCCAACAGCACTGCCTTCCTGCTGAACCCATCCAGAGGGTGAATATTTCTACATCTGATTTGAAGACGCTTCCCTCCTTTTACAAGGAATTCTCTGATGTCTTCTGTAAAAAGTCTGCAGAATTTCTCCCTCCTCATCGTCTCTACGATTGTCCAGTTGATCTCCTGCCTGGAACCATGCCTCCTAGAGGTCGCACTTATCCTCTCTCCCCAGCAGAGACCGCTGCCATGAAGGAATATATCCAAGAAAATCTCCAGCGGGGGTTTATTCGCCCTTCCACTTCTCCTGCAGGGGCTGGATTCTTCTTTGTGGAGAAGAAGGATGGAGGCCTACGTCCTTGTATTGACTACCGGGGTCTTAATAAAATCACCGTTAAGAACCGGTATCCCTTGCCTCTGATCGCAGAACTTTTTAACCAACTGAAGGGGGCTAAAATCTTCTCTAAGTTGGATCTCCATGGGGCATACAACCTTATCCGCATCCGGGAAGGTGATGAATGGAAGACAGCATTCAACACTCATGATGGGCACTATGAGTACCTCGTAATGCCCTTTGGTCTCTGCAATGCCCCCGCTGTCTTTCAAGAATTCGTGAACGACATTTTCCGGGATCTCTTGGGGAAGTTTTTGGTCGTGTAACTAGATGACATCCTGATTTTCTCCAAGGACCTTGCAAGCCATCGCTCCCAGGTGAAGGAAGTACTCTCTCGTTTGAGGAAGAACTCTCTCTTTGCCAAACTGGAGAAGTGTGTGTTTGAAGTGTCCAAGATTCCTTTTCTGGGCTATATCATCTCCCCAGAGGGTTTCGAGATGGATCCTGTGAAAGTATCTGCAATCCAAGAGTGGCCCCTACCGCTGAGCACTAAGGCAATCCAGAGATTCATTGGTTTTGCCAATTACTACCGGCAATTCATTAAGGGGTTCTCTTCTTGCATTGCTCCTATCCTGGCCCTCATCCGAAAAGGGGGTAAACCCAGCTTGTGGCCCATGTCTGCTATTGAAGCCTTTCAATCCCTGAAGGATGCCTTCACTTCCGCTTCGGTTCTCAGCCATCCTGATCCGGAGTTACCTTTCTTCATTGAGGTGGATGCTTCTGAAGTTGGAGCCGGAGCTATCTTGTCCCAAAGACATCCCTCTGATGGAAAGTTGCACCCATGTGCATATTTCTCTAAGAAGTTCTCTCCTGCCAAACATAATTATGATGTAGGAAATTGAGAACTCCTGGCTGTCAAGCTTGCCTTAGAAGAGTGGCGTCACCTCCTTGAAGGTTCCTTGATCCCAGTCACGATCTACACAGATCATAAGAATCTTGAGTTCATCCAATCTCTCAAGAGGCTGAATCCCAGATAAGCAAGGTGGGCTCTCTTCTTCTCTCGATTTAACTTTGTATTGACTTATCGCCCCGGCTCCAACAATCGGAAAGCCGATGCTCTGTCTCGAAGTTTCACTCCGGTGGATCGTTCTCCTGAAAGACAAGAGCCAATTATTCCTCCTGTCAAGATCATCGCTTCTTTGTACCCTCAATTTGCTGATCAAATTCTGGCTGGTCAATCTTCTGCCCCTCCTGATACCCCCATCGGAATGGCATATGTACCTCCTGAACTTCGTCTGCCTATCCTGCAACAGACTCATAGCTCCAAACAAGCTGGACTTCCTGGTAATGCTAAAACTCTTGAACTTTTACGGCGTCTAGTCTGGTGGCCGACAATCCGTAAAGATGTCAAAGACTTTGTTACTGCCTGTACTGTTTGTGCCACTTCCAAGTCCAGCCATTCTCGCCCTAGCGGGTTACTACAGCCGTTGCCTGTCCCCTCTCGTCCTTGGACGCACTTGGCAATGGACTTGATAGTTGAACTTCCTCCCTCCAGTGGGAACACCGTGATCTGGGTTGTCATTGACCGCTTTAGCAAGATGGCCCACTTCATCCCTCTATGGAAGCTTCCATCTGCAGTAGAGTTGTCACAGTTGTTTATTCAGTTCATTTTTCGCCTGCATGGCTTCCCAGCCGAGATCGTTCCTGACAGAGGTTCCCAATTCACGGCAAAGTTCTGGCGTTCCCTGTGCAAAGATCTGGGTATTAATCTCCAGTTCTCCTCAACTTATCATCCCCAGACAAATGGAGCGGCTGAACGAGTGAACCAAGCCTTGGAACAGTTCCTGAGGAACCACGTTTCCCTTTGTCAAGATGATTGGTCTGATCTCCTCCCGTGGGCCGAATTTGCTCATAACAATGCCTGGCACACTTCCACTGGAAGGTCTCCATTTATGTCGGTGTATGGTCAACATCCTCAAGCCTTCCCACAGGACTTTGTGTTGTCTGATGTTCCGGCCGCTGATGACCATGCAGCCCACATGTCTGCTATTTGGGCTGCAACCAAGTCGAACCTGGAGAAGAGCACTCTGGTTCATAAGACGTTTGCAGATCGTAGACGTAGACCCTATCCTCCATACAAGGTCGGTGATAAAGTCTGGTTGTCTTCCAGGAACATTCGGTTGAAGGTACCATCTCCTAAGTTGGGTCCGAAGTTCGTAGGTCCATTCTCCATCTCTGTGGTGATCAATCCTGTGGCTGTCAGACTTCAGCTTCCTCCTGAGATGCGAATTCCCAACGTGTTTCATGTCTCCTTGGTGAAACCCGCTACCTCCAACGCTTTTCTGTTGTAAAGCCTCCCCCTCCTACTATCTCTGTGGATGGTCAACAAGAATATGAGGTGGAAAAGATCCTTGACTCCAGAATCTCCAGGGGCTCTCTTCAGTACCTCATCAAGTGGAAGGGCTTTGGCCCTGAAGAATGCTCCTGGGAAGGATGCTCTGATGTCCATGCTCCTCATCTTGTGAGGGATTTCTACTCCAAATTTCCCCAGAAGCCAAGTTCTGGTGCTCCGGAGGCCCCCCGTGAGGGGGGGTACTGTCATGATTGCCGTCCGGAGCAGTTCCATGGGCTCCAGGTGGCGCTTCCTCCCCTGCCGGCGCTGCTCCCAAATTGGCGGCGCCCATGGCCGCCACGTGGGTAGCGGCACTGGTGTGATGACGTCAGCGCGCCGACGTCGGCGCAAGGATGCCGATGACGACACTATGGCGCCAAATTCAAGATAAAAACCCTACCTAGACACCAGAATGGTGCCCAAGTATAGTATCCATTCTCTACATGTTTCCTGTCTGCTATTTTGAGACTAATCTTGTTCCTGTTTGTTGCCTGACCCCTTGCCTGGACTTTGGACTTCGCTTATTATTCTGCCTGCCTTCTGAACTCTTGCCTGGACTTTTGATAAACCGTTTGATTACCCTTTGGATACCGCGACCTTGATTCCCTTGTGGGCTTCCTCCTTGATCCCGACAACCTCCCTGGTGGGAGCATCCCGGCTCCCTGACATGACTAACAATTGTTTTAATATTTACATATTTATATTTGAGGCATTATAATATATATTTTATGCTTAATATATATTAGAGCAGTGATTCTTTTAGACAACAATTTTGATAGACAGAAAGTTACCTGTGTGTTGTAATGAGAGTTGTCTTCTGCTTCCCTAGAACTTCCTTGAAAGTATTACTGACAGCTCATATTTTTGGATTGGCCTCAAAAGGGATAAGAATAACAAGGATGAGTGGAGATGGGTGGATGGGACATACTATTATCCACCACAGCGGTAAGTTGAAGAATCTGTCCTTGGTCGTTCCATTTTCCATAAAGTTTTATTGAGAGTCAATTAAAAATCAAAGTGAAGCAATAACTATAGAATGTAACAATATATCCGAGAAGCCTCTGTATAATGTATATACAGTTAGGTCCATAAATCTTTGGACAGAGACAACTTTTTTTCCAATTTTGGTTCTGTACATCACCACAATGAATTTTAAAGGAAACAACTCAGATGCAGTTGAACTGCAGACTTTCAGCTTTAATTCAGTGGGTTGAACAAAAAGATTGCATAAAGATGTGAGGAACTAAAGCTTTTTTTAATACAATCATTTCATTTCAGGGGCTCAAAAGCAATAGGACAAATTAGAAAACTGAAAATAAAATGTTCATTTCTAATACTTGGTTGAAAACCCTTTGCTGGCAATGACAGCCTGAAGTCTTGAACTCATGGACATCACCAGATTCTGGGTTTCCTCCTTTTTAATGCTCTGCCAGGCCTTTACTGCAGTGGCTTTCAGTTGTTATTTGTTTGTGGGCCTTTCTGTCTGAAGTTTAGTCTTCAACAAGTGAACTGCAGCTCAGTTGGGTTCAGATCAGGTGACTTGGCCATTCAAGAATATTCTACTTCTTTGCTCCTGGGTTGCTTTGGCTGTGTGTTTTGGGTCATTGACCATCTGTATTATGAAACACCTCCCAATCAATGTGACTGCATTTAGCTGGATTTGAGCAGATAGTGTCTCTGAAAAGCTCAGAATTCATTCTTGTTCTGTCCTGTGTCACACCATGGATAAACACTAGTGTCCCAGTGCCACTGGCAGCCATGCACGCCCAAGTTATCACACTGCCTCCCAAATGTTTTATACATCATGTGGTATGATTTGGATCATGAGCTGTTCCATGCCTCCTCCATACTTTTTTCTTGCCATCATTCTGGTAGAGGTTGATCTTGGTTTCATCTGTCCAAAGAAAGTTTTTCCAGAACTGTGCTGGCTTTTTTAGATGTTTATTAGTAAAGACCAATCTAGCCTTTCTCTTCTTGGTGCTTATGAGTGGCTTGTACCTTGCAGTCCATCCTCTGTATTTACTTTCATGCAGTCTTCTCTTTATGGTAGACTTGGATATCGACACTCTACCTCCTGGAGAGTGTTGTTCACTTGTTTGGCTGTTGTGAAGGGGTTTCTCTTCACCATGGAAATGATTCTGTGATCATCCACCACTGTTGTCTTCCATGGATGTCAAGGTCTTTTTGTGTTGCTGAGTTCACCAGTGCTTTTTTTCTTTCTCCAGATATACCAAACTGTAGATTTTGCTACTCTTAATATTGTAGCAATTTCTGAGATGTTTTTTTTTCCTGATTTTGCAGCTTAAGGATGGCTTGTTTCACCTGCATGGAGAGCTCCTTTGACCGCATGTTGTCTGTTCACAGCAAAATTTTCCACATACAAGAACCCCCCCCCAGGGCTTTTATCTGCTTCATTGATAATGACATAACATAGGAATTGCCCACACCTGTCTTTAAATCAATTACTTTTCCAATTACTTTTGAGCCCATGAAATGAAGTGATCGTATTTAAAAAAAGGCTTCCTCACATTTTTATGCAATCTTTTTGTTCAACTCACTGAATTAAAGCTGAAAGTCTTCAGTTCACCTGCATCAGAGTTGTTTCATTTAAAAGTCATTATGGTAATGTACAGAACCAAAATTAGAAAAAAGTTGTCTCTGTCCAAAGATTTATGGTCCTAACTGTATATAACTGTTTTTACTTTGCTCATTAGGACCAGACCAGTAAAATATCCCTTTAGTTTTATCTTCAAATTTTGCCCTTTTTAATGCAGGAAATAATAAAAATAATGAAAGCAATAGGCAAAAAGTAAGTTAAGCAAATTCATTGAAGTCATTTTGAAAAAAGTGGGTGTATGGTCCCTTTAAAGTAACTGAAATATTACATATAATTTTTTCTTCTATCTTGTCTCTTTAAACTCCACAAGTGCTGATTTTTTACTATATCTACCTGCTTTCTGCCAGTGTCCTAATGAAATGGGACAAAGTGATTCGTAACATCAATATTTGTGCAGCACCTAAACATGCAATTCCCAGTTTAACAGTCTGCAATTCTTCTGCAGATTTTGGCTGAAGGGGGAGCCAAATAATGAATATGGAAGAGAAGATTGTGTTCACATGTGGAAAGAGAAAAAATGGAATGATGTTTATTGCACCGATGAGTATAAGGCAATCTGCGAGAAAAAATAATATGTTGTGTAAAGGAGGAGTGAATTTCAGTTTTTGAGCACTCTATTAGAATGCCAATCGATCTGATTAGGCTGAGCATACCGTCCGAAAACAATCTCAGACCAACGTGCAGTCCACTGACATCTACTTTGCACTCCTTCACCCCTGCAACTCTATATGAAGTTAGCAAACTTCTAGCCAGCTCAAAACCCACCACCTGCTCCCTTGACCCCATACCCTCTCGCCTTCTCCACCCAATCTCTGATACACTCTCTCCTGCACTTACCCACCTATTCAATCTTTCACTCTCTACTGGTACCTTTCCATCATTATACAAACAAGCACTAATCACTCCTATCCTCAAAAAACCTTCCCTTGATCCCAGCTCTCCCACTAACTATCGACCGGTCTCCCTTCTTCCATTCGCATCCAAATTACTAGAAAGGCTTGTTTACAAACGCCTGATCCAGCATCTCACTCACAACTCCCTCCTCGACCCTTTGCAATCTGGCTTCTGCCCATCACACTCGACTGAAACTGCACTCACCAAAGTAAGCAATGATCTTCTATTGGCAAAGTCTAAAGGTCATTATTCCATTCTAATCCTTCTAGATCTCTCTGCAGCCTTTGACACAGTTGACCACTCACTCCTCCTTGACATTCCACACTCATCTGGCATTCGGGACACTGCTCTTTCATGGTTTACATCTTATCTGTCTGACCGTTCCTTTAAAGTTTCCTTCTCTAACTCTACTTCTACTACTTTCCCACTCTCTGTTGGAGTTCCTCAAGGCTCTGTTCTTGGCCCCCTGCTGTTCTCGCTCTATACAACTTCACTAGGAAAACTCATTCAGTCATTTGGACTTCAGTATCACCTTTATGCTGATGACACCCAACTCTACTTGTCTACTCCTGATCTTTCTAATTCTGTCCTTTCCCAAGTCACAGACTGTCTCTCTGCTGTCTCCTCCTGGATGTCACAGCGCCACCTGAAACTGAACCTTTCTAAAACAGAACTCATTATATTTCCTCCAAGATCTTCCCCTGTCCCTCAGATATCACTCACCGTAAACAACACCACCTTTCATTCCACCACACAGGCACGCTGCCTAGGAGTCATCTTAGACTCTCATCTGTCTTTTTCACCACACATTCAAACACTTGCAAAATCTTGCCGTATTCAACTGCGCAACATTGCTCGAATACGACCCTATCTCAGTTCAGAATCAACTAAAACACTGATTCAGTCTCTCATCATCTCCCGCCTTGATTACTGCAACTTACTCCTCACAGGTATTCCAACAAGTCACCTTTCACAACTCCAATCTGTTCTAAACGCAGCTGCTAGACTCATTTATCTAGCTTGCCGCTCAACATCAGCTGCTCCCATATGTATGTCCCTTCACTGGCTCCCAATCTCTTCTAGAATCAAATTCAAATTACTTACACTCGCATTCAAGGCCCTTAATAATGAAACCCCTCCCTATATTTCATCTCTAATCTCCAAATACACTCCCTCACGAAACCTACACTCTGCTTCTGATCTTCGCCTCACTTCTCCTCTGGTCACTTCTGCCCATTCTCGTCTACAAGACTTCTCTCGGGCTTCTGCTTTTCTCTGGAACTCTCTGCCACAAGCTGTCAGACTTTCTCCTTCCTTCCAAACTTTCAAGCGCTCCTTAAAGACCCACCTGTTTAAAGAGGCCTATTCGATGTACCTTAATTAATCATTGCTGTATCAACAATGAAGTGTTTATACAATCCTAATGTCTCAATTGTACCCTAACCTTTTAGTTTGTAAACTCTAATCTCTAGGTCCTTCTAACCCTATTATACTCTGTAATCCTTGTCTGTTATCCACCATTTATTCCCTGTTTGCTATAACTGCAGTAAAGCACTGCGTATCTTGACAGCGCTATATAAATAAATGATGATGATGATGCCAATTTCTATATAAAAAAGAAAATTCTCCTAAAAACAAGAAAGGAGTATGTATATTTAGTGTTACATGGGTAATGACTAATAATGACTGGGGAGGGCTGAAGAGATAATTAAAGATAATTGCTGAAGGAGTTTCAATTAAAAGGCTTACCATGAACTAAAAGGATACTCTTAAGCAGCAGGTCCCTGCATCTCAGAGTTTTCAAAACTAAGCAGCATGAACATTGAAACATACCCTTAATATTCCAATTAATTGGTCTTGTATCTAGACAACTATCCCCTCAGTCAACTGATGTCTGAACACAGCCACTGTGTCTTCCTCAAATAATTGCTTACCTGCAGCATCGACTTCTTTATTTTTCAATAAATTATTGTAGTGAAATGTTTGAGTGTCTCTGATCAGTGCCAAGTGATCTTTTCATTAAGAAATTTCTGCTTTCTAGGGTGTGGTAGGTTTTTGGGTTGGACTTTGACTTACCGTATATACGTATAAGCTGACCCGAATATAAGCCGAGGTACCTAATTTTAACTACAAAAACTGGAAAAACGTATTGACTCGTGTATAAGCCTAGGGTGAGAAATGCATTTTAGGACATCTTATGCAGAACACACGCTCCTGATCCAGACTGTGTGCAGGTGCCAGTGAATTACAAGCAAGTGAACTGAGCACAGTGGGGCTGAAGCTGAAGAAGGGCTGAAGAGACTGAAGTTGAACATAGTTGTGTGGCCAGACCAGACGTGACAGGAAAGTTGCAGCAAGTTCTACTCCATGCGCACTCATCTCCACGGTCTGTCCCAGCTCCAGATCAAATCCCACCACACACACAGCATGCATCCCAGGGAAGTGCTAAGGGATTCCTCGCTGCTTCCCCTGTCCCATCCTTCCCCGGAACTGACTCCTCTCCCTGCTCAGTCTCTACATTCACAATAAACACACGAACACTGCCCGGGAGCCAGGAGACATCGGCGCTACCTGATGACGCACTGAAGATGTGGAAAAACAATCTGAGAAGCGGACTTCCGCCAGGATATGGGCACAAGCGTTTGGTTTAGCTGGGTTAGAGGGATAGGTTCAAGGGGTGGTTCATCTTTATGCAGGAGTGTGTGTTCTGCTAAAGATGTCCTAAAATGCTTTCTTTTTTTTTGCGAAACTGGCAAAAATTGAAACTGCGATTTTGATTCCAGCACCCATTAAAGTCAATGGGCATGCGTTATTTGTTGCCGGCATGGGAACAGTTGGCGGCGATAAAAAACTTTGATGCTGGCATCGAAACCGTTGCCAATTTTTTTTCGGTGCTGACAAATTGTATTGCCAAAATTCGCCATGAATTCGCACCTGGTGAATAAATTCGCCCATCACTACTGATTTGTCAGAGGTCGAATGTTTGAGTTATTTTTACCTCTAATTAATTCGGATCACCTTGAAACGCGAATGGTATCTTATATAAGAAGAACTCAAATGGCAAAAACCTGATTCTGCAAGATCGAGTCCCGCAACCAGAAAAATCTCAAATCGATCAAATTAAGTCCTTGATTCGAGTTTTTGGCCAAAACCCTCAGAAAAAAACTTGAACATCACACAGGCTGTTAAACTCTTCAAATGCTTCCAGGGAAATCTAGCATTAACTTGTACATGAACTCACCAGGTTTTAGGTGGTGATCTATCGAATTTGAGTTCCAAGGTAGGGGGATGATAAATCTCGGATTTCAATTTTTAATTCAAATTCAAGTTGGTGATTTTAAACTCTAAAGTGTGATTTTTGAAATAAAAAACAACTCAAAAATTAAAATTCCAGTTCAAATTTACCATTCAAACCTTAGTAAATCTGCCCCCTAAGGTACAGTCACAGCTACATGCTATCTTTCAGGCTATGGGGTTGTTAGAGCAAGAAAGACAAAATGTATTACATATTATATTTAATATTCCAAAAAGGTCAAAAGTGCATCAGTACAAAATGGAAGATATTACAAAATGACATACACAAACTATTATGCTAATATTTTCATGTATGATTTGGAAGAAAAATTTAAATAATAGTTCCTAATAATAATATTAATAATGAGAATAATTAATAATAATTCCACTAGTCTATACAGAAAAACAGAAGATAAGAACAGTATATTAGGCTATGAAAGTTTTCATCCGCCAAATACAATGATGAGTCTCCCCAAAAGTCAACTTATGAGGTGCAAACGCATCACATCTAATGAAGAAGAATATGTGGAAGGTAAAGAGAGGGTCTTAGATATGTTTAGGAGGAAGGGGTACCCTAGAAGTGTTTTAAAAAAGGCTGATTTGGATGTAAATGCTATACCTCGAGAACTATTACTGGAAATCAAAAAAGAAAGAAGATGAATGAGAAAATACCATTCATGTCAGTATCTGATTTGCATTCCAAAAAGGTGAGGCGAATCATAAGAAAGTATTGGCCTATTGGTCTTTTTGAATTCAAATTTTTTTCAAAGTTTTTTCAAGAGGCAGATTTATCAAGGTTCGAATTTAGGGAAAGATTTATCAAGGGTCGAATTTTGAGTTCATGGGAGTTTATAAAAACTCTCATAAACTCCTATGAACTCGAAATTCGCCCAACTACAATTTATCAAAAAATTGATGAATAGGATCGAATAAGATTCAAATTCACCTGAGTTTTTTTTTCAGGGCTTACTCCAAAGCTCTAGTGTGACTGCATCCTTGCACTTTTTTTTCCAAGACCACAAATTAAAGATCTTTCCCTAATGTGCAATGTTCTGCTCCCCCCTAAGCAAACCTGTAACCGATACAGCCTGAAACCATTGTAGGGAGATGGCTGCATGAGGGGCACAATCCGTTGAGGCTCATTGGGTCCGGGGAGAGAATTCACCAGCTAGAACACTAGAGCATGGATTACACGTGACTTACACCCAGGGCAGGGCCTTCGCTAAGTGGAAGTGTTCCCTCTATGGTGTCGTGCAACTACATCCCCCCAGGCTACTGTGCACACAAAAACAACTTGGGTGCCAGGAGGTTCTTAACAATCAGGAACGGTTTATTATGCCAAAAAGGGCAAATGACCACAGGTTTCAGTACTCACACAGGAGTTGAGGAAAACAGCATATTGAGAGTTCACACAGAACAAAGGCAGGCTCACACAGAGAGTACACAGGCAATTGCAGTACAACCTTTCCCTCCTGGAAGTTGTCAGGCAAGCAGCTTCTACCCTACAGTCCCTCTTCACTGAGGTCCCTGACTGGAGGCAACACACAAAGCCTCTGGGAATCTACTCCCTTTCTGCAAATCCTTGTTGGATTGGTGAAAAGATTAACTCTATAGGGCCTGTATCCCTATAGGGCCCTACAGAGACATGGAGCGGGGAGAGAAACTGCAGGTCAGAGACATGGTGCTGAATGGACAGCAGCATGCACAGCTGTAAGAGCAAAGGAGCGAGCTGAGAGTGAGGCAGTCAGCGTTTAGCAGCACAACCAGACAGGGGGAAAGGAAAAAAAGAGTCCTCCCCAACAGCACACTACACTCAAGTCTCTCTCCGACGCTGCCACAGTGATACCCAAGCAAACTACTGCAGTATCCAGCAGTCACTGATACAAAGGGCAGCAGCAGCACACAGGGTCTTCATCCGAGTAGATGCCTTTAAAGTTCATTTTACTCTTTAGGAACGTCCCGCATAGGCTAAAAAAAATGTTTGCCAGGTTTTAGATGGTGAATAGTCAAATACGAATTTTTAAAGAGAAAGTACATGATAATTTAAAAAAATCAAATTTTGAATTTTTTTACAACTCAAATCGAATTTGGACTATTCCCCAGTGGAATTACACTAAAATAAACTCAAAATTGTAATTTTTCAATTTGACCCTTGATAAATCTGCCCCTTAGAGTTCATGGGAGTTTGTAAAAACTCCCATAAACGCCCATGAACTTGAAATTCGAGTTAAAAATGACCAATCAAAATTTATCAAAAAATTATATTTTTTTTAAATTCAGGTGAACGGGATCAACCCTCAAACTTGAATCAGATTTGAATCGAATTCGGTTAGAGTTTTAAAACTCGATTTGAGTTTTTTTTCTACAAAAAAAACCTAGAATGTCAGGAAGCCAGCAAACAACTCTAAGTTGAACCCAGGACTTACCCCATAAGATTAAACAGCAATTCAGCAGGTTTAAGGTGGTGAACAGTTTAATTTGAATTCTTAAAGGGCCATCGAAATCTCTATTAAAAATGTTTTCTCCTCTAATTGAATCTTGTCCATGACTTTTCACATGATAAACCATGAGATAACCTTTTCTCAATGAAGTAAATATGGCCCATGGTTTTCAAATGTTGATGGTTTGGTTAGGGATGAAGCCTGGGATTTTGGGTCCCATTGCATAGGCCACTTTATTCTTTATTTCCCTGAGGGCATCTTCAGCAATGAATGAAAAGACCCGAAGTCATGAAAACAGCCAAAGTTGAAATCCTGAAGCGGCAAAAAGACCCAAAGTCACAAAAGGAGATGAAGTTGAAGTCCTGAAGCCATGTTATGTTTTTTTTTCAATCCCCTGGCCACTAATGTATTATTTTAATATTCTATAGGCCCCTGCCACCAATGTTTTTATAAAAAATATTTTTTGGGGCCCCAATTTTTTTTAACTTGTAAGGGGGGGCCCTGGCGCCAATGTTTTTTTATACAATATTATTTAGGGCCCCAATTTTTTTAACTTGTAAAGGGGGCCCTGGCGCCAATGTTTTTTTAAAAAAATATTCTTTGGGGCTCCAATTTTTTTAAACTTGTAAGGGGGGCCCTGGCGCCAGTTTTTTGAAAAAAATATTTTTGGGGCCCCAATTTTTTTAACTTGTAAAGGGGGGCCCTGGCGGCAATGTTTTTTAACTTATAAGGGAGCCCTGACCATCAATAGCTTTTATAACTTGTGTCTGGGAGGGTTACTTTTTTAGTGCTGATTTCTGTGTGGTCTTTTAACTGTGATGTAGGGGTGGGATTTAGGCGCCAGCGTGGGTGGGGCCCAGGGGGCCCCAAAAATTTTGTTGTGGGGGCCCCCGTGATTTCTTATGGTGGCCCTGTATACAGCTTTAAGATGTAAGAGACAGATATTATTATATAGTGATAGGTTATAAATATACACATGCCACTTGATCCTCTCTTAAAAGTTTTTTTTGCACAATATTAACAGGAAATAAAAAGCCTTAAGAAATACTAGGGAAAAAAAGCAGAAGTGGAGACCCAGGGAGCAGTTGTATGTGACACGGAGGAGGCAGAACAACACTGAGAAGGAACCTGTCAACTGGGCAGAAAGACATTCCAATCCATTGGCACAAGATGGACAGAGGTAAGGAATAGAACAAGGGACTGGGATGGGAGAAATATAAATATAATGGGAATATGTCTTTAAAATGGAGAGAAGAACTGAACAGAGCAGGGAGAAGCCTATATACCTATACTGGGCTGTTTCTGTTATGTCTGCTCCATCATTACTACAGTAATCAGCATCTATCTATACTTTGCTATTCCCTTTTACAGAAACATATGAAGCAGCAAGCAGTTTCTTCCAGCCAAGTTTCCAGAAGTAAAATACCTTCAAACCTCTATATTACATCCATTTATTTTAAGTTCCCCAGCACTTTTTTTTGCAGTCCCACCAATTTATAATGCCCTTCAATAGGTGCTTTCCCCAGATTTTACGTTAATTTCTGCCTTTTTTCTAAAAAATGCCCATTTGCCCTGCGTGAATATTATTTTTAATGAAATTAAGGGGCAGATTTATCAAGGTTCGAATTTTGAGTTTATGGGAGTTTTTAAAAACTCACAAAAACTCAAAATTCAAGAAAAAAAACAGACCAATCGAAATATATTAAATATTTTAAATTTTTTACATTCGGGTGAATAGGATCAACTTGCAAACTAGAATCAAATTTGAATTTTTTTTCAAAAGTCCACCAAACGACTCCAAATTGATTATAGGAAGTCCCCCATAGGCTTAAATGCCAATTCGGCAGGTTTTAGATGGTGAATAGGCAAATTTTAATTCTTAAAGGGACAGTACATGATAAATTTCCAAATTTGAATTAGAATTTTGTCTTTTTAACTCAAATCTAATGTGGATTATTCGAATTATACTAAAATAAACTCGAAATTCAATTGAAATTCGATCCTTGATATATCTGCCCCTTAGTGTCTCTCTGTATTTGAAACTGACCACAAATATTAGGGCTCCCTTATCAATATATCATCTTCCTGTACCCTTTGAACTATGCAGTGTTAAGGTAGGTGAATGCAGGATGTTGGTATTTATGGGTTATGGATTTCATGCCTGTGTCTTTAACAGTGTAATTTTGTGAATTGCGAAAGGGGAGACCAATGTTGTACAGGTGTGGAACCTGTTATCCAGAATGCCCAGGACCTGGTATAAAAGATACTTTCCTAATTTGGATCTTCATATCTTAAGTCTACTTGAAAATCATGTAAACATTAAGGGGCATATTTATCAAGCGTTGAATTTGAAAAACGTTGAAATTCAAATTCAAAAAGACCAACCAAAAGTCAAAGTTTTTTTTGCCCGAATGGGTCCATTTTCGATCGAATAAGTCCATATTCGGCTGAATTAGCATCATACGAATCAAATTAATATTGCATTCGATCAAATTAGATTCTACGTTTTTCCCAAAGAAAACTCAGATTTTTTAAAGTCCACCAATTGATTCCAAATAGGTTCTAGGAGGTCCCCCATAGGCTAAAACAGCAATTTGTCAGGTTTTAGATGGTGAATGGTTGAAGTTGAATTTTTAAAAAGACAGTACATGATAAATTTCAAAATTCGATTTTTATAATTTTTTGGAAATTCTAATCTAATTTTGACTATTCCCTAGTCGAGGTACACAAAAATAACTCAAAATTCAATTTTGTTTCACTCGAAAATTCACCTCGACCTTTGATAAATCTGCCCCTAAATAAACCTAATAGCTGGTTAGTTGGGATCAGGTACAAGCTACTGTTTTATTGTTACAGAGAAAAAGAAAATTTTACAAAATTTGGATTATTTGGATAAAATTGAGTCTATGGGAGACAGCCTTTCTGTAATTTGGATCTTTTCTGGACAATGGGTTTCCAAACAATGGATCCCATACCTGTGCTGTGTATGGACTTGTGTGTGGAGTCTTGAACTAATAGTAACTTAATCCTCATAGCTTTATATTTTATTTTTATTCCTAGGAAAATGCCAACACTATCTTGAGAGTGCTAATGAAACTTATGAAAATATGGAAACTATTAAGTCATCAAGGAAAAACATGGAGTTTTATGAAGAAGAAAAAGTAGAAAAGGAACAGTATATTAAGGGTAGCCTGTGCATAATGGTTCAGTTGGATAAGTCAATCTTTATATGGCAATATGTAGGGTGGCCATACATGTTAAGGCCAATTATAACAATGTTGTTGAGATGTAGCTATGATAGAAAAAATGATGCCCATAGACTCCAATGGGTGGAAAAAAATTCTCATGTGTAGCCCATAGATTTCAGCAAATTTTCACCATTTCACAAATTTTCGGCAAAGTGAAATAGGTCACACCTACTTTCACACCTGCCGCCCAGTTTAATGGATCAATACTATTTGCCAGTCCTTGTGAATGCCCAAGTCTTACAATACCTATCATAGAAAAAAAACTAATGTATTTGGATAGCGGTCTACTTGATCTAAGATTTTTTTAAAGGGGTGGTTCAACTTTAGGTTAACTTTTAGTATGTTATAGAATGGCAAGTTTTCTATTGGTCTTCATTATTTATTTTTAATAGCTTTTAAATTATTTCCTTTTTTCTTCTGACTCTTTCCAGTATTCAAAAGGGGGCCACTGACCCCATCTAAAAAACAAATGCTCTGTAAGGCTACATATGTACTTATTATCCAGAATCTTTACGTAATTTGGACCTCTGAAATCTGCTAAAAATAAGGATTCATTATATCTGAGTTTGGATTAAGTACAAGGTACTGTTTTATTATTACAGAGAAAAAGGAAATGATTGTAAAAAAATTTAATTATTTGATTAAAATGGAGTCTATGGGAGATGGCTTTCTGGATCCTATACCTAAAAATGTTTCTCCAAAATGCTAGGTTGTTAGGTACATCATAGCCACTTACTGTTGGATAGGTTCAGAGTCAGTATGAGTCAGCCCAGACTGTAGGGCACTTTGTTTATATTGTACCCACAATATCCAAAGGGCTGCAGGTTGCAATATGCATTTTTATACCTTCCTATATAGACAGTAGGACGCATTTAAAGGAGAATGTAACCCTAAAAATAAATATGGCTAAAAATCCAAAATTTTATATAGTGAACTTAATGCACCAGACTAAAGTTTCAGCTTGTCAATAGCAGCAATGATCCAGGACTTCAAACTTGTCACAGGGGGTCACCATCTTGGAAAGTGTCTGTGACACTCACATGCTCAGTGGGCTCTGAGCAGCTGTTGAGAAGCTAAGCTTAGGGCTCGTCACTAATTATCCAGCAGAAAATGATCTGTAATATAAGCTGATGCTACAGGTTTGCTGATTATTAAAATCTGATGCACTGGTCTCTGTGCTGCCATGTAGTAATTATCTGTATTAATTACTAATCAGCCTTATATTGTGACATTTCTATTCTATGTGTACTGTATATTGTGAGTGGGTCCCTAAGCTCAGTAAGTGACAGACGCACAGAGCATGTGCAGTGAATCAGCAGAAAAGAAGATGGGGAGCTACTGGGGCATCTTTGGAGACACAGATCTTTACTGCTGAAGGGCTGTGTTTGCCTTGGGCTGGTACAGAAGCATAAAACAACATTTCTAGTTACTTCTTTACTTAGGCATTAGTTCTCCTTTAATATTTTACTATCCCCCCAAAAAAAGTATATATAAAGTATCTCTGTGTGTATGTGTGTGTATATGTATATCTATATATATATATATATACACACACACAGAGATAGAGAGAGAGTCTGAAAGGCATGCACTCACCCCCAAAAAAGGAAAAAAAGCCCAGGTGCTGTCAATTTTAATTAACTGTTTGTGATGTCTTGAGAAAGGTCCTCTGTGTAGGACCGAAAAGTCGCTAATGCTTGCATTTTTTTTGCATATAAATAAAGTCTGATGAGTGTCCTTCATGTGTATATATATATATATATATATATATATATATATATATATATATATATATATATATAGCAAGTTACCCAGTATAATTAGTGTTCTGTCCTCCCTACGTATTACCCTGGGGCAGTCTGTATTTCGACATACAGCTAAACCTGCCCACACTCCATTAAAGAGTATCTAGTATAGGTCAATCTAAAAACAACTGGACTTGCTGAGTAATCAATGAAGACGTTTCACTACTCATCCGAGCAGCTTCCTCAGTTCAACTGAAGAAGCTTCTCAGATGAGTAGTGAAACGTCTTCATTGATTACTCAGCAAGTCCAGTTGTTTTTAGATTGACCTATACTAGATATACTATGACCTGGATGAATGAAAATCTTCATAGTCCATTAAAGAGACTGTGAAGTCTGTAGATTTTACTGGATGGCAAAGGGGAATAGGTTAAACTGTAACAAATAACAGAAAATAGGATAAATAGATTGCAATGAACAGTGCAATATAAACATATATGCATATAAATGCAACATCAAAGCACTATCTGGCATGAAAGTCTATGCAGCAATGTCTCTGAGGGTGCTGGCAGCTGTGGAGGTGATTTGGTGCAACTATTTGCTTACCAGCGATGCTACCATGAGGAGAGATGAAACTGTGCAGCATCTTCCACAGCATGGTCTGTAAAATGGTGTCCTGGCTCCCACAAGACATTGCTCTTGGTCACATGGTGAGAGTATGGTAGCCTGATTAGTTCAAATCCTGCTATAAGCATTATGGAGGTGTAGAATGCATATTGGAAATGGTCTTGCATAGTCACAGCAAGTGACCAGCAGAGGGAGCCCACAACGTAAGAATAGGGAAACCCCAAATATGGTAAAAGCGTATGCTGGAGACATGACAATTAGCCATACAGTAAAGTATATCTCCTCCTGTTTCAGATGTGAAGACAAGTAAACCACAGAGGACTGATCTTTGTAGTTATTTTCCTGGTACTCCTCACAAGCCTGGGGTTCATATATTGTGAGTTTCATAAGAGACCATAGAACTACCGGTACATGACCGCAAATTCCCATAGAGCACTATTAGGATTCACATGTGAGAGTCACACAGTATGTGCTCTGACCTTGGTGTTTTGTGCACACACCACCTCTTCTCCTCTGAGCTACAAACAGCTCAGCTCTTTTCATTGTTCACTGCCAATGAGTCTGAAAGCAGAAGGTGTGAGAAAGCAAGAAAGGAAAAAAAGGAGGAGAAGAATATATTGTGTAGTACTTTTAATCACTCCAGTACTAGATACTAATCAATGTGATTTCACCATTCACCAAATGCTCTATTGTTGTTAGAAAACCCCTCTTTTAACTTACAATATCATTGTATTATTATCATTGGTTAGCCACAAAAGTTGTTTTTTTTGCGTATGTAGCGCTATAGTAAATTTAGTGCACCTTACTCTACTATAAGCTTCACTCCCAGTACATATTATCTGGATGAGAGCTTAAAACCTTAGGGAGCGAACCTTTGCAGCGATGTGGAAGCAGGGTGTAGTGCAACTGTAACTGTATTCAGGGTGCAAATAATTGGGTGCCAGTGGTTCTTATAACAGATTTATTGAGCATACAATCCTCAGTGTAGTGAACATTAAGAGAGCTTTGCTGGATCATACATTACATTGAATTGGCAATACTCACAGCATCTTTGGTCAGGATGATTCTCCTCAGAGATAGGAACAATACATGCAGCTTTGAGGAGGTTCACCCAGCTTATAGCCTTTTCCCTAAGTGGAACCTGAGGGGAATACTCTCTACCCTAGGTCTGTATTCTTAGTTCATGCTTCTGGGCAATTAATACCCGGGATCTTAATCCCACTACAATCCTCAAAGGAGCCTCAAGCTGCTCAACTAACTAAACTAACTATCTGTCACTCCTAGAGTGACCTGTTAAAGAGATAAACTATACTGACTAAAGCCAGGTTTAGGTTCCACAGGAGTCCTGTCTGCTTGCTCAGACCAGGACTAGCACAAAATGAACCCTGAAAGTATGGTTTAAGAAGCTTTTATACTCTAGCACAATGCCATCTGCTGGTCACTGTGAGAAACAACAAGGGGCATAGCTTAAAGCAGGAATAGGAAACAGTTACCCCTCCCAACTGTATTTTAGGACCCAGTTAGGTTTATAATACTAGAGGACTGCCTGCTAAATAATACTACACGTATTATACAGTATGTTGGTGAAATCCCAACTTGTGGTTTCTAAGGGAAGTTACTCTGTAAAGTCTAATTAATATTGTTTCTTGTCACAGCACTAACTAGTGATCCACCTATAAATAACCAGATCCTGTAATATAGCACAGGTATGGGACCTGTTATCCAGAATGCTCGGGACCTGGGCTTTTCCAGATAAGGGATCTTTCCGTAATTTGCATCTTCATACCGTAAGTCTAGTAGGAAATCATATAAATATAAAGTAAACCCAATAGGCTGGTTTTGCTTCCAATAAGGATTAATTCTATCTTATAAAACAACACCAACGAACTATAAGTGCAGTGTGGGCACCAAAATACAATAGTACTAATATGTGTGGGGGGGCAGATGGGCTGGGGTGTCCTCCAACAATTTGACATATATACACAACAAGTGGGACTATAGCTCCCCACCCATGTGACCCCCAACTACTCAATTATAAATTAATGCTTCAAATATGTAAAAGGCCATATATCAAATTAAAAACCAATTAAAACCAAGCTAAGCAGCGCTGCATGTACTAAGGGATCCCTTGTAATATTCTCTAAGTGTGACACAGCATGGGTAATGGTTGATGTGCTGTAATGTGGAAGTGGCGTGTCTGGAGCCAACTGTAGCGCTCCGATCTTGTGCCACAATCTCAAACAATTAAAGAAAGTAAACAGTTCCAGACCATCCGATACTGGTGTTCGATTAATTGTAACCAAAATGTAATGCTGAAATATCCCCAGGTCTCAAAAGTGCCAAAGTCATCAAGTATCAATGAGGCACCCCTCCAGCGTAAATCTCCTCAAGATAACGACCCCATTCAGTATTCAAGGGGGAGGGGGGGTTTGTGCACCTGCCGTGCGGCCGGAACCCTGCGGGTAAGTGCAGATGTGTGGAATAACCAAAAGGACGCCTCCGTGGGGTGTCTTCAAGTATAGGTATTTCCCACCGCGGCCCCGCTCAACCAAGGTAAAAATATATTACCGACCATGCGGAAGTCCTGAGAGACTGTGAGTCCTTGAAGAGACGTATAACAACGTCTCCATTGCGGTTCCGTGATGAGCGGTGTTCGGCAGTCCTGGCACTTGTGGACCTGTATGAAGGGATCCTCACTTGCACAGCGCGCGCTGCACCTCGACAGCCGTTTCGCCACGAGCGTGGCTTTGTCAAGAGGTCGAAGAGCCGGAAGTGATGTACATTTAAAAGAAAGGTCATGTGACTATGAGTTCCAGATGCCCTAAGCGCTGTTCCAGTTTAATTGTATCTAATGGCCAATAGAGTTACATGCGCCCAGCAATTGGAGTTCCGCAAATTTTGTTGCCAATTATTTCCTTTGAGCGATTTATCTGTGCAGTATTGTAAATTCCACATATATAAAGATCAATGCTGGGTTGTCAATATAAATCGATACTGGTGGGAGTATACTGTAGGATAACTCCATAGTGCTTTATGGCATCTCGGAAAACAAGGCATAATGGTGAAAATCTCGTAATAAAGATCAAATAAGCAATAAACTTAATCAATAATGAATAAACCAAATTAAATGTAAACATAATAATAGGGAAAACCCCAAAAATATGAAATATAACAAATAAACCTTAAATCTAAACAAAAAAACGAAAAAAACAGGAAAGAAGGAAAAGAAAGAAAATTAAATGAAAAATAAAATGAAATAGATGAAAACAATAAAGAATTAATTGACAAAAAAAATTAATAGAAAAATTTATAGAAAAATTCCATGTTTAAGGGGACGGGTCTTGACGCATTCAGGGAGAGGAAGGGGAGGTTTTTCTGATTGTAAGCATAACAGGCTTTGTCAACCAGTAGTAAGTTCGACAATGCCTTAATGCATTATTTGATTATTTGTGAATGAATGCTTGAAAATTTAAATGTCCATTAAGTCCATATTCTGACTTGTAGGTATTAAGTCTAAAGATCCAAGAAGTCTCTAATTGGAGTAATCTATTTTCCAAATCACCTCCCCTTATGTCTCCATGTAAGCGATCTATACCCTGGAAAGAACAGCCCAAATATCGGCCATTATGTGAGCAGTATATGTGCTTGGCGATACTGGACGTAAGATTGCAATTTTTTATGTCCCGTATATGTTCGTAAATACGTCTCTTTAGCATCCTGATTGTTTTCCCCACATACATGCTGCCACAATGGCAAGTGAATAAGTATACTACAATACTACTCATTCCCGAAGGTACTTGACATTTTTAGAAATTGGCACTGTTCACAGGCTCCACATCTGAAGGTGCCTGGGTTTTTACAGCAGGTCCTTTTGGACCCCTTCTGGAAATGGCTATGTATTAAAAGGTCCCCGATACTTGTATTCCTTTTATATGTAATTAAAGGGTGTGGGGAGACCAGGCGTCCCAAGGCCGGATCCCTGGTCAGTATGTCCCAATGTTTGTGAATTACAGATCTCACATCCCTGTCATTACTGTTAAAGGTTAGAATTAATCTTGTATGTTCCTGATTTGTTGGTTTCGCAAGTGGGTTTCTTTGCCTATGAGCGTTATAAAGCAGGTCTTCCCTGTTAGTAGCCAGAGCTCCTTGATAAGCTCTGCGAAGGCATCTTGTTTTATAACCTCTAGCTTTAAATCTCTGATAGAGTTTATAGGCTTCCCGTTTATACTCCTCCTCAGAAGAGCATATCCTTCTCAATCTTAAATATTGCCCCTTGGGGATGCCTTCTATGCATCTTGGAGGATGCATGGATTTGGCATGAAGGAAGCTATTACTTGCGGTTTGTTTACGAAAGAGAGTAGTGGTCAGAAAGCCTTGTTGATCCTTTCGCAATTCAATATCTAGGAATTCAAGCCTCTCCCTATCGTAATTAACCGTGAAGGTCAAATTGTATGTATTGACATTGAGTTTGGCCACAAACTCTTTCAATAGAGTTTCGGAGCCCTGCCAAATAATCATGATGTCATCGATGTACCTGTGCCATCGAAGAATATGGCACAGGTACATCTCATATTCATCACTAGAGAACACAAATCGTTCCCATTCTCCAAGGTACAGATTGGCATAGCTAGGGGCACATTTCGCCCCCATGGCCACTCCCTGCCGCTGTAAGTGATATATGCCATCAAATAGAAAAGCATTATGGTGCAGTACAAATTCTAGTGCGTGCAAAATAAACTCATGTTGTTCATCAATGGGATTGTGTATCCGTTCAAAAGTTGATCTTAAAGCCAACAGCCCCAAATCATGGGGTATACTCATATATAATGCTTCCACATCTAGTCCCACCAATATACAGTCCGGATCCAGTACTAAGCCATTTAGTTCCCTCAAAAGATGAGGAGTATCTAATACGAAGGAGTCCAACTCCTTCACGAGGGGCTGTAGTACTATGTCAATATACTCACTGATGGGCTCGGTCAATGATCCGCAGCCCGATACGATGGGTCTCCCTGGTGGATTACTAAGTGACTTGTGAACTTTTGGTAGGGCATAGAAAGTGGGAACTCTTGGATGATTAACTTTTAGAAATTCACTTGTGTTCCCATCTATAATACCCATCTCTCTCGCTTGTTCAATGAGCACAAACAGCTCCTCCTTAAATTTGTGCAATTGGGGTAGTAGTACTGATTGATACCACTGCTTGTTTTCTAAGATTTTTTTGCACATAATAACATATGCTGAAAAGTCCATGACCACCACATTTGATCCCTTGTCAGGGGGCTTTATGGTTATGTCGGGATTAGATTGTAACTGTTTAATTTGCAAGAACTCTTCTCTTGTGAGATAATTCTATCTTAGTTGGGATCAAGTACAAGCTACTGTTTTATTATTACAGAGAAAAAAGAAATCATTTTTAAAAATTTGAATTATTGGGATAAAACTGAGTCTATAGGAGACAGCCTTTCCTTAATTCAGAGCTCTGGATAACAGGTTTCCGGAAAATGGAGCCCATGCCTGTACAATAGCCAGTTTCAGTCTTTATCTATAACCTCTTGAGCAGCTTTATAAGCCATTCAGTATCACAGATGTTTGAACCTAATTCTAAATCAGATCTTTCATATCTTTTGGTTTCAGACTCTACTGTTGCGAGTCAGTTGCAACAGGCAGGTGGGTATTCTCCATAAACCATTTATGTTTTATACTCAAAAAGGCATCAGAAGTATTCTCTTTTCTATGTTTGGTCATATCCCCACTATCTTTCTTATCCACTTTTTCTGGTTTTCTATCTCTACTTCTGACCTTCATTAGTTAGCAGGTGGTCATATCATCAGTCAGGAAATGTTGAAGACTGTTAGATGCCCCTGAGCAGTGTTTTTGTTAGATAGCAACTATAGGCCTGTTCATATGGGTTGTACCTCCCTACTTCTCTTCTGTCCTCTACTGATATATGCTCTACTCTACTCCTTCATTTCTATTCTCTCAGTCTCTTGACCTATTCTTGTGTCTATCTAATTAACATTTGTGTTGCTTTGGTTACAATATCTTCTCACTTGTCCTTCTTTTTCCTCTCAACTTCTGTCATTTCATCCTTATTTTAGTTCCCATTTCCTTAATACCCACTCTCACTTCTCTCCTAACCCCTGTCCTTTCCAACATACAGTACATTTCTTTTACAAGATACAGTACGTTATATACCAAAATGTGAAACCACTAGGATTGCCACCTGTTCCGTTTTTTCTTAGTCCTGTTTGGGTCTCAACTGTCTGTTCGTTGTTTTTTTGCTTTGTAAAACCTGGACAATAATTTGACCGATATATGAAAAACATCTGACTATTATGATAATCATACTGATTTATTTCCATCGACATGGCTTAGTTACTATTAAGAACAGTTTTTTTATTATTATTATAGAAATAAAAAGCAAATCAGACAAAAGTGAGCAATTCATAACTTTTAATTAAAGCATTGGACTTACTCATCATGGGGAATATAGATAGAGCTAGGGTTGCCCCCTGTCTAGCTTTGAACCAGATATTCCAGTTTAATACTTTCAGTCAAATTTTAAAAAAAGTGGACAGAAATCTAGCCAATTGCATCTAAGTGATGCAATAACCCCCATGTCATAACCCCACTCAACATCATTTTGCCTGCCCCTGATGTCATCATGCCCACCCCAACATCACTGCCTTTATTTTACCTATCCACAGTTATTTTCTTTCTTTACATCCAACTTGTTGTTCAAATGTAGTTCAACATTTAGGGCAGTGTTATACATAGTGAGCTTTTTATGTCTAAAAGAGCATGACTGAGGGCCAAATCAACATTTTTATACAAAACAGGCTATGGGACCAAAAAAATCCCTGTTGGCTTACAGATGGACAGTCCTGATTTAGGGTTTTCTGGAAATTCATGCATTTTCTGTATATACATAAATTATTTGCATCTTACCCCATTTTCCCAGGTGTCCATTGTGCCTTCACCAGGCTCATGTGTGTGCAGTACATAAACATTTCTGACTTAGTGCAGTGTGTATGTGCAAGTCTTTTAAGGGACAAGGAATCCCATGCAGCTTCTTTTTCATTTAAATTTGCCGTAAGATGTCTCCTCAAGGTGGGGGAGCCATGCTTTTTTTTGTTGCTGGGGGGTGCCAACAGTTAGGCACCCCAAGTGATTATACTTACTTACCTGATACCCTGGGCTGATGCTCCTATCAGGAGAAAACTGCAATGGTCAAAGTCCTCCTCTTCTGGAGTAGGGCTCTTCCTGCTTCTTCTTTCTTCTCGTGGTTGCTTCTACTCTGGGAAATTTGAAGAATGAAGAAGCAGACAAAGAAGACATTTGCTCTATTGGGGTCACTAGCAGAACCATAAGTCAGTTTTGTTTTTGGCTGATTGGAGCACTGGCCCAGGGTGTCAGGTATTTAAATGCAAACACTTGGGGGTGACTTGCTTTTGGCACCCCAAATTAAAAAGGCTTTAAAGAACAAAAAAACAAAGAGCTCTGTGGTGCTCACTGGTAGAACACTGGGTTGGTACAGTTTTAGAAGCACAGGCCCAGGGTGTCAAGTAAGTAATTGCAACCACTTGTGGATGACTATCTTTTGGCACCCTCAAGTTAAAAAGACTTTCCTGCTCCTTTAATTAATTTTTTATCTTTTGCAGATGAGGAGAAAGCCAACCTTGTATCACAAATCACAGCTATTAACCAGACTTTAGGTAAGCAAATGCCTCTTTAATGATCTTCTGAAGGTCCTGAGAGTTGTACACAAAAAAATAGCAGAAATATGACCCATAAAATTTCTCCATTTTCGATTCGCCGAAAGAATCGATAATTTGCAAAAAATAGTGAAATCAGAAAGTTCACCCAAAAATGGTGAAATTCGGACGCTTTCACAAAAAAATTGCGCAATTCGAATGTTTTCGCAAAAAAATCAAGCAATTCGAATGTTTTCATAAAAAAATTGAGCATTTCGAATGTTTTCACAAAAAAAATCTAGCAATTCAAACTTTTTCACCAAAATCTAGCAATTGGAACGTTTTCACAAAAAAATCATGAAAATCGGATAGTTTCATCAGCGAATTTTCGCGGGAGATTCGCGAATATATTTGCTGGCGGCAAAACGCTGAAATTCACTGTAAATTCATGCCAGGTGAATTTATTCACCCATCACTACCCATAATAGCTTCATGGTAAAAATCGGTGCCTAATTGATATACTGATGCAATTTTCCATGTAGCAAAGCCATGTTTTCTCTGTAAATTTACATTTTTATATTCGAGGTGAGGATAAAGCCTCCTCCTACCAATTATGACAGGGATGTTGTGGGAGAAGGAGAGGCTAGAAGGCTAGATATTTGAAGTTAGGGAAGTGTAAAAAGGGCAATGGATGTTAATAGGGCATGGATATATTGAGGAGTAGGGATATATCAAATTATGAACACAAAATCCACTTGAATGATTGAGGGCGTCAATTTGTGGAAGAAACTCAAATTTTAAGAGTATTTTGACATTATTAATTTTTTGCCTCCAGTTTTTCATAGCAAGAAACTATAAAAGTTATATATGCAAAGTCCAGCAAAGCAAAAGGTTACTCAGGAGGTATAGTCGTGACATATTTATTTCAGAAGCGATAAGATTTTTCAAAATTAAACAGAATTCCTTTTAGCCATTAATGTTAAAGACAAAACTATATATATAGGAATAAAAGCACTGCATAACTTGTGTTAAAATTATACTGCTAGCTAGTATACATTTACTAATTAATGTACTCCCTTAAATGGTGTGTAAAATGTAACATACATTTTAAATGCCCTGCATCCCCATGCATGTCTAATGCAGGCAGTATTTCATTTATAGTCTGCAGGGCTTTGCACTATTTTTTATGGTCCCCTAAAAACTGTAAAATTGGGGGTTCAACTATAACATCAGCTGTATGTATGAACTCATAAAAGGGGGTACATTTTCCTTATTCTCACTTGTAGAATAAATGTTACGGCTTTCTGTACCATTTTTCCTTTATTTTTCTCATAATCTCCAGGCTGCCCTAACTGCTCATGTTCTTGTTGTTTTGCTTCAGGACAAACCTGCCGACACTGCCCCTCTGGCTGGAGAATGGTGAATTCCTTTTGTTACAATTTTTTTTAGCAAGGACCAGGCCTGGGAGGAGGCTAAACACAGCTGTGTCAGTGCAAACTCTGTCCTTCTAATTCTAGAAGATGATGTAGAAATGGTATGAAAAACTGTTGATAATATATTTTTATATGACCACATTTATATGAGAACAGCCTATTCCAATGACGGACAAATGGTTATGAGTGTAGGAATAATAAAGTTGAATAACAAATGCCCTTATCATGCTGACGCTGCAATAATCACATGCCCAAGGCAGGAAAGGTGAAGGGATGGGTGATGTTCCCCCATGTATTATTTCTCTTATTAATGACACCCTGTGATGAGAGTCCACTTTCAGAGTGTCAGCAGATACTAGATGAGGCCCCTTTGTACAGAAGTGTTTTCTTCATTTGCTGAGTTCCTCCCTGTGTCTGCTTTTAACAGATAAAGAACTGCAAGGCTGAGGGACAGTTGTAAGTGGGAAACTATTTTCAGTGCAATATCTGTAGTTAAGAACATTCAGTCCTCTTCCAACATTTTGGGAGGGTTCAAGTTATATAACGTATGTATATCTACTCCCATTTTTAATCTATAAAAGCTTGTGAAAAGGGAAGTGTCTTTGGCAAAAGCCCTCATGGTACACTTCGGTGTAACATTGACTGTTTTTTCCCAAAAGCAAAACTATTAAATGTTCTTTGTTAAACTCAATAAACCTCATTCTATTTGAAATAGCCTTATATCGATGTTTTGCTTTCCATATAATGAGGTCATAGCAATAAAATTAGCAACATATTTGGTGACTCTCCTGACGCTGGACGTCTGAAATTTCCAGTCGAATTTCTTCAAATGCCAGTTATCAAGAGGATATACTGAGGGTAGTGCAAGCGGTCTATTGCTGAGGTACTAAGTTACTCACGCAGCAGCAGACTCCATGAGTGAGTATCATTGTTTTTCAGCCTGTTCTATTTTGCTCATTGTTTTGTTAAGTGTTTTGTCAATTAGTTGAAATGCCACTCGTAATAGGAATATGCTTTTTCCTTACTATTTTTGTCATGTATGTCGTTCCTTATCATTAGACTAATCTGTCATAGAAAATACATCTGCATGTTGGTTGATGAATAAAAAAGAATCCCTGTGTCTTGAGCTGGATGAATGAGGTTGAGACCAACCGGCATCAGCCTAGTGCATGAATACAATTTAGAATAACTATAATCTGAATGAAAGTGTCCATGAGGGAATTTACGGCTCTTTCACAGAGTCTGTTTGTGTTTTAGGATTTTCCCTATGTTTCCAGTTTAGGAGGTGACTCCACAGGCTAGGGAATGGAAATCTAGGATCTTCCAGAGGGAATTCTTGTAGTGTGTGAAGTGTGCATCACTTTCCTGTCCGTTTGAATCGGCAGATGACAACTAAGAGCCCTAGACAATATCTAGGTGTCCACCATCTGCAACTTTAAAAAAGGTTTTCTTCCCTTACACTCAGTTTTAAGTCCCACACAGTAAATACCCACTACAGACACACTTCCCGCTATCTATACTAGGAAGCATTCACATGTCTCCAAATGAAGAAATTAGTACTGCTGAAGAAGCTGAAAGCTACAGCTGTAACTATCTTCTGCCTTACTTCTCTAGGAGGTTTCATTTTCGGTGTCTATTATCTGATATTAATTATTCCCAATTTTAAGATCCCCACCCTTCTATTATAGAGAAAAGTAATTTTTACCTGCAGGTGACTCGAGGAGTTTATATGTATTTTTGTCTCCACTGTTTTTTATAAACAAAACAAATGTTGCTGCTCAGCTTTTTTGCATCCTTACATTGTTATATAGGTGTGTTTCTACAGGTCTGTTAGAGTGTTAGAGCATATTTTGAATGTAATACTTGTGTGTATGTTAGAAAGAAAAGGACTTGACTTGACGGAAATATGAATTTGATGTGTGTGTAATGAATACATTTGCTATATTGTTTTTGGTTCTCTTTAATGTTTATATGTGTCTGTCACTATTATACTAATATTGTCATTTTGTATTTGATTATCATGTCACTATTCTTATCTTATCCTAACATTGTCTTCTTTGTTATTTAGTTCTCTTGTGTATTTTCGTTTGTGAATGGGTTTCTCGTGAATAAGGTTAATACACTCCAATTGTCTTTATAGTGTTACTAGAAATATTAGTGTTGTCTCTTTAAATGTTCTCTGTTATAGTTTTTGTCTCAAACTAACTTTACTTCTCTTTTTTATCTTTGTGGGTCAGATTGATAACTCTTTTTAAGTGTATTATGTTTTACTTGTGATCTGAAACAAAACCACTTTCCATATCTAACAATCCTCCTAGCTATGCTAGTTGAGTACCCAAAACAGTTTAAGTTTCAAAGCCTTTGTTAAGTGTCACAGTGGAGGGGACAAGAGTGCGTTTTCAGTGAGAACTTCTCTCACTGACTCAGTATCTTTTAACTACAGCTAGTATTTTTTTTAACTTTGCCGTTTCATATTCATCTGTATTTTTTTTCTGTATCTCCTCAATCTGGATCTCTACACCAACATGTTGGGAGGTATGCAAGTGCCACCTAGCTGTGTGAGCTTTTTCACATTCTGTCTAAATAACAATAATAATTCTGTGTCCGTAAACATCACCTGAGTGATGTTTTTACAGCAGCAATAATATATTCCGTATCCACTACTGTATATGTTGCCCTTGCAGGCATTGTTTGCCCAGTCTTTAACCAAGTGCCACCTAGCTGTATGAGCTTTTTCACATTCCGTGTCCAGAAACATCACCTGAGTGACGTAGTGTGATTTCTGCCCTTTACAGCACAAAACGCAGTCCTGTGTCAACAATGTATTTTTCAGATACATTTTTGCCCTTGATCCCCCTCTGGCATGCCACTGTCCAGGTTGTTGCACCCTTTAAACAACTTTAAAATAATTTTTCTGGCCAGAAATATCTTTTCTAGCTTTTAAAATTCGCCTTCCCATTGAAGTATATGGGGTTCGCGACGTTCGCGAACTGTTCGCATTTTTGGACGCAAGTTCGCGAACATTTTTTCCGCCGTTCACTACATCCCTAGAACTCATATCGTTTCTGTAATGTTTGTTGAATGTCATACAACTAAAGTTTTAGAGCTGCAACAATAAGTGTAATTTTTATAGAAGAGTTCAGTTATTCCAAATGATTAGGTAAAGTTTATAGCTGGCTCCATTGGAAGTGTCAGTAAGTCTATCCAGGTCATCTTAGCATTAATACTTGTTCTATATTTCTCTGTTAAAATTCTGCTTTGTGCTATAATTATGGGGAGGTTTGAAAAAAGAAAAAAAAAAAGAATAATTTTATCTTAAAAGAATAATTATTGCTTGAAAGATGCAATATGCTCAGTATTGCTTAATGTTATGTTTTTATCAATATGCAATGTTTTCTTTCAAACGTATAATGTGTTTTTGCATAGATATTTTCTTTAAGCCTTATATAACATGATAGCATATAGATATACACATTTAAATATTTTTGTGAGGTTTCCTGTTGCCAACTATATCTCAGCCAAGTTACTTCCTCAAAACATGATTTACTTTTAGACCCTTTAGCCTCCTGTTTTTCTTATCTGATCTCAGTTTGAAGTTTACACTTCTGTGACTGGTGCTGACATGATGTTTAACTGTAACTCACAGGACCACTGTTTTCATTATGACAAACCCTCCCTTGTACTCAGGGTCCCTCTCAGTGCCCTTAAATTACTAACGACAGGGTAATATGAAACGCAATTCTGCGTTCCAAGAGAGGATATGATATTATATTTTTTATATGACCACATTTATATGAGAACAGCCTATTCCAATGACGGACAAATGGTTATGTGTCAGAGTGTATGAATAATAAACTCTAATAACAAATGTCCCTATCATTCTGACACTGCAATAACCACATGCCCAAGGCAGGAAAGGTGAAGGGATGGGTGATGTGATTTATTATTTCTCTTATTAATGACACCCTGTGATGAGAGTCCACTTTGTAAGTTATAATAGGGTTTCACTAACTTTCTTTATTAAAGTGTCTCCTAAAACTACAGAACACACAAGGATAAAATTGATTTGATTAAAAAGGGGAAGAGAAGAGAAAAAGAACCTTGTTTGTGACTTTGAATTGCCTTCAATGGTTAGATTTAACCCTCACTTTTATGGACAGTGTATCAATTAGCTGAATAACCAACTTCTTCCACTCAATTCATTCACCACTCAGTTAACACCTATATATTGAATTCACACCTTGTGACAATGAATATAAAGTGCTTGATTTAATACAACCAATAAAGTATTGATTGTCACCGGCTCTGTGTGTTTTTTATCAATTGATAATTCTAATATAAAAACAAAAAGCAATTGATTTATACAAATTCTTAGTATTGTATCAATTAGTTAATGAATTAGAATTGATCAATTTAAATTATAAAGTGCCTGTGCTGCAGTGATTAATTAAAAACCTTTTAATTCATATTTGTCATAGCAATTAAGGTAATGAATATAGAAAGTGACCAGTGCTGAAAGTATTTTTAAAAAAAATAATTAAATTAAATTAAATTAAATTAGTGCTTCTCAATTGGAGATTTACCCAACTGCTCCTTGAGAATGAGTGAGGAATTAAGAAAATAGATAGTTGGTGGAGTTGCTCTCAAGATTTCTAACTACAATTTTTTCTAGATCCCTAGGAGCACCACAAAGTGGGAGAAGGCAGAGACTGAAGGGCTGCAGTCTTGTTTGTTAAAACTTTTTCTATCTTATAAGAGAGGCTATTTAACCCTAAACAACGCAAACCCTTCAGTTCTTGGAGAGAAAACAGATTCAAGATAAAGTTGTAGAAAATATACCTTTTTTTTAAAAAGAGTACAATCTCTATTCACCGAGGTGAAATAAATTATTGAAAGAATTAAGAGTCGTATCTCGCCCTAACGCGGTACTTCCGCCCTCATTCTCTCAATGATGTTAATATGGGAGGATGCGCATGCAAATTTTTAAGGTATCGATCCCTCCCTCCTCATATTCATTTAGGCTCTATCGAATGATTGGGCTCCATATATTGTAAAAATTTGAATTCTAACTTGGAGCCTGAATCGAGGAAGTGAGTAGAAAGGGGGTTGTCGTGAATGGGCTATAATTGATGTTTTATTCTGACATTAAATAAAGGCAGTAAATAAATTATTTTCGTTTATTCCATAAGGGAAAACTGTATTCAAATTAAAGATCCAATAACTTTCTCTTTTGAGGAGCTGTTGTTCCAAATCACCTCCTCCGATACCTAAGTAGATTTGTCCAATTGCCCAAAACGAGGGTTTGTTAGGGTCTGCATTTTGCTTTTCTCGAAAGTGTTTTGCTACTGTTGAGAGTATCCTTTCACTTTTTAAGTCTCCTTCTATGTTTCTACGAGCTACTGTGTTTCTGTATACGTGGTTTCAACATCTGGGATGTCATACCTACATATTTTAATTTAAAGGGGCATTCAATGCAATAAATTATTCCTCTACTTCTACAGTTGATGTAATTCTGTATGTATGGTTCTTTCTCAAACCTATCCTGAAAGGTTTCTTTTTTTATCATTTGCTTACACATATTGCATTCTCCACATGGGTATGACCCATTGATTTTGTCATTGCTTCTTTTATTTCCAAAATGACTGTGGCACATCAAATCTCATCCATTAAAAGGACCTCTCAATGTTTATTGAAAATGTCTTGAATCTCTCTACTATTTGTATTGTAAGTACTAATGAATCTTATGTTGGTTTCTATTTCAGTTTTATCTTGCTTTCCTTTTTTCTTTAATAATGAGTGTCTTTCTGTACAGAGTGCTTTGTGATATGCATTTTTGAGTTGTGTATTTGAATATCCTCTCTCTTTAAGTCTGTTTTTTAATTCATTGGCTTGTGTTTTGAAAAGGGCTTGTGTAGTATAATTGCGTCTCAATCTAAGAAATTCCCCTGTGGGTAAGGCCTTTTTGACATTTGGGGGATGGAAGCTCGAGGAGCTTAGAAGAGAATTGGTGGCCATCTCTTTTCTAAAATTGTTGGTTATGAGGTCCCCAGTTTCTCCTTTTCTTATTAGGAGGTCAAGGAAGGAAACTTGTTGGTTGGAAATTTGGGAGGTTAATTTAATGTTCCTATCATTGATGTTTAGTTCTCATAGGAAATCCATGAATTCGTTCTGGGTTCCCTGCCACAATATTAGTACATCGTCGATGTATCTTAGCCACTTTATAATGTGCTTGTGATATTTTGCAAACTGGTTACCAAAGACCACTGTCTCTTCACTGTGTCCGTTGAATGTAAAATAATTATAATATAGGACAAATCTTAGAAGATTACAAAAGAAATCTATTTGGTCCTCTGACTTGACATCAGATTTTGTTAGATAATATCTTACCGCTTTAATACCCAGTTCGTGTTGGATTGATGTATAAAGGGATTCTGCATATAATGTGATGAGGAGACTCCTGTTGGTTGTTAGTCTTATTTTGGCTATTTGTGACAGGATTCCAGAGTTTCGACCATTGGTTTTAAAATTAGATCTAAATATTGACTGGCTTTTTCTGATAGGTTTCCATTACCTGAAATTATTGGTCTCCCAGGAGGATTTTCTATTTGTTTATGGATTTTTGGTAGAAGATAAAAAGTTGCTACTCTTGGTGAGGTCACTTTCAGGAATTGTTGTTCTTTCTTTTCTTATTGTAGATCTCTTAAAAGTTTTCAGTTGGATCTCCCCATAATGCTCTATAAAAAATCTGATTTGAGATGTCTATCTGCTTCCTCTAAATACATATTATTGGGCCATAATACTATGTTACCCTCTTTGTCTGACTGTTTGATTTGTATATCATTGTGGAAAAAATCCAAACTGCTCACACACACCCAGAAAATACTAACCCTGGTGCTCGGGGAAAAAGGGCTTCGGCAACCCCGCATCAGTACAAAGGAAGAATTCACCGGCACACAGGTATTGCTGGCAGGGTGAAAAACCCTTGCTTTAAAGTTTAATGGTGCGACATGCAACGTTTCGGGGACAACCCCTTTATCAAGCATGATAAAGGGGTTGTTGCTTGATAAAGGGGTTGTCCCCGAAACGTTGCATGTCGCACCATAAAACTTTAAAGCAAGGGTTTTTCACCCTGCCAGCAATACCTGTGTGCCGGTGAATTCTTCCTTTGATTTGTATATCATCCCATGTTCTAGTTTCTTTCACTGCTTGTGTTTCAGCATGAGTTAAATTGTTCTCATACACCTTGGGTTGAAGTTTCATTATATCTTGAATTACCAGATTTGTAAATATATTAATGTTAGGGCATATATTCGAAGGGGGAGTAAATTTATATTTAATCTTCAGTTTTTTCTCAATATCATTTGTTATGGTCTCTCCATCTTGGGTCCCACTATCCACTTGTCCCTCTATTAATAGTTCTTCCAAGTCTCTTAGAGCTTGGACCTCTGGTGATTCATACGGAATGTCGATATCTACTTTATCCGTAGAGTCGAAGTATTTCTTTAAAAGGAGTTTTCTGGCAAACAGATGTACATCTTTTATAATATCAAACTTGTTGACACTGTAGGATGGTGAAAAGGAGAGTCCTTTATTGAAAACATTTATATGGTTGTCACTTAATACGTGCTCAGATAGATTTACAACTTTTAATATTTGTCCTTCTTCCTGTATGTTCTGTCCGATGCATAATTGGGCCTGGTTTTGTCCTTGAACCTTGTTATTTCTCTTTTCTTGGGTGTTAATCTGTTCCCTGTTTCCAGGCCCCCGCCTAAAATAATAGGGTAATTGGGTTCTGTCCTACTTGTTGATGGATTTTCTTCATTCTGTTCTAGGGGATTGGCCTCTATGGGTTTTTCTATTGGTTTAATTATATTCCCAATTAAACCAGGTGATTTTCTTGTTTCACTAGCGTTTCCACTTCCCATTTCTCACCATTCTCTGGGTTTAGACCTTTTATTCCTTCCATGTGACCATTTATATGTTGAGTTATTGGAATAGTCATTGTAATCCCTGGACAATTTACTTTTTTTATTACCCAGTAGAGAAACCTCAATTTTTTCAATATCATTCTTAATATCAGAATATTGCTGTTTGAAACCTTCAATAACCTTTAAAACATCCAGAGTGGGTTCTACGTTTTGGATTCATTCTTCGTTTAAAAAAACAGGCATCTTTTCTACAACTTTATCTTGAATCTGTTTTGTCTCCAAGAACTGAAGGGTTTGCGTTTTTTAGGGTTAAATAGCCTCACTTATAAGATAGAAAAAGTTTTAACAAACGAGACCGCAGCCCTTCAGTCTCTGCCTTCTCCCACTATGTGGTGCTCCTAGGGACCTAGAAAAAATTGTAGTTAGAAATCTTGGGAGCAACTCCACCAACTATCTATTTTCTTAACTCCTCACTCATTCTCAAGGAGCAGCTGGGTAAATCTCCAATTGAGAAGCACTAATTTAATTTAATTCAATTTGATTAATTTTTTAAAAAATATTTTCAGCACTGGTCACTTTCTATATTCATTACCTTAATTGCTATGACAAATATGAATTAAAAGGTTTTTAATCAATCACTGCAGCACAGGCACTTTATAATTAAAATTGATCAATTATAATTCATTAACTAATTCATACAATACTAAGAATTGGTATAAATCAATTGCTATTTGTTTTTATATTAGAATTATCAATTGATAAAAAAACACACAGAGCTGGTGTAGTGACAATCAATACTCTTTTGGTTGTATTAAATCAAGCACAAGCACTTTATATTCATTGTCACAAGGTGTGAATTCAATATATAGGTATTAAATGAGCGGTGAATGTATTGAGTGGAAGAAGTTGGTTATTCAGCTAATTGATACACTGTCCATAGAAGTGAGGGTTAAATCTAACCATTGAAGGCAATTCACAGTCACAAACAAGGTTCTTTTTCTCTTCCCCTTTTTAATCACTTTGTAAGTTACTGACAGAATTCAGAGTGTCAGCAGATACTAGATGAGACCCCTTTATATATAATTGTTTTCTTCATTTGCTGAGTTCCTCCCTGTGTCTGCTTTTAACAGATAAAGAACTGCAAGGCTGAGGGACAGTTGTAAGCGGGAAACTATTTTCAGTGCAATATCTGTAGTTAAGAACATTCAGTTCTCTTCCAACATTTTGGGAGGGTTCAAGTTATATAACGTATGTATGTGTACTCCCATTTGAATCTATAAAAGCTTGTGAAAAAGGGAGTGTCTTTGGCAAAAGCCTCAGGCTACACTTCAGTGTAACATTGATGTTTTTCCCAAAGCAAAACCATATGTTCTTTGTTAAACTCTAGTGATGGGCAAATTTATTCGGAAGGTGTGAATTTGCAGCGAATTAACGAGATTCGCCACCGGCGAATACATTTGCGAAACGGCCGCGAAAATTCACTGCCGAAAGTTCGCCTGCATCAAAAAAAATTGTCAAAAACGAGCCGCCGGCGCAGTTTCGCAAATTTTTCTCAGTTTAGCAAATTTCGCGTGTCATTCGCTAGTTTTTTGGCGAAGCGAAACTGCGCAAATTCGCCCATCACTATTAAACTCAATAAACTTCATTCTATTTGAAATAGCCTTATCTCTGAGTTTTGCTTTCCATATAACGAGGTCATAGCAATAAAATTATCAACATATTTTGAATAGGGATTTAGGTTTAGTGCAGGGGTAGGCAACACACGGCCCTGGAGCCTCATGAGGCTCTTCATCCTGCTTGCTGCAGCTCGGTGTTGCTGCTTTGACTGTCACGTCGTCTATACAGCCCTCACACCTGCTGGTGGGACACTCAGGAACTGCTAGCAGGTGCGAGGGCTGTATAGACATCCCAGGAGTGACAGGTAAGACTGAGCCGCATCAAGATGATTTATAATGGTCCTTACCGCGGTCACACACTCAAGACAAGAGAGGGAAGATCAGCATGGAGCTTCAGAAACAGAAGTCACATTAAACAGATGAGAACACCAGCATTTAATAGGGCTATTCAGTGTTTCATTTATTTCAATGTAGGCCTACACATAAACACTGCACTTCTTTTTGTTGTATTCTGTGGTTGTAACAGTTAAAATTAAAAAAAGGTTAAAATTTTTAAAAGTTTATAAGCTGTGTTATGTTTTGCGACTCCAGACTATTTTTCTTTAGTGGAAGAGGGGGCAAAATGGCTCTTTTGATAGTAAAGGTTGCTGACCCCTGGTCTAGTGTATTCCCTAATCCAACATGTTGGAATCCAAGTAACTGGAGATCCTGAGGTTGCATTTAGAGAGGGTAAAGAGAAGGGCAACTGAGCTGGTAAAAGGTATTGAAAATCTCAGCTATGAGGAAAGACTGGCCAAGTTGGGGATGTTAACGCTGGAGGCACTTAAGGAGGGATATGATAACTATGTAGAAGTATGTAAGAGGATCATATAATAATCTCTCTAATGCTTTTGAGACTTCAAATTGTTTTTTTTTGTCTTCCTCTGGATTAACTGGCAGTTAGGCAGGTTAAAGGAGAGGTAAAAGGTTGAACTTGATGAATGTTTTTTTTCAACCTAACTTAATGTCACTATGTTACTATGTTACTACTCAGCCAGTTCAAATTTTTTGTAAAGTTTTTTTAACACACTGTTTAGAGGAAATGATGAACAAAGAAAGCAGAAGTTGAGACCCAGGGAGCAGTTGTATGTGACACGGAGGAGGCAGAACAACACTGAGAAGGAACCAGTCAACTGGGCAGAAAGACATTCCAATCCATTGGCACAAGATGGACAGAGGTAAGGAATAGAACAAGGGACTGGGATGGGAGAAATATAAATATAATGGGAATATGTCTGTGTTATTAATATGGAGAGAAGAGCAGCACAGAGTGGAGCCTACACTCATTGGGAAGGTGACCATTCTCCTCATACAGATTGTTTTAGTAAGATCTGCTCTGTCTGTAACAGGACCATCTGTGTACATATTGACATTACATTTATTTACATACAGAAATCAGTTTGTACATTCTCTGTGCTGCTTGTCTGACTACAGAATCAATGTAGCAGTAATGAGCTTTCCTCCAGACACAACCCCAGTTCCCACAATGCCTTGACAACTCTTGCTTGCTCTGTTAGAGATTGGCTGAATTTGGAGGAGGAAATAAGCCATGTGGTGGAAATTTAGCAGGAAGGTACCAAACTGCAGAATAGGAGAATCCAGTACAAAGGTGGTGGGTAGGGCAGTGGAGAAGTTACCGAGAAGGAAAGAAGAGAAAAGGGAGGGTGGGAAGACCGCCAGTCAGCTTATGATTCTGAAATATTAACACTGTACATCACCTGTAACGTTTTTACTTTCAAGAACTTTTCCACAATGACTTGCATCCCTTCCCACAATGCTGTGCAAAAGCCTGTGATTCTCTAGGGGGTTATTTATCAAAATCTGAAATGATCGCATTGTTTTCTAAAATATACTCCTACTAAATGCGAATGTGTTTTTCCCCTTATTTATGAATACATTTTTCTGAAAATTGTGTGTGCAGGAAAAAACTCGTGAAAAAATTAGATTGTGTGAATTTTTCAGATTTCAGTTTTTTTGCCCAAAACCCAGAAATCTTTGGATTATTGCACAAAACCCAGCGACGATCATGATACTGGGGGTCATTTATAAACATTGGGCAAATTTGCACCTGGGCAGTTCCCACAGCAACCAATCGGATATTTGCTTTCATTGATTTCCTTGCAGCTGGCTAGGAAAATGTAATCACTGATTGGTTGCTGTGGGTTACTGCCCAGGTACAAATTTGCCCAGCGTTTATAAATAAGCCCCTCTGTATCTTCGGGACTTCTCCCTTTGACTTATATACAACCTTGGCAGGTCTGAGATGCTGGATTTTTGGACTCTGACTTTTTCCATTCTTGGGGTATAATAAATTCTGAAAAATGTGAGTTTTTCACAAAAAAATCAGATTTTACAGTCAAAAAAACTAGAATTTTAAAATTTTTTGGCATTCGGACATTGTCACTCAACATGCAACATATATTTGACACATGACTGCAAGGGGGTTATCAAAATCTGAATTTATCTGATTTATTTAAATAAAAAAGTCTGACCAATCTAGAATCCAAGATTTGATTTTATTTATTATTAAAAAAATTGGATCTGGGAAAAACTATAAAATTGAGCGAAAACTCAAATAGTAAGATTTTTTCAGATTTTTTTCCCAAATTGTTTGATTTGTTCGTCCTTTATCCCAAGAGCCATAATTTTCAGATTTTTGCCGAAAAAGTCCTAAATAATTGGATTTTTGAGCTAATTCCAGTGCTGACCACGGAATCTTCCAAATGGGATAGGGACCTCTCCCATTGATTTATATACAATCTCGGCAGGTCTGAGATGGCGGATGTTCCTATTCAGACTTTTTGGTGCCTCGAGGTATAATAAATCTCAAAAAAAAATAATTTTCCCACTAAAAATTCAGATTTTCTAGTAAAAAACTCGAATGTTTAGAGTTTTCAGCATTCGGACTTTAATAAATAACCCCCTAAATATTTATTATAATATAGTTTAATTTTGTTGCTTGATTTATTAGTGCTGAATTATTTTCTGTCAAATTAATAATTTCTTTTTCAGCTATAGGAGACATTTATTTCAAGCAGCAGTGCAGTAAATATTACTGGGCCTGTCAGACGGAGGATACTGGAACTGCCTTGTCTTGTGACACTCACTCTAATGTTTATCTACAGTACCTGTTATTTGGCCAATGGTACATTAGGTAACCTAGCTTTTCATGGTTTTACATTGGTCAAAGCCACCAATAAAGCCCAGCAGGAGACAATGGTCCTATATAAATAATAAAGCTGAAGTCATAATTGCAAATGCAACTGTGTGATCTGGGACATTTTGACATCTTAAAGGGATTCTGTCATGATTTTCATGATGTAGTTTTTATTTCTAAATGACACTGTTTACACTGCAAATAATTCACTCTAAAATATAAAATTGTATTCCTGAACCAGCAAGTGTATTTATTTTAGTTGTAATATTGGTGTGTAGGTGCATCTCATTTTGCCTGGTCATGTGCTTTCAGAAAGAGCCAGCACTTTAGGATGGAACTGCTTTTTGTCAGGCTGTTGTTTCTCCTACTCAATGTAACTGAATATGTCACAGTGGGACCTGGATTATACTATTGAGTGCTGTTCTTAGATCTACCAGGCTGCTGTTATCTTGTGCTAGGGAGCTGTTATCTGGTTACCTTCCCATTGTTCTGTTGTTAGGCTGCTTATGGGGAGGGAGGGGGTGATATTACTCCAACTTGCAGTAGAGCAGTAAAGAGTGACTGAAGTTTATCAGAGCACAAGTCACATGACTGGGGGCAGCTGGGAAACTGACAATATGTCAAGCCCCATGTCAGATTTCAAAATTAAATATAAAAAAATCTGTTTGCTCTTTTGAGAAACAGATTTCAGTGCAGAATTCTGATGGATCAGCTCTATTAACTGTTTTTTTCCCATGACAGTATCCATTAAAAGGAACAGTTCAGTGTAAAAATAAAAACTGGGTAAATAGATAGGCTGTGCATAGTAAAAAAATGTTTCTAATATAATTAGTTAGCAAAAATGTCATGTATAAAGTCTGGAGTGACTGGATAACAGAACACACCTTCCTCCTTTTAAATTCTCTAACTCTGAATTAATCAGCGACTTGTGAGTTTGCAATTGATCCTCAGTATTCAGCTCAGATTTAAAAGCAACAGATATGACCCATGTGCCCCCCCCTCAAGTCACTGATTGGTTATTGTCTGGTAACCAATCAGAGGAAACCAATAGAGCTGAAAAGCAGGAAGTAGTGTTTTGGCTATTATGTTACACATCCAGTCACTCCAGCCTTTATACATTACACTTTTGGCTAACTAACTATATTAGAAACATTTTTTATTTTGCACAGTCTATTTATTTACCCAGTTTTTATTTTATAGTGAACAATTCATTTAAAGAGAATGAAAGGCAACAATCTCCGGGGAATGACAAAAGTTAGGCACCTTTATCTAGTATAGGTCAATCTAAAAAATCCTTGTTCTGCCATTTTGCAAGTAACTTCCATTAGCATGTCATGCCCGTCACTGGCTCACCCTTGCTGTCCTGTTCTGCTCTTCATCACTAGCATAATGCCCTCTGGTAGAGACACAACAATCCTGTGCTGCATAGGGATGTAGCGAACCGCCGCCGATGTGTTCGCGAACGCCGTTCGCGAACACCGGCAAAAATGCGGACAGTTCGCGAACAGTTCGCGAACATCGAACACCCGCTAAAATCGTTCGACTCGGACGATTCGAACGATTTTTGCCATTCGATAGACCGATTTTAGTGCGATTCGAATGATCGATCATTCGATAGAATGAATTTCATTCGATCGAACGGTAAAATTCTTCTAATCGAACGATCGAACGTTTTAAACAATCGATCGAATAAAAATCATTCGATCGATTACAACATCATTCGATCGAATGGAAAACGTTCGATCTTTAGTTGTCGAAGTAATCGAATTGAAGGATTCGAACTATTCTAAGCTTTAGTTTTAGCTGCACTAGAGGTTTGTTGAATTACATTAGAGACAGACTGACACCAGAAACATGTTTTTTTTTGCCATCTAACACAACATTTTTCCTATTTGGACAATTTCCAAATTGCCTAGCCCGAGGGCTGGCCTGTGGGTAAGTTATCCGTTATATTTTCTATAAAGCCATTTGACAGATTCATTTAAAGGAATGTGCATGTATTTGGCATAGACTAGCTACAATCTTGTAACAATACATGCATTGTGCATCTTGGGACTTGTAGTTTTCTTCAATTAAGTGATTTTAGCAGGGATTGTAATTAATGGCACCTGATTGACTTTGAGGTTGGATGTGTGTTAATCAGTTAACTAATAAGGAAGGAAAGGCACGTCTCCTACTAATTGCACTTACCTCTCACTCACTGGGGGTGCTGTGCTTTATTGGCCCTGGAAGGTGTTGCACCTCACCATTATGTTTGTCATGTTGCAGTGCAGCCTGGCCTTGCACCACATATTAATGACGATCTTCAACTGTCAACTGTGGGGAATATTGGCAAATGGAAAGGTAACCAACTACAGAGTGTGTGAGGCTTATCCTTCATTGATATTAACTCAATAATGACTGAAATGCACAAATACCTAAGTCTGTTGGTTGGCTTTAATATGTTGGTCTTGTCATGGGGCTTTTATGTCAGTTCATGAGGCTTTTGGTCCTATTTAACCCCTTCTTCTGTTGTCCAACTTAGAACTCTGTGTTAACTCTGCAAAAAAGGGTTGTTAGGTATATACCCTGAAAATGATGTACCTGCTCTATGTTTCAAATGACATTATCCATGTGTATTGCATTTTTTGAAACCACCTTAGCAAAAGTGAAAAAAGAAACAGACACAGCTTTTGGTTTTGTGGGTTTACTGACAAAATCTCAAACATTTTTATAAGAATAAAATGACAATATGGATTTGTGACAAAACTTTGTTGGTTTGTTGAACACCACATAAGCATTCTTAATAACAATTAAAAAAGTAGCCTATCTGTAACATACAGAAGGAATTGTGGTCTCAACATACATTTCAATATATAACAGCCCCCATTGAGCACTAAAGGCCAGAGCTTTACAAAAGGTTTATAGGGTTACAGGCAAGAATTTCTTGCATGAGATTCATACTGCGCCCCTGTGTCCATGCTGGGCAAGTTTACATAAATTAAATAAGACAAAATAAGTTTGGCATTAAGGAGCCCTGCGTACAAAACCAGAATATAACAATCAATATGATTTATAAATGACACTTGTCAATATGACAAAATGGGCTGTTTGAAAGTATCAGCACATATGAGGTTAGTGCTGGCCAGGTAATGTGTTGGAATAGTTGTTCAATGTAACAACCAACGCTTTGTGCCTTTAAGGCATATCATATACCTGGGACTTGCTATTTAAGTACCACAGGTGGAGGAGGTGATGGAGGAGGAGGAGGAGGTAGTCAGCAATAGCACATATTATGAGTGCTGGGTAGCCAAAGTAGGCCATCGGTAGACAACAATACTTTCTAGTGCAAAGTAACAACCAGCACTTTGTGCCTTTAAGGCATATCATATACCTGGGACTTGCTATTTAAGTACCACAGGTGGAGGAGGTGATGGAGGAGGAGGAGGAGGTAGTCAGCAATAGCACATATTATGAGTGCTGGGTAGCCAAAGTAGGCCATCGGTAGACAACAATACTTTCTAGTGCAAAGTAACAACCAGCACTTTGTGCCTTTAAGGCATATCATATACCTGGGACTTGCTATTTAAGTACCACAGGTGGAGGAGGTGATGGAGGAGGAGGAGGAGGTAGTCAGCAATAGCACATATTATGAGTGCTGGGTAGCCAAAGTAGGCCATCGGTAGACAACAATACTTTCTAGTGCAAAGTAACAACCAGCACTTTGTGCCTTTAAGGCATATCATATACCTGGGACTTGCTATTTAAGTACCACAGGTGGAGGAGGTGATGGAGGAGGAGGAGGAGGTAGTCAGCAATAGCACATATTATGAGTGCTGGGTAGCCAAAGTAGGCCATCGGTAGACAACAATACTTTCTAGTGCAAAGTAACAACCAGCACTTTGTGCCTTTAAGGCATATCATATACCTGGGACTTGCTATTTAAGTACCACAGGTGGAGGAGGTGATGGAGGAGGAGGAGGAGGTAGTCAGCAATAGCACATATTATGAGTGCTGGGTAGCCAAAGTAGGCCATAGGTAGACAACAATACTTCATAGTGGAAAGCACAAGGCACACTGTTTTCACTTTGACAGTTGCAGAACATAGGCCATTGTTACATGAATGCTCCCACATGAGAAACACATACAAACAGTGCTTGATTAGCATATGGAACATTTGAAGCAACACTGCACTGGTGATAAATACACAATAAAAAGTGTAGTCATGTGTTTGCAATGATTGGAATGCATTGATCCTTACATGTAACATTTTTTGGGCCAAGTGAATGTGTTTGGCAACACTGCAGCATCACCATAGAAATATGTTAGAGCAAATGCACTTTGATGTTTGTAAGTGCTTTTCCAGATGTTATTGGAAAGGGCGCCATTGGATGTAAGATATGGCACACCTTGGTGCTCATAACACCATACGTATATACATATGTTAGAGCAAATGCACTTAGATGTTTTGAAGTGCTTTTCCAGATGTTATTGGAAAGGGTGCCAATAGATGTTAAAATGGCACCCCCCAGTGAAGAGAATGGAGCACACTGTAAACAATGGGATGTGTTGTTTGGGAGTCAGTCCCATTGCTGGGTAACGGACAGAGTGATACCTGAAGCGTCAATAGGGCAAAGTTTGTTACCAGGAGAAAATAGGCAAAGAGGCCAGTGTCAGATGGTAAATGACACAGACTGGATCTAGGGACGTTTGTCCCCTCGGACAGGACTGTGTCCCCTTCCATGCCCCCTTTCCCTCCGATGTTGAGGAGCTTCAGGGGGTGGAGGGGGAGCAGCAGGTGGACCAGGGACTTCACCCTCAGCAGGGCCCCTTGGTCGGTGAGACTGGGCTGCCACCAGGTCCTGGAATCCTCGATGGATGGCCATCCGGGTCTCCCGCATCTCTGCATAGATATGGGCCATCCACCGCCTCATCCTGAGATCCTGGTAGCGCTGCTGGCGTAGCATGGCCTGCATCACGTTGACGAGCCCCGGTTGTGCCGCAGGTTGATCAGCCAGTCGCCGTCCTTCCTCTTGTGGTGGTCCCCCAATTGCTGTGGCAGCAGCACGATCTACAAGAAAAATCAAATATAAATATATATATTGGACATGTGCATAACCCACAACAAACAAAAGGTTACAAAAGGTTCCAAGTTAGATTGGGGTGGTGTTTTAGTCTGTGGGGTGGCATAAACACAACATTACAGTGGAAATCTCATACCAGTCTGTAGCTTGGAAAACATGTTTTTTCTTAGACAAAAAAAATTGTTTTAAAGGACATGTAAACGCTCCCAACAAAAATGTAATCAGTGAACGGCCTCTTTTAAAGCTTCAGACACGTGCTACTGGTTTTTAAAAGGTTAACAGTAAAGGCTGCAGTATCCCCTTAATCATTTAAATGCCTTCTCCTCTTCTAACTCACTCTTCCCCGCCTCAGGAATTTGCTTTGGCTGTTGGTTCATGAGCATGCTCAGTTCTTCCCAGCTCAGAATACTAAACATACCCTCCATTGTAACAGCCACTAAGGAGATATTATTACTGGTTCCCATATAAACTCTGCTTTTGCTGTCTGATCCCAGGGCCGCCATTAGAAATCACAGGGCCCCGTACAACAAAATTTTCAGGGCCCCATCCACACTAATTTTCTGGGCCTGCCCACCCAGCCTAGGCCCCACCCCAGATCCCGCCAACTCCACACTACAGTTTAAAAACAACACAGACAACAGTGCTAAAAATGGTAACCCCCCCACACACAAGTTAGAAAAAGCCATTGGTGATAAGGGCCCCCCCTGCAAGTAAAAAAAATTGTTCAGATACCCCCAAATTTTATGAAATATTGCTTGTGAGGGTTTTGTGTCTAAGGGGGGCCCGGCCATGCTTCACTTATTTGATTATCCGGGCCCCCCTGTCTTCAGCGTACTGCCTGCCAGCTCTCTGTGCACAGGAGCTTTTCTACTATTAAGATTTCCTGTATCCTTGTGGTCCTTTAAGAATAAGTCCCGTTAAGGGGATCCAATCCCAATGCAGATTTACTGGGCCTTATTCTTAAAGGACCAATGAGGATACAGGAAATCTTAATAGGCGAAAAGCTTCCGTGCACAGAGAGCTGGCAGTACGCTGAAGACAGGGGGGCCCGGATAATCAAATAAGTGAAGCATGGCCGGGCCCCCCCATAGACACGTGCGGGCCCATGACAACTGCCCCCCCGATGGTGGCCCTGTCTGATCCTATTTTGTTCTCCTAACCACCTCTCCTCAGCTTAACCATTACTTGCATCTTTGGTGACACACTGACAAATAAAGGAAGAGTTTATTAGTTATAAACATTGATCTTACGTCTGGGGGGCACCACAGGAATCACGGCTGGCGACTGGGCGCGGCGTTCAGCTCGGTGTTCTGTAATGTGAAATAGGACATTAGTAATGCTCTAAACAAGTTCAGGGAGCAATTACATTTGTCACAAACATTAAACATGTCTGTACCTTGAGCTTCCGGGGCTCTATCAGAGTCATCAGTCTCACCCTCTTCCTGGGGTTGCTGAGCAGCATCACCCTGGTCCTGGTCACTGTCCGGGCGCGATGTTTGCGGTGGTCCTGCAATTTTGAGTAAAGAAAGAAAAAAGGTATTAAGAGACAAAAAAATATAGAATTGCAAGTGTACTTGGCTAGTAGCCTGGTGTACAGACCTCTCACATGCTACAAATCTATTTTATTGCTCATTCGAAATACTAACTCCAATGAAATAGCACAGGAAGGAAGATGAAATGGTTAAACGTAAATCTACTGTATAATGGCACAACTAGGGAGATGAAATGGTTAAACGTGAATCTATAATGGCACAGCTATTATGGATGGAATGGTTAAAACTTAAATACATTTGCAATCATACAAGCAGAAGAGAATTATATAGATGACAATACTTGTGTTTTTTGAGTTGTTTAGCTTTTTATTCAGCAGATCTACACTTTGCAATGTCAGCAATCTGGTTGCTAGGGTCCAAATTAGCATAGCAACCATGCATTTATCTGAATAAGAGACTGGAATAGAATTGGGGATGTTCTGATAAGTTAGATGAGTAATAAAAAATCAATGTGTAGAGCCTTTCTTTCTAGACCCACATTTTAAAGCTGAAAAGAGTAATTTAAAAAAATAATGAAGGACAAGTGAACAGTTGCTTACACTTGGCCATTCTATAACATACTTCAAAGTTAACTTAAAGGTGAACCACCCTTTAAAGCAGTTTCTAAACATTTGTGCTATAGTGGAGAAATGGTTAATAAATAAATGGCTCCCCATTTTGTCAGTTACAGCTGCACTTAATAACTAGTAATAATAAACAAACAGCAAAGCTGTAAAGAAAAGCACAAAAACTCCTCTAATGCAAAACAGAAGCAATATTTTACCAACAAAGTGATATGCTAAAGGGAACATTAGACATTTATGTAAATAATGGGAATGTGGAACAAAAGGAGTCAGATATTTGTTTCTATAAAAGTCTACTTACGTATCCAGTCTGTGTCCAGTTCTTCACTGCCCTCTTTGGCCAAAATGTCCAGAAGCCGGCGCTCATGGGGTTGAAGTCTGAGTGGAGGGACACGCCCTCCGCCGGTCTTCTGGGCTTTAGCTCTCCTGGTCACCAGCTTTGCCCTTAGCCAACGCTTCAGGTCACTGTAGCGCTTATACACAGTTGTCCGATCCCTGTGTAAAGCGCCCACAGTGTTCACCCTGTCCGTCACCTGCTGCCAGAGTTGTTGGCGTCTGGCAGCATTGATGCGATGGGACTGACTCCCAAACAGCACATCCCATCGCGCTATCACCTCGTCCACCAGTGCTCCATTCTCTTCACCGGTAAACCTTCGGGCCATTTTGTTGGTGGGGCCCTCCTCTCCTCCATCATCACCTTCCTCCTCCTCCTCCTCCTCTCTCCTCTCTGAGGCAGTTGGTGGTGGTGCCTCCATCTCCTCCTCCGAGCTGCTCGGCAGCCTCTGTGGCCTCCTCCTGGGGAAGCCTCTCTCAGCCCTGGGTGGGGTGCGTGACACGCTGCGTGCCCCAGATGGTGGTGAGCGAGACACGCAGCGTGCCCTGGGGGACTCCCTGTGTGGGCTGGGGGACACCCTCCCTACACTACGCTCCTCCCTCCCTCTACGGGACCCCCCTGCCCTACGCTCCTCCCTCCCTCTATGGGACCCCCCTGCCCTACGCTCCTCCCTCCCTCTACGGGACCCCCCTGCCCTACGCTCCTCCCTCCCTCTATGGGACCCCCCTGCCCTACGCTCCTCCCTCCCTCTACGGGACCCCCCTGCCCTATGCTCCTCCCTCCCTCTACGGGACCCCCCTGCCCTACGCTCCTCCCTCCCTCTACGGGACCCCCCTGCCCTACTCTCACCCCCACTACGGGACCCCCCTGCCCTACTCTCACCCCCACTACGGGACCCCCCTGCCCTACTCTCACCCCCACTATGGGACCCCCCTGCCCTACTCTCACCCCCACTACGGGACCCCCGACTCTCTACCTCCTCCTCCACCCAGGAACCCCTGTTGGTGACCCCCCAGCCCTCCTCTCTCCCCCATCTACCACGACTAAGATCCCACATAGTGTGGGATCCAGCCGCAGTTGGCACCTCACCAGGGCTGGAGAGACGTTCCCCCTGCTCCTCCTCCTCCTCAATCCTCCTCCCAGCCATTTGCAGGCTTTTTTTTTTCAATTGCTTTAAAACACCTCCTCCACCTGTGCAATCTAAATAGCAAGTGCGCAATCAGGCCGAAAATGCACCTAAAATGGCCACTGGAGGGCTTCCTGTATGAAAAAAATGTCAGAAAGGAAGTGGGGCATAAACGTTCGAATCGAACGATTCGAATATAAGTGGGGCAACGATCACTTCGATTATATTCGACTGCTCGATACGACGGAACCATTCGAATCGAAGACACTATTCCCTCGGTCGAATTGTTAAATCGTTCGATCGTACGAGTTTACTTCGACCTAATCGAGTGCGAACCCAAATTGGCGAACGTCCCCAAACGTTCGCGAACGTTCGGCGGACGCGAACAGTCGAAGTTCGCGCGAACTAGTTCGCCGGCGAACAGTTCGCTACATCCCTGGTGCTGCACTGTGGACACATGTAAACCTCAGCTGCCTCTGCTAAAATGTACATAAAGAATAAGGAAAAGCAGACCAACTCTAAACTCTGGGCCACCCTGCTGCCTCTTGGCTCCACTTTGTCTTTTCAGTGTCTTCAGCTCCTTCTTTCCACCATGTGTTGCCATGAACAACACCTTTCTCATGGAGCTGCCTTACTCTATGACCTGCTTCTGGTTGCTCCCTCCCATCCTGGCCACTTTATTCATGATCCTCTTCCACACTCTACACTGCCCCACATACCTTTCTTCAAACAAGGGACACCGAGCCACCTTGTTGGGTTAGTAAAGTAAATTAAATTTATCTAGTAAACCATATATGATCCATCAGTAAGATCCTGAATTTCCCATACTCTATAATTGGCCCATGTTAATAAAAAATATGGAAAAGTGTATTTGATGGTTACACATTACAGATCTCTGCCTGCTAAGTTGTGTTCATTTAAATTGTTATGGTGAGACCTATATTTTTATTGTGCTCTGTTTGTAGTTTATATAGTGTGCAATGTATAATACAATTCACTATTAATATACCTTTTAGCATAAATTTGTTTTCTTTTGATTTCCCAGGAAATTGCCAAGGCCATCTTGATACTGATGATGATACATATGCAAACATGGAAACCATTAAGTCTGCAATGAAGCAGATGGACATTTCTGAAAAATCAAAAGAAGAAGAACTTTCACCAAAATGTATAACTTTTACAGTAACACATGAGGCATCTTAATCCAAGGGCACCAAAATTTGATTTCCTACTATGAAAGGCAACTGTTGTATGATCTGATTGTTGACCCCTGGATCAACGATCGGATTGTCCCATTAAGGCCTAGTGAGGAGCTGGACAAATCAGGCCAAGATTCACATATTTTGTGACCTCAGTCTAAAAATGTATAACCAGTTTAAGTCTATCTAGGGATATCAATCAGTTTCCTCACCAGAGAACACCCTAGAACCATGTAAATTCACTTCTTCTTGCCTTTACTCATGAGGTGTATTGATACTGTGTTTTGAGAGGTAAAACTATACACAAGCTAAACAGATTCAGTAAATTATATTGTCTGCCATATATCTCTCTCTTTCAGTTCTGAAGGCAAGTGAAATTTTGAGGGCACAGAGGAGACTACTGGTGGTTTTGGTGACCCTGTTGATACTTGCGTTAATTTTCCTGATAAGCCTTGCAAGCCTGGTGTTCACATACTGTGAGTTTTATAAGGGGCGAGACAGAGAGACATAAAACAAACAAAAACAAATGTAAAATATCTACATAGTAGTATCACTGTATGAAACTATATTAACTTACATAGGCAGCCAAACACAATGGAACTATCTGTGCCAAATTCCTTATAAAATGGCACCTTTATGGGTTTAAAACTGTGGACTCCCTTGCACAAACATGCTTTCCCCCAACTTAACATATCATACAGACTTATAAAAATTGCCCCCATTTCAAGGCATGGGCACCTGGCCGGTGGTCAACACAGTGGAGCCTCAGTTAGTGACGTGGCCACACATGGCGACTATGAATGAGCCAATTTTGTTTTTGGCAGGTATGGATTAATCTCAACATTTCACTGTGAATATTTTCACAATTTTAACAAAAAGCCCATAGGCCCCCAACACTCAATAGACTCAAATATAGTCTGCACTCAAAAATTTGCAAAAATACACCTGTAGACATTAATGTATCTTATGCTGAAAAAATCGCTGCAGGAAAAGGCCGGCGTAAAAAAGGTTTTATGTAAAATGTCACCATGAAAATATGCTCATTGACTTCAATGTGTTTCCTGACTTTTGCTCATAATTAATGGTCCTCAACTCTCAGAACTGCATGAACAGGTAGAAGAGAATGGAAGTCTTAATGATGTGGTTGAGGAACAGGAAGGGGTTCTTAGCAGAGGGGCCTGTGGCTAAAACCCCTGTTGGGATTTGCCACTGTTTTGCATTATTAGCTTTTTTTCATGATTTAATGTTTAAATCAAAATAAATGCCAGCAAGTAAAACTTTACTTACAAAGCTAACCAAATTCACAAAAGATATACTTTTAACCCAATAAATAAATGGAATTTCTATGTGCTGTAGCAATTCCCTGAAAACCGCTAACATGAAGAAAGGGTGTTGTTTAACTCTATCTAAAGAATTGAATACATCCATTGGCTGCCAGTGGTTCTTAAACAGTAACTGGAATGAAGGATAGTGATTCCACGTTATTCCATAAAATATGAGCGAAGCTACTTATTGTAATATTAACAGAAAGCAACAACAATCATCAAAATAATATACTCATGCCTATGGAGATCAAAGAGGTAGAATACAACAATATAACTGAATATGAACTGGGCTAGATACAGTGAATGCCATCCAAGAGTAGGGATATTTCCTGTGTTCCTTTACACTGTGGTCCCTATTCTAGGCCAGTATTGCCTGGGTAATACTAACACCACTGATTCTTGTTGGTGCACTGAGCTGCACTTGCTCCCTAGACCCGCATGCCTTACACTCCTGGGGTGCACTATGACAGAATCAGGCTATCATTAACTATTCCTCATTCACTGGATTCTGGTATCCATCTTACTCCAGAAACTGAGGCCCAGTCCAGCCTTTGGACTCTCAGCACTCCTATATGCTTTTCATGTAAAGCAGCAAAAACCCTGGACATGGTGATCCCACATCTCATGAGTTACTGAACTGCCAGAATAGGGAAACTACTTCCACTCCTAACTGTAATTTAGAACAGATGGGCACCAAGCTGGGAACTCCCTGCAAAAATGGTAACAAAACCTTCAGTCCCCAACACTATGAATAACATTTCGCCTTATATTATAAGAGACTCTTTCAGAGTCAGAAACTGTAACTATCTCTTAAAGTTATGCCGTTTTCAATTTCAGATTCCGCCGTTTCTTCTGAAATAAGCCAGCTGAAAACCCAAGGTAATATTACTTTCTGTGTCTCAGAAACACAAATGATATTTTGATGATATTTTTTTTAAAAAAATCTGTTGTTCATAAAGAGAACATATTATGGGTGAATATTGTTCGCAGAGTGATATACACACTGAAAGTAGCCATACACAGGCTGGTAGAGTTGGCACCTTAAATGATCTGTGAATGGGATCTGTCTAATGGCCTGCTTTAGCAATATCTGGATAAAAACTGGCTAGGTTTCATCTTCTTCATTTTCTTTCCTCCTTTTTACTTTATGGCCCCCAAAACTTCTTTAATTTACCCTTCTTTCTCAATCCCAAATTGTGGTCTTCCCTTACCCTTTTTTATGTTTTTGTTTTCCTCCTTCTTCCTCTTCTTCATCCTCTTCTTCACTGCTACAGTATTTCTCTTGTGCCATCTTCTCACCTCGTCCTTCTGAGCATTTGCCTGTTCCCCTTCTATACAGAGTTGTCATTTGCAAAAATCTTTTTCACACTTGCTATAATGTGACACATAATGAGCTGCTAAGTGACTGGTAAAACGGTGACTCGCTCGTCGCTCTCTGAAGTGCAAGTGACAGCTCAGTGTTTGAGGGGAAAAGGACAATGCTCAAAAGAATGGGTGCAAGAAAATGATTATTGTAGTGGTCTGCCCAGATGTCACTGAAAAGGGTCCACCAGGCCCACCTGGATATTTTCTGTTATCCCGACAGGCCAGTCCAACCCAGATTCAGTACATCCCTAGTAGGGTTATAAAGGCCTTTCTGAGTGGGAAGCTTTAAATATCTCCTGTTTCTCCTGCTGTTTCCAATTTTAGAGTCTTCCCTTTCTTCTGAACTAAGCAAGTTGCAAAGCCAAGGTAATAGTACTTTCTGTGTCCTACATTATCTAATTAATTCCATCATTCATAAAGAGAATGTATTAATGGTGAATATTTTACAGCAGAACCAAAATGTTTACATACACTAAAGCTGGCCATACATGGGCTGACATAGACAGCTGACTGAGCAAATCAAGACTATGGGGGTTATTTACTAAAATCCAAATTTTTCTCATGTTTTTTTAAAAAGGGCCCAACAATTGGATCAGCCTGATGTCACCCACCTCAATGTGGGCATATTAGTGAAAGATCCTCTCATTTGGAGACCTTGCCAAACAAGTGTATTTTAATGTATGGCTATGTTTAGCAATAGTTGTCTGAAAATTGACTAGATATCTATGAAGCAGGTTAGAAAGTCTGAACAAAGGGCGTGCCCCCGAAACGTTACTCCACACGCAGGGCTTGGCCCACTTGTATTAAATCCTGAGTGCAAGTAATTTTCTTTCTTACCCAAGTGCAATTGAGGGTGCTGAACCCTTTTTACTGAGCACCGCACTAATATCCTTTGAGAGGCCAGGGTGTGCTGGTGGTCTTTATCTATTGCAGGTTAGAAAATCCCATCGGGCGAGGAATGTTAATACTCAATGAACCCACATCAGTGGGGAGGAATTTATTGCTTTTCTTAATTTGGCAATTTTTTTTTTTTAATATACTGTATATATTTTATTTCTAATCAATTACAATGCTAGCTTATTTTTTCCTGTGTAAAGTTAATATGAAAGGGCACAATTCATCAACTTTACACCTTGCCCTTCACCTCTCTAAAACTCTACAGGTCTCTGTTTTTTCTAAACGTATTCTGCTTTTAGTTTCAGATTCCTCTATTTCTAATGAAATAAGCATGCTGAAAATTCAAGGTAATAATACTGTGGGGGTTATTTATTAAAGTCCGAATGGCAAAAACTAGTGATGGGTGAATACATTTATGGCCCATAAAAAAATATGGCCCATTTTGACCCTGAAAAAACTTCGACTTCCCTTCGGTTGGTCTTTTTAAATTCGAATTTTAAAGTTTTTTAACTTCAAAATTGGACCCTTGATCAATATGCCCCCAGATCAATGGGAGAGGTCCCTATCCTATTTGGAAGTTTATGTGGTCTGTGCTGGAATTAGCCGAAGAAAATCTTTTTGGATTTTCTTATCTATGTTTGTCCATGATCCAATAAAATTGCGAAATTTTAATAATAAAAAAGGTCCAATCATGGATTTTAGTTTGGTCGGACTTTTTTCATTAAAATAGATTAATTCATATGTAGTAACAATCATCAGCAGAGCAAAAATATATTGCCATGAATGTGGAAATGAAGATCTTTGTATGTTCTAGGGATGCACTGAATCCCCTACATGCATAATAACTTAAAAATTTATTTTCCTGTGTTTGCTGCTGTCTGTTCTATTTGGGAAAATTACGAGCAGCACTATCTTATCTTGTTTGGCAGGGGAACAAGGGAGGAGAGAGGGAGTGGCTTAAAAATGACCCAGGACTGCTGCAAATCAAGCAATCAATTATATGTGCCACTATTGTACTGTATATTGTACAATCTGTGGTATTAAATACTAATTGCCTTCTGATTTCTCTACTGTTTTTGCCGTTTGACATTTCAGGTTCCTCAATTTCTGATGAAATAAACAAACTAAAAGACCAAGGTAATAATATCTTTCATGCTGCAAATGGACATCTGACATTGTTCTATCCTTCTACTTTAATTTGTTAAATTATACAGCAAGTATAGTCCTCTGAAGTAGCAATGAGCGAATTTATTCTCCAGGCATGGATTTGACGCAAACTTCCATAATTTGACACCTAGGAATTTTTTCATGAAACTTTGTCAAAAATTCACCACAACAAAAAAGTTGCACGCCTTGTTTATATAATATAAAAATATCTGGAACGGTCCAATTCCTATGACGGACGATTGGCGCCCTTTTGACTTGAATGCAAAAGTCTCAGAGACAAAAAACTCAGAAAGACAAAATAATCATTTGGCGAATTTATTTGGAGTTTCGCTAATTCTTTGCAAAGTGAAACAGGACAGATTTGCTGATCACTAAAATCAAGTACATATCTATAAGCAATAAAAAGTAGTCTCAAACATATACATTTTTCCTTTAAAGTGAAGTACAGCATTGTCTTTCTCTAGTCTGGGAACTGTTAGAATTCTTCCCTTATTGTTTTGCATTCTGTAGTAGTTATGAAGCAACTTAGGACATGGAGGTCATTTTCAGGTTTTCTTAATATGGAAGAATTTTGAGATTGAAGAATGGAATGCATTGTGTTCTGTCTAAAGTTCTGCCCTTTTAAATTTCAGATTCCACAATGTCTGGTGAAATAAACCAGCTAAAAAGCCAAGGTAATAACAATTTTGTTTGTGTAACTCTGTTTTCTTAACACACTCCTGTATAAGGTTCCTGTGACAATCCAGCAGACCGAGCCTAAAAGACCAAATTAATAATATCTTTCATACTGCAAATGGACATCTGACATTATTCTATCCTTCTACTTTAATTTGCTAAATTATACAGCAAGTATAGTCCTCTGAAGTAGCAATGAGCGAATTTATTCTCCAGGCATGGATTTGACGCAAACTTCCATAATTCGCCACCTAGGAATTTTTTCATGAAACTGTGTCAAAAATTCACCACAACCAAAAAGTTGCGCGCCTAAAAAATGTTCGGCGCCCTTTTGACTTGAATGCAAAAGTCTCAGAGACAAGAAACTCGGAAAGACAAAATTATCGCTGAGAACATTTTTTTGATGCCCATTGACTTCATTGCGTTTCGTGGATTTTTCGCCATTTGGCGAATTTATTTGGAGTTTCGCAAATTCTTTGCAAAGTGAAACAGGACAGATTCGCTGATCACTAAAAACAAGTACATATCTATAAGCAATAAAAAGTAGTCTCAAACATATACATTTTTCCTTTAAAGTGAAGTACAGCATTGTCTTTCTCTAGTCTGGGAACTGTTAGAATTCTTCCCTTATTGTTTTGCATTCTGTAGTAGTTATGAAGCAACGTAGGACATGGAGATCATTTTCAGGTTTTCTTAATATGGAAGAATTTTGAGATTGAAGAATGGAATGCATTGTGTTCTGTCTAAAGTTCTGCCCTTTTAAATTTCAGATTCCACAATGTCTGGTGAAATAAACCAGCTAAAAAGCCAAGGTAATAACAATTTTGTTTGTGTAACTCTGTTTTCTTAACACACTCCTGTATAAGGTTCCTGTGACAATCCAGCAGACCGAGCCTAAAAGACCAAATTAATAATATCTTTCATACTGCAAATGGACATCTGACATTATTCTATCCTTCTACTTTAATTTGCTAAATTATACAGCAAGTATAGTCCTCTGAAGTAGCAATGAGCGAATTTATTCTCCAGGCATGGATTTGACGCAAACTTCCATAATTCGCCACCTAGGAATTTTTTCATGAAACTGTGTCAAAAATTCACCACAACCAAAAAGTTGCGCGCCTAAAAAATGTTCGGCGCCCTTTTGACTTGAATGCAAAAGTCTCAGAGACAAGAAACTCGGAAAGACAAAATTATCGCTGAGAACATTTTTTTGATGCCCATTGACTTCATTGCGTTTCGTGGATTTTTCGCCATTTGGCGAATTTATTTGGAGTTTCGCAAATTCTTTGCAAAGTGAAACAGGACAGATTCGCTGATCACTAAAAACAAGTACATATCTATAAGCAATAAAAAGTAGTCTCAAACATATACATTTTTCCTTTAAAGTGAAGTACAGCATTGTCTTTCTCTAGTCTGGGAACTGTTAGAATTCTTCCCTTATTGTTTTGCATTCTGTAGTAGTTATGAAGCAACGTAGGACATGGAGATCATTTTCAGGTTTTCTTAATATGGAAGAATTTTGAGATTGAAAAATGGAATGCGTTGTGTTCTGTCTATCACAAATGTCCAAAGGAAGCAAAATACAGACAAAAGAGATCCTTGTCCTAGACATGAGCCCACCCTCACATGTGACATGCCCCTCAAATGGTTTAAAAATTTTAACATTTTTAATAGTTGCAACTTTTGAAGGCAATCCCGCTTTAAGATATGAAAAAAACACCAGCATTTTTTAGAACTTTTATGACTCTTCGTGATACAGGATATGATGTCACTGACATAAGATTGCGGAGGATGTAGCTTTATCTTATCAGTTCGCCAGGTCTAAGGTGGCAAAAGAAACTCTGGTGAAAGAGGTAATGTTCTATAAAACTCTATAAAATTGGTAACGATCATTCGTCTGAGCAAAAATTTGCCAAAGAAAATTTGCTAACAACTGTCTCTTTCACTAGCGGATTGTCCTCTACGCATGTTGGTAAATTGCCGATGTTCCTGCAGATGGGATTTCTGGTGAATTTTCGTTAGCGAGGCCACTTGGCCCTTTAGTAAATCTGCCCCATAGTCTCTTCGCTTAGGAAGATACAGGGAAATTGGATTTACAGCTTAGTGCCTCCAACTAGTGACCACTGAGGAGAACACCTCAGGGAAATTCCAATAGGAAAAAAAACACCAAAAGCTTTGCAGCAAACAAATATAAACATTAAATACCAATAGGAAAAATCAACAGCATCTAATACAATTAACACTGGGGAAATGTGGGGACATATCTGACTCACACATGCAGTCCTTTCAGTGTCACAGTCCCACACTCCACTCCAGATGGGAGTGGATATAATTGTAAATTCAGTCCCTGGCAATTTGTCTCTTCCCCAAGAAATCTGAAGCCATTCTATAACAAAAGTTAACTCAAAAGTGAACCACCTCATTGATCAAAAAATGCAAAAGTCAAAACAGGTAGTAATCAGCCTAGGTCAAGAAACAGGCAAAGAGTTGGAGCAGAATTGTTAAGAGATTAGAGAGGTACACCCGGGAGCTAGTAACACTAGAACAGTGATCCCCAACCAGTAGCTGGCGAGCAACATGTTGCTCACCAACCCCTGGATGTTGCTCCCAGTGGCCTCAAAGCAGGTGCTTATTTTTGAATTCCAGGCTTGGAGGCAAGTTTTGGTTGTATAAAAACCAGATGTACTACCAAATAGTCTCCTGTAGGCTGCCAGTCCACATAGGGGCAAACAAATAGCCCTTATTTGGCACCCCAGGATGCCTGTGTTTCTCAAAAATTCTTTTATTTTTGAATGCGGCTCACGGGTACAAAAGGTTGGGGACCCCTGCACTAGAGCCTGCCACAGGTTCAGGTCTGAGGTTTTAAGGGGAAGATCAAGAGGGAGTCACAGACAATGATCTGCCTCTGCAGATGTAGCAATGGAGAATGCTACCAGTCTCTTCAATAGTGGTGAGACCTCGAAACCCCAACACCCAAGGCTTGAATTGAAGCCCAGCTGCAGGGTATCCATTACATAAACTCTGATATTTCTGAAAATCAGTTAATTAAAAATGTCCTTAAAGAAGAGATAAAGCATCATAAATATGTATAAAACGGGTTTTCTGAGGATCACAGTAAAATAGTGTCAAAAATCACTCTGCACTGTGGATTATTATTGTTTTTTTTGTGATTCTATGCACTCTGCAAATGTGCAAAATAAATAATTTGTGTGATTTTTGTATCATCTTAGGGGCTGTACATACTTTTGTAATCCTATTCATATTGGAAAAGTTCAGAATTATTCTTTAGGATTAATTCTATTTTATAAGTAATGTGATTATAATAAAGCTTACGATTAGAATGTGGGGTCTTTAACTCATACTTTGGAAATCCCTGGCATATTGGGCAGAGATAGGGATGAGCAACAAAATGTTTGTTTTCACCAATGGCTAAATTTGCGTATTAGAGTTTTGGCACGCATTTGGTTTCAACAATAGTATTAGCATTTTTCTGTGCATTTTTTGCAGCAGAAAACTCCAATGCATTTGATGCAAGAAAAAAACGCTCATTACAGCATATTTACTAAAGGGCGAAGTGGCTAACGCTAGTGACATTTTGGCAGAAATCCAGTCTGCAGGGACATTGCCAATTTACTAACAGGTGTAGACGGCAATTCGCTGGCAAACTGGACCGTCACCTGCATTCATTCTCATTCTATCGCCAGGTGACTTTTTGATCTGGCAAACGGTCATTAATCCGCAAATTCAAAGTGCAAATTTTACTGAACATTACCTCTTTCACCAGAGTTGACTTAACCACCTCAGACCAGGTGAACTAGTAAAAATCTTCTGTCACTTACATCATATCCTGTTTGCCAGAAATGCATTTAAATTGTAAAAAATGCTGGCGACTTTTTCTTTTTTTTAAGTGGGATTGCCTGCAAAAGTCCTGACTATTGAACTTTTTCCGGTTCACATTTTTCCCCAGACATTTGAGGCCATGGAACATTCATTTTAGGGTGGGCTCATGTGTAGGGCATTATATGATCTCTTTATTCAGGTTCCTTGGACATTTGTAATGATAAGTGGCAACTTCAAACATTTGCACCAACATCTCTAATAAAGAGGTCTATACAAGTTTAATGTACACGCCCTATTCAAATTGACCTAAGCATAAGAGGACTAACGAAGTTTCGCTAGGCAGAAGCAATCGCTAGCGTAGTTTTGCTTTGAAACGCTCGCACTGTCGAAGTTATGCTAGCGAAAAGTCGCCAGTGTTTGGCAACCAGGATGCAACTTCGTCTTTTAGTAAATTAGCAAAGTGGTAATGAATGTTTGCCTGGCACAGTGGTGTGAAGCGGTCACTGGTAACAATTCGCCCTTTAGTGAATCTGCCCCGTTGACTTTATGCATTTAGCAAAATGTATGGTTTTCTGTGGTCAGCTTACTGATGACCCAACAGGGTATTGTTTTGATAGTAGCCAAATTGTCAGCTTGAACTTCATATACTTTAATTTTGTGTCTCTACATGGCACATACTTTGGTAAAATATAAATATCGGAAGACCCTTGTCATTAAAATTTACAATGCAATATCTTTATACTCAAGAACTAGTCTAATGTTTAGTCCTTTTTCATTTCAGATTCCTCTATTTATGGTGAAAAAAACAAACTAAAAAGCCAAGGTAATAATGTCTTTTATGTCTCAAATGCACAAATGACATGATATAATTTCTTAGTATTGGAATTATGGGAAAAATACGGTTCAGCAGACCATGAATTTGTCATATACATTCACTTTAGTTTGGTATATTCTCCCAATCCAGAATCCAGTTTAGTATTTCTGAGCTCTGTGCTGTCCCACAGGCTTATATTCTGGTTTATATTCTGTAAATGTTACAAAAAAAATTTTGAATATTAAAAAACATTAAATTCATTATTTTTCTATAACTTGTGTACCAATACTCCAAATAAGTCTTTGTACACTAAATAGCCATTCCTTTATCTTCCTTTGCTTTGATTATCGCAGACAAGATAAGAAAATGAAGTTTGCATTTATGGTTGGAGGGAATTCTTCACTACATGTAAACTTGACACATAGGGGCAGATTTATCAAGGGTCGAATTTCGAGGGTTAAAAAACCCTCGAATTCGACCCCCGAAGTTAAAGGGATACTGTCATCGGAAAACATGTTTTTTTCAAAACGCATCAGTTAATAGTGCTACTCCAGCAGAATTCTGCACTGAAATCCATTTCTCAAAAGAGCAAACAGATTTTTTTATATTCAATTTTGAAATCTGACATGGGGCTAGACATTTTGTCAATTTGCCAGCTGCCCCTGGTCATGTGACTTCACTTTAGCCTGCAGTTTAGGAGAGAAATGCTTTCTGGCAGGCTGCTGTTTTTCCTTCTCAATGTAACTGAATGTGTCTCAGTGGGACATGGGTTTTTACTATTGAGTGTTGTTCTTAGATCTACCAGGCAGCTGTTATCTTGTGTTAGGGAGCTGCTATCTGGTTACCTTCCCATTGTTCTTTTGTTTGGCTGCTGGGGGGGGGAAGGGAGGGGTGATATCACTCCAACTTGCAGTACAGCAGTAAAGAGTGATTGAAGTTTATCAGAGCACAAGTCACATGACTTGGGGCAGCTGGGAAATTGACAATATGTCTAGCCCCATGTCAGAATAAAAAATTGAATATAAAAAAATCTGTTTGCTCTTTTGAGAAATGGATTTCATTGCAGAATTCCGCTGGAGCAGCACTATTAACTGATTCATTTTGAAAAAAAAAAATTTTTCCCATGACAGTATCCCTTTAAATCCTTCGAATTCGAATATTGAATTCAAAGGATTTTAGAGCAAAAGCTTCAATCAAATAAAAATTGTTTGATCGAACAATGAAATCGTTCGAATCAAACGATTTTAAGCGATTGATCGAAGGGTTTTTATTTGACCAAAAAAAAACTTAGAAAAGTGCTGGGGAAGGTCCCCATAGGCTAACATTAGACTTCGGTAGCTTTAATTTGACGAACTATGAAGTCGTAATTTTTTTTAAAGAGACAGTACTTTGATTATCGAATGGTCAAATAGTCAAAACGATTTTGACTTTGAATCGTTCGAATTATTTGATTTGATCGAATTCGATCGAATTTGACCAATTCGATGGTCAAAGTACCCAAAAGATTACTTAGAAATTCGAATATTTTTTGATTCAAACTATTCACTCGAGCTTAGTAAATCTGCCCCATAAGCTTCAAAGAGCAATATCACTGTGGGTTAATGTATACTGTATGTGATGTATGTGGCTACTGTGTGATTTTTTTTGGGTTAACTTACTGTTTGGGGATTTCACTACACATAAAATAAAGGCAGTTTGTTTTTTTTTGTAAATTTAGAAAAGATATGTAATTTTATGGTTTTATGTAAAGAAGAAAAATGTTTGTTACAGAAGCTTGTAAAAGTGGCAAAAGTTTAAAAAACTCTGTAGTAATGTTGTGTAAAATATAATTAATAGAGGCAGTGTGGGACATCCTAGACAAGTTTACCCTGATCTGTGCTGTATACATTTTCCCCTTTTATTTTATAAAATGTTTAGTATTATATATTTTAATGTATGTCCCTTTGTAACATATTTTTGTATTCATGAAGTGTTATATGTTTATAATATTAAATATAAAATTTAATAAGGTTTGCCTTTTCTGCTCTAAAAGAACCAATAGCTTGAAAGTATGGAACTGTGTGCCTTAGCCTTCTGCATACTGTATGTTGATTAATAATTTGACTGCTGGTAGGAAGAGTGTGGGTTTCAATTACATTAACCATTTTAGTACTAGAGTTTCAGGTATCTCTCATTGCCAGGGTGTAAAAAGTGTAAGGGTGGTCATGAGTTTTCATATGAGTTTTGTGAGAATTGGTTGGTCTTTGGGGTGCTGTAATTCTAGTCCATCTGGTGTGCAAGGTCCAAAAACTCCTGATTTCTATTGAGGTCTAAAAAAGTGAAATTGAATTAGGAGAAATGAAGTTTCTCCTCAAATTGAATCTTTCATGTGAAAAACCATAAAATAATGTTTTCTCATGGATCTGAATCTGGCCTGTTTTGTGACAAAAGCAAATATCATAGTATAAACAACTTTGATTGACATATATTGACCTTCCCAGCACATATACAGTAACCAACCATTGTGTCTTTGTGAGCAGGCAAAATACACAGGGCTACAGTAATCTCCATAGTTACAGGGAAATTACCCAAGTCCCTCTTGAAAGCATTATCAGACTCATCAGACCATCACAACATCATTTGGCAGGGCGTTCTACTTCCTCACTTTGAAGAGCAACCTAAGCTGCTTTAAAAAAAAGTTATTTTCCTCTAGTCTAAGGGGCACATTTACTAAGGGTCAAATATCAAGGGTTAATTAATAAAATAAATAAAACCGTTGATCGAATGATTCGAAGGATCCATTGATCGAACGATTTTCATTCGATCATAAAATTGTTATGAAGCCTATGGGGACCTTCGCCATAGGCTAACATTGCACCTCGGTAGGTTTTAGGTGGCGAAGTAGGGGGTCGAATAGTCGAACAATTTTTAGTTCGAACCGTTCGATTCAAAGTCGTAGTCGATGGTCGAAGTAGCTATAAAAATCACTCAAAATTCGTTTTTTTAATTCTATTCTTTCACTCGAGCTAAGTAAACGTGCCCCTAAGTGGTTGGCCTCTGGTGTGTTTATCCTGTATATGGGAAAAAAAGATCCCATGCCCCCTCTCAAGTGTCTTTTTTCCAGAGAAAACAACCCCAACCTTGACAGTCAACCTTCCATCCCCTTAACCAGTTTAGGTGCATGTCCCTGCACACTTTTCAGCTCATTTATATCCCTCTTAAGGACTGGAGCCCAAAACGGCACTGTATACTCCAGGTGAGGCCTTGCCAGGGACCTATAAAGAGGCAGAATTATGTTTTCATCCCTTGAGTTAATTCCCTTCTTTGCAAGACAGAACTATATTTGATTTAGTGGCCCAGAATCACACTGCCCAGAATTAGACAACTTGTTATCTACAATAAACCTCTAGATCCTTATCAACTAAGGAAAACCCCAAAACACTTCCATTTATATTATCTCTGCCAAAGTGCATCACCTTGCATTTACCAACACTGATCTTAATTTTCCAGTTTGCTGCCCAGTTTTCCAGTTTAGTCAAATCACTCTGCAAAGTGTACATGTTCTGCACAATTTAGTATCATCTGCAAAAATAGAAACAGAACTTTCAATGCCCACCTCCAGGTCATTAATAAACAAGTTGAAAAGCAAGGGACCTAGTACAGAGCCCTGGGGTACTCCAGTAACAACACTGGTCCAATAAGAAAATGTTCCATTTACCACCACTCTTTGTAGTCTATACTTCAGCCAGTTCTCTATCCAGGTACAAATACTATGTTCCAGGCCAACATTCCTTAATTTAACCAGTAACCTTCTGTGTGGAACTGTATCAAATGCTTTAGCAAAGTCTAAGTAGATCACATCCACTGCCATCCCAAGGTTCCTGCTCAACTCCTCATAAAAGGCATGTAAATTTGTCTGGCAAGATCTGTTACACATAAAAACATGCTGGCACGAACTCATATTTTTATGATTTGCAATGAAGTCAAGTACTATATCCCATAATACTCATTTGAAAAGCTTTCCTACCATGATGTGAACACAGGATGCCTTTAATTATTGGGTCTTGTATTTTGTTAATTTTAATACTTCTCTTGGTGGTCTTGTATGTGTGTGAGTTTAAAGAGGTTTGTTACTTGTGCAGTGCATATTTAAAAAGTGCTGACCAGATCTATGACTTAAACCAAATTCTAATTTTGTTTGTGGAAAACCAAATTTTGATTTGGTGGAACTTTATGAGCTTTCTGCAGAGACACTGGTGGTCCTTAATACAAATAATTGGCATATTGACAGAACTTTTGTGCTGCTTGTAAAATACCATCACCTTTGACACTATTTTGTTTAATTTGACCATAGTCCTTACTGAATAATTCAGCTTTAGAATTGTATTTATTCTTGCAATTTGGTTCATACATTTCTAGTTCTGTTGCGATAAGTTTGCATTAGAAATGTGGTAAAGGGGGGAGGGGGCGTTTCTACACGCGAGCAGAAAGGAAGCATAAAGGGAAAGTTCCGTGCCCTTGCTAAATTTATCCTGCTATATTTCCGTTCCCAGCGGGTAAACAAAAGTCGGAAGGGACAATAAATACAGCTAAAGACTGCCACAACACCCGATGGCAAGCACAAAAAAGAATCGCGGACAGGTGAGCCGACACTGTCCAGATCCCCTGCACGCGGGTTCCCAAGATGGCGCACGCAACTGCATGGCACCTATTAACACTATGCAAAGGCCCAACAGCACAATAGAAAGCTCCGGCCGCAGAAATATTGCAGTATCCGCGGCTAAGAAGCTGGGGAGATACGCCAGGGACCAGATGCATGCCAGCACTTCCCAGGATAGTGGTGATGTTGCTTCCCCTCCGGCCTCTCCATATAATTCTCCCATACCCTATCCATACCAAGACCAAAGCAAGGACTCTCAGCAGGCTGCACTTGGCCAACCCACGCTAGCAGAGGTAATGGCTCTTATTTCTACTAACCATGCAGTTACAATCAGCAAATTCGACGATCTTAAAGCCGATCTTGCTCTACTTAAACATGATGTGCAGAAAATTAGAGAGAGCACAACAGAGGCAGAAAAGTGTATTAGCACTCTGGAGGATACCTTAGTCCCCATACTTGATAACATCAACAATATGACACAGCTAATAAGAGACCTCACAGCTAAAGCAGACGATATGGAGAAATGCCTGCGTAGAAAGATTGGTGGGTCTTACTGAAAGAGCAGAAGGGGGCACCCCTGAACATTTTGTCGAGAATTGGCTTAAAGAAAAGCTGGGCGAGCCCATAGAATTCCATAGAAGGTCTCTCATTGCATGCTTGCTAAACTACAGGGATCGAGACCAGGCACTCTTGGAAGCCAGGAATCAATAAGAAATCACGCACGACAATGCAAAAGTATCCATCTACCCCAATTTTTCTATCGAAGTACGCAAACAGTGCCTGAAATTTACTGAATCCAAGAGGAGATTACACCAGCACAACCTACCCTATGCCATGCTTTTCCCGGCCAGATTAAGGGTTCAAGCAAATGACCAAACATATTTCTTCACAAGGCCAGAAGATGCAATTCACTGGCTCAATGCAAAAGCCATTCGATCGCCACGCCGCTAAAGCACAATCTCAAGCAGCACCTACAACCTTCAATCTACCTACTCCATTGGGAATGTTTATCCTACCTGTGAGCATGGGACACACAAATTTAATTGACTCCAAGACTTCATATTGTTGCTATGACAGCAGACCGTAACCATAAGTATATTTGCTCTTGTTGGGGGATAGATCCACTTCTAATGTTGGGGATGGCGGTGGATGGGGTGGGGGTATGGTTATGTTCACAGTTTATGTTTTTTTCCCCTCATTCTCCTTACCTGCTTCAATACTGAATGTGTGTGGTATCAGCACTTAACGTCAAAAATCATGATAAGTCATACAGTGCATTGGTGGCCTTTAATAGGCCCTTATCTTTTATCTTATGCCAAATGTCTAGATTGAATGTTATGTCATGGAATGTCAGGGGTTTTGGCAGCACTATAAAGTGTAGTTTGGTCTTTCAATTCATAAAGCAACACAACCCTCATATAGTGTTCCTCTATACACACTTAGATGGCAGCAAGCTTATGACCCTCAAAAAAAGATGGTTGGTGGCAGCATATCATGCCACATATTCAACCTACTCAAGGGGAGTTACAATCTTAGTTAATAGAACATGTCCCTTTACCTTGCTGCACCTAATATATGACCCAGAGGGCAGATTCCTGTTCAAGCCCGCACCCTGGTCAATATCTATGCCCCCCCCCAACGTTCTCAGACTAAATATTGTATACTATTATGTACAAGTTAGCCAACTTGCCTGATGCTCCGCTTTTGCTAATAGGAGACTTCAATGCAGTGTTGGATGAAAACATTGACAGACTCCTTATACCCTCCCATTCAGATAATGCCTTTCATAGATGGTTTGATGCATTTGGGCTCAAAGACTTATGGAGATATAGGAACCCAGGGATTGCTCAATTCACATGTTATAACCAAGCACATTTTACTTTGTCACGCATCGATATGGCCTTAGAAGCGGCACTATCTATTATCAATAAGCATACAGCCTATTCAGGTTTGAAAATTAACTGGGCGAAAATCTACTCTATTTCCTATTGATACCCCCGACCCACGTACATCACCTGACCTGAATGGGTTACAGTGGACCTTGTCTTTTAAATATCTTAGGATTATGGTCCATACAGACCTTAAATAGTTCATGGACCTTAAACTCCAACCCTTAATACTCACTCCAACCCTTAATACCTGGGACAAGCTGCCTCTAACGCTAGTGGGACGTATTAATCTATTTAAAATGATTGTTACCAAAATTCTTGTACATCTTTCGGCAAACTCCTATTAGTATCCCATTACAGTTTTTCCAGAAACTCAAATCGCTATTGACACACCTATACTGAGGGGCAAACCCAACCCAGGGTAAAGGCAACAAAACTGCAACTTCCCACAGACAAAGGGGGACTGGCAGCACCCAACATGTTTCTGTACTACCTAGCAGCCAGGTTAACAACAGCATGGTGGTGGGCCTCACCAACAAGGTTAAACCCAGCTACTATTCTAGAAGCTTGAGTGATAGGGTCATATGAGGGACTTAAAAATGTATTATACAGAGGCACTACCCGCTCACACAATATTACAGTCCCAATAAAGGCTGTGGTTCAGGCCTGGCGTACAGCGCTCCAGCTATTTCCAAGACCTACCAACCATATGTCACCCTATGCCCCTCTCTGGTGTAACCCAAACCTATCACAGGTACAAACAGTACCAAACCCCCAATTGTGGGCCAGTTTCAATATTAAGTATGTTAAAGATGTCTATGTAAAAGATGTTATATGTGATTTTCAGTATCTAAAGGACAAGTTTCATGTTCCGAATTTCACGCTGTTTAGATTTTTCCAACTGAGACATGCCTTGACGTCTCAAGCCAGTGGTCACATCATTGATACATCCTCAAGGTGCATAGAAGATGGGGTCCACAACCCTCAACTCACTAAACCATTGTCCACGTTTTATGCCCATATAATACTATCCTACCCAGTCCCAGAACTCACTTCTCTTAGACAATGGTAGCAGGACATTCCTCGTATAAACAAGGATATTTGGCTGGACATTCTGGACTCACATCACAAGTATCTAATTGGAGCTAGAGACAAATTACTCCAATTCAAGGTTCTGCACAGAACCTCTCTCACTCCCTCCAGATTACACAAAATTTCACCACAATACTCAGAGGAATGCCCAAAATGTCACCAGGTTCCGGCAATTTTATGCATATGTTTTGGTCATGTAACAAAATACAACAGTTCTGGAACTCTGTTTCTAATTACACATTTGAGGTCACAAACATTCCAGTTCAACTTGACCTGTTAATTATGCTACTTAACCAAGTGGAGGATTTGGCCCCAACAAGGGCAACAAGGACTCTTTCAGTAGATTTTATCTACTGCTGCAAAAAAACGTATAGCGATGAAATGGAAAGCGCAAGACCCCCCTTCACTTGCCATGTGGAAAAAACAGGTTAACTCAGACATTCCTCTCAATATACATTAGAAGAGGTTGTCCTGAAAATTTAAAAAAAAACATGGGGCATGTGGTCAGAGGCCCAACCGAATCTTATGGTATAAGGTAAAATACACAAATGCACGAAGAACATACTGAGGCCCAGACATTCCTAAAACTAGACGACCCCATTGCACAGATACTTGACTCTCTTTTCTAGACATTGCAGTGAAGCAAGAAACCACACATTGTACTCCCAAATCTCATATATCCTTTAGTCATCCTAAGCAGATGTTTGAACCCCTCCCTGTTAGATCAAGGAAAGTAGAAGCCCATGCAGCAAGTGGGTAAGATACTCAGAAACCTATACGAACTCCTGTATAACTTAATAACCCACTTGCCCAATACATAAGGTAGACACAGCAGGGTTTCAAAACAGAGGATGCTTATAAATTATATGTATAACTGCTGTTAATGTCTATACTGCATTTACCTGTACTATTATTGCAATAATTATTTGTGAAATACTAATGCTATTCTGGAATACTTAATACACTTCAATTGTTAAAAAAGAAATGTGGTAAAGCTTTCCCTAAATTTTCAGTGTAAGAATACAATCTATTTGACTGTGACTGTTAAGGATTTTGTTTGATAGTTATCCACCCAGGTATATCTAGAGAGATCAAAGTTCATCCTACACTATAGGGGTTATTTACTAAACTTTGAATGCCAAAAATCCGAAAATTTTTTAGTTAGTTGTTAGTATAAAATCAGAATTTTTATTGAAAAAAAAATCACGAATTTTTCAGATTTTATTAAACCCTGAGGACGGAAAAGTCAAAATCTTAAAATCAGGCATCTCAGACATGTTGAGGTTACATATAAGTCAATGGGATAAGTCCTAATGATTTTATGATGTGCACTGGGTTTCGTGCAATACCTCAGAGTTTTCGGGCAAAAAGTATAAGAAATCTGAGTTTTCGGGTGAAAAATCTGAAAATATAATGAAAATCGGGTGGAAATTCAGAAAAATTTGTTTTTTCAGGATTTTTTCAGATTTTTTCCCCGCAAACAAAATTTTTGGGAAAGTGTTTTTCAGAAAAAATTTAGATAAATTCAGACTTTGATAAATAATACGAGTTTGGAATCTTTTTATCCTGTCATAAAACCTGTATTTCTGGGGGTTTTTTTGCAAATCTTCAGCACAGTGTCTGTTTTCTATTTGCATAAGCAGGCTCTGGGGCTATATATCAAGTGTAAAGCATGTACAGTATTTGCTTTTGTTCATCCTATGCAAAATAGAGGGAATTGTGGGGGATTGTGGGAAGATAACATAAATTCTCTAATATTATTATTATTATTGTTAGGGTCATCCATAAGTACAAGAAGGGATGTCAGCTGCAGAAGATTGCAGAAAACAGACGCAGACCAGGAGTCTTATTTGTTCTGTTCTACCATATTGGTGGACAGACCGTTTATTTATAGGTTGAGTACATACAGAATTAGTTAATGATTCTGCTTTAAGGTGGGTTAGGATGGTTTCCCACCATAACCAATTAGAAAAGAGTATTCAGATTCAGAAATAACAAGTATTGAATGACCGTTCACCTAGTCCTGTATAATAGGACCAACCTTGAACAGTTGTTTTTTTAAGCTAAAAGAAAGGATAGTGCTTAGTGTCATGCTGACATACTGTACAATGTGGTTTCTGCTAATAGAGAAAAGACTTAGCTTAAAGTGGTATAAACCATGTATTAGATATGATATATGTGATTACAATAAAAGCCACAGTCATTAATATTTGTTAGGATTTTCAATGGGTAACTGTACAACTAAAATCACAGAGACACCTATATATTTGTATATTTAAGTAAACGTATTATAATAAAAATCAATGTAATTATGTGTCCATTTATAATAGGAATGAATATTAAATACAGATGCCTCTATAACAATATAAAATATGTATTATAACATGGGTAGGTTTAGTGTATGAGGATTTGTGTAAGCATCTAGATAAACTGAAATATACACAAAGCCAAGCAGGATAAATGTCAACTGTGCCTCACTGCAGTTTGCTTCAACAGTTCATTTTCATTGTCCCGATTATTTGAATGACATCATTTTCTCCTTTTCTCCTTTCCTTATATTTATTTTCGGTCTCCTGTCATTTAGTTTGCTTTTTTAAGATCACTTCTTTTTATTTGATTCTCAGAGACCTGCTGTGGCACATGCCCGAGTGGCTGGAAAAAGATTGGTACCTCCTGTTTTTACATCTCAACAGAGACTGCCACATGGGAAAACGCACTAAATGCCTGCAAAGATTTACAGGCTCTGCTTCTGATCCCTAGGGATATGACAGAAATGGTAAGCAGCCCCCCCCCCCGTGTATCTTTAGTTTCATGATTAGAACAAATAAAAATGGCAGCAGTTACCATCAAATGTCATAAAATGGGAAATAGTGTACAACTGTGTGGCTTTAACACATTTGCCTCTAGGGGGATACACACCTACAGACACTTATTTAGTAATTGATAATCTCAAGTACTGAGCAGGGCCGGAGCTAGGAGTAGGCAGATGAGGCACCTGCTTAGGGGTCAATGCTGTGGGGGTGTTGGGCAGGTGCCTGTTCCAGATTCACTCCCCTCTGCAGCTCTCACCTACCCCCTCTGTCGCTTGCTCCTCCCCTCTGTCCCACCCTCCCTCACCTAGAGCGCCCGGTAGGCTTTGCCCGGCCCTCGTACTAAGCCTAGTAGCTATACTGAAAGACTGCCATTCCAATCTTCCCAGGTCACATTTAAAGGAGAAGGAAAGCTAGCAAAGCAGTTTATGTCCAATAGATTAGCCACAATAGTGCAAGCTATAACACTATTTATTTGGTGGAATGCTTTACCATACCGGAGTAAACAGCTCTAGAAGCTCTCTCGGTTTGTTTAGGATAGCAGCTGCCATATTTTCTTGGTGTGACATCACTTTCTGCCTGAGTTTCCCTGCTCACTCATAGCTCTGGGGTCAGATTACAACAGGGAGGGAGAGAGGAGCAAATTGAGCATGCTCAAGGCCGCGACCCTGGAGGTTTAAGATGAAAACAGGAAGTCTGATACAGAAGACCATGTGTACACTAAAGAAGGAAAGAAATGTGGTGTTTCTTTTGACAGAGGACTCAGATCAGCATTATTTTGAGTGTTTACTGGTGTAATTATATAGACCTTTCTGATACAACTTACTTAATTTTAGCCTTTCCTTCTCCTTTAATTATACAAAGCTTCATCTCAGATCCACCCAAATGCACATTCCTGCAAGATCCACCAGTTGCTTAGGCTAACACTCACATCCGTATCTGCTCACTCAGGTCAAAGTTTCAGCATATAAAAATGTACAGTGAGTATTTACCTCTTTGTTCAAGGCATGTGTGAATGGACTTACTAGTCGAAAATCAAGACACTGGATTGGGCTGAAAAGAGAATCCAGTAACACATGGAGGTGGCTGGATGGGACTCAAATGACCTTTAGGTGGGTACAAGTTATCTGTGTATTAATTGCCATCACTGAATCATTTAAGTTAATTAAGCATTGGAAAATGCAGAAGGGATTTTTATTTTGCTTCTAAGGGGCCGATTTAACAACGTTCTGGGAAAGTCCGTTTCTCAGGGTTGGGCTTTTTAGCGCATTTTCTCATAGTACCTTAATCCTTGATCTTGTTGTAATTTATCAAGTGTAAAATCCATAAAATTAACAAATACAAAAGTAAGGCAAGTAAAAGTTGTGGAGGTTATGTAAAAAATCAGTGGTTTTAGAGATCTTTTTTGTACAAACATTCTTTTGTTCATGAAAATGTAGTGGTTCTCTGTTTTTTTTTTTCTGATCGTTCAGAACCTGTTTTTGTTTGTGCTTTTTATAATAGGATCTTTTAATAGCTTTTATGTCCTCTGTGGTTTTAGAGAAAATGAGTTTAATCGTGGTTTGAAAAATCAAGAATACCCTTAAAATTCAATGTTTAAAGGAGAAGGAAAGTCTTTTTCAACTTGGGGTTGTCAAAGTTAGGCATCCCCAAGTGATCATATTTACTAACCTGAAACCCTCGGCCGGTGCTCCTATAAGGAGAAAACTGCAGCAGCCCGGAATTCTTCCAGCGAGCACCACCGATCGATCCTTTTCCAACTTCTTCTTTCTACAGACGCATGCGCAGTAGAATGAAAAAGCCAACTTTTTCATTTAAGTTTGGCTTTTCACGCTACTGTGCAAGCCCAGCCACAAGAAGAAAGAAGAAGCCGGAAGAGGATCGATCCATGGTGCTCACTGGTATAACCCTGGGCCGGTGCAGTTTTCTGCTGAAAGGAGCACTGGCCCGGGGTTTCAGTTAAGTAAATACAATCACTTGGGGGTGCCTAACATTTGGCACCCATCTTACTAGGTAGCACTGCTAGGATTCAATTGACCTTAGCAACCGGGCACTGATTTGAATAAGAGACTAGAACATGAGTAGCAGAGGCCTGAATAGAATGATGAGTAATAAAACATTTTTTAGATGGGGTCAGAAAGCTGGAAAGAGTCAGAAGAAGAAGAACGCAAATAATTAGTAGTGTAACTACTCACCGGCAAGGCTTGGTACAGGGCACCTGAGTACTCCTGTAGGGCCCTCCCCAGCATGAATTGTGTTTTTGGAATGGGCACTGTAAAATCTCCCCCTGCCCAGCAGCCCACAATAACTTATCACGGCTTTAGTGGGCCCCATGGAGGTGCAGGTCCGGGTGCAATCATACCCCCTATACCTCTGATAGTTACACCACTGCAAATAATTCAAAAACTATAAAAAAAAAATTAAAAAGTTGCTTAGAATTAGCCATTCTATAACATTCTAAAAGTTAACTTAAAGGTGAACCAACCCTTTAACTCAATAACATATTGGTGGGTATAAAATATATATTTTCCCCCATAAATCAATTGCATTTGAATTGTTTGTGCAGCAACTGGTCCAGCGATGAGCCAAATAATGATAGCGGTCAGGAGAACTGTGTGGAGACTATGGATGGACCCTGGAACGACAATAATTGTGACATCAAATTGTGTTATATCTGTAAGAGAACCTTGAGCTGCTGAGACAGACATGGTATTTAGCTTCAACATTGTATAAAGCCTGAAGTGTCAGGTAACCATGGTTTTTAGAAATGACAATAAAGCTCCAAAGAGATGTTTCCTAAATGTTCATTTACAAACGTATTTGTTTATCAATTCATAGCTAATCCATGTGAAAATACAAAAAAGCTGATTGAGCAATGCTCATTTAAGTTTCTGCTGAGAAGGTGAATAAATAAAAGTATCTAAAAAAATTTAATTTTCATTAGGCAGACACAAAGGAAAATACAGACTGGATGTACAGTATACTTGCCTATTAATGGCGTCCAAGAAGATTCAGATACGTCAAAGATAGTTACATAATGTTATCTAACCTTATAACATTGCACTTGGATAGGAGTAATGGCTGTGTTTGGGCAGGATGATGACTCATATAATGCAATAATGTATTATTACTCACATTCTTATAATGTTTAACAGAATAAAAACGTACCCTGTGTGTCATTTCAGTGTGTTACATTATGGAAATACAAGAACAAAACCAAAAAGTCTGTGAATGGGATCCCACCTGAGCCAATACAATTAGAATACCTCATTTTTCCTCACTATTGCATGACCTACACACAATGTACAATAGGTGATTAGTTGGTCTGTAGGCAGAAGTCAAGATCTTCAGATTTGCCCACCTTTTACTCATTAGGCAATTGCCTGTAAATATGAGACAACTGTCCCCAACCTTTCTTACCCATGAGTTACATTCAAATGTAAACAGAGTTTGGGAGCATCACAAGCATGAAAAAGGTTACTGGGGTGCCAAATAAGGTAAGTGATGGGCTATTAGCCCCTACAAGGACTGGCAACCTACAGGAATGTGAGAACATCTGGTGGTCTAGTGGTGCAGCGGGGATGCCCACCTCCTCCTCTTTTGTCGCACGTTATTCGTATGCATGTGCTGTCAGTGATGTCATCTAGCTTGGAGCAAATTTTAAATATTTAAAGGCACCGTGTTCCTATTAACATTAACAAAGTAGGTCTATTTCCTAATAGTTCCTGGGTGCTCTTATTGTTCTGATCTCTGTAATTTGACCCTTTCCTGTCCCTGACTTAAGCTCTGCCTGTTTACTGACCATTCTTGTGGATCCTGATTTTGTATTGTGCTACTGTTGGTGTTGACCCTGGTCTGTAACCTCAACTACATCCCTGACTCCTGGCCTGACCCTTGACTGGGATGCCAGGGGCCCACCAGAAAACCTTAGGCTGAGGGCCCACTTTGTAAACTATTATATCTCCTCTCCTCACTCAACCTCTTTATTCTCCTAATCTCTTTTCTCTACATACTATACTCTGTTCTTCCATTATTAAGCATCTTTGTTCCCACAAAGGAATAGGGAATGACCATGAAATAGGCCAAATGGTTAGAAGCAAGAGGCCCACTGACACCTGTGCCCACCAGGAGTTTTCCTGGTATCCCGGTGGGCCAGTCTAACACTGCCCTTGACTAGATTCCTTGTTCAGTTCCCTTGTCTGCCCAGTCCTCTCCCCTTGGCCCTCTCACTTTAAGACATGGTGGTATCCAAGTAGTGAAGGGCTCCTCCTGAAGAGAGAGGCGACAGTCAAGGCAAAAGTGTGAGCCGTGAACGGGATCTGGGTGTTAGTTCTGGGTTTAGGGACTCCTTACGTTACAAGGGGACTCTGTTTGGCAGTACACCTGGTTTTGTGCAACTAAAACTTGCCTCCAAGCCTGGAATTTAAAAATAAGCAACTGCTTTGAGGCCACTGGGAACAACATCCAATGGGTTGGTGAGCAACATGTTGCTCCTGAGCCATTGGTTGGTAGTCATTAACTTACAGCCAGTTCCAGAAGATGATTTGTTTAATTAACATTTTCAGGATGCCCCTGCAAGTTCTCTTATTCTCCTGCTGCCTGATGTAATTTCATTTGAATACCCCTGTATCAAAATGTCACACTTATTTGTTAAATTTACTGTGTTGTGAATTTACTAATATACAGTAGAATTTGCTTATAAAGATCAAGATCTATGTAGGTAGGCTGGCTATTTTTTGGCATTTCGCTAATTTTTGGGGCGTTTTGTGTATTATTTGCTGAAGCAAAACATGACAGATTCACTCATCACTAATGAGGCCCTAATTAGGGGGCCATCTGCAAGTATTTTGGATGTCCTCCTAGTGTTAGGTAATTAGCGTGTTACCTCATTTTAATTCATATGGCATTTGTTTAAAAAGGAAAAACTAAGATGTGAGCTGCCATTGTAATCCCCTTGGGTACCACAAAACTGAGCCAATTATTTTCCCAACAGAAAGGAAGGCAGAAGCTATCCATGATATACCGATATCAATATCTAAACAAGAGTTTCGAGGATTTCTTAGGATGCTCAGTTTATACCACAGGTTCCTTTTCTCACAAGGCAACAGTTGGAAAAATCCCTTCATTGTTTGCTTGGAAAAGAATATCTATAAAACTGGACTCTTTCAGAAAGTTAAACAGTTACTCACATATGACTCCTCCTTGTTCACTATGATGATAATAGGCCTCAATGGACCACTCCTTGGTACCTAAGACTGTGCTTGTTCCTCCTACCCAGCTTTGATCCAGTTGCAACTCCTAGAATTCCTGGTAGTGCATGGATTACATGAGGCTCATCCTCTCAGGTGGCCCCTCACTCTAGGTTGGAAGAAGTGTTAACCACAGTGAACAAATCCCTCCATAACTTGGGTACCCATGGTTCTTAAAGGAACAGTTCAGTGTAAACATATAAACTGGGTAAATAGACAGGCTGTGCAAAAAAAATGTTTTTAATATAGTTAAATAATAATCTATAAACGCTGGAGTGACTGGATGTCTAACAGAACAGAACACTACTTCCTGCTTTTCAGTTCAATAACTCTGAGTTATTCAGCGACTTAAAGGCCACATGGCACATAACTGTTCAGTAAGTTTGCAACTGAATCTTAGCAGCAGCAATATATTCTTATGGATGATGTGATCCTTTTGTTATTTAGTAGTATATGGTTCACCTTCAGAGTAAGGCACTGCCAGACCTTCAAACTTTCACAAATCCTAGATATGACTCTGGAGAAACAATTGCTTGTAAGTGATTCATTTATTCAAAGTTGCACGACATGTTTCGGGCCTAGTGGCCCTTCCTCAGGTGTGTGTACAAACTGTGGGTAACCCAAATGCCTTTTAAAACCAACAAAAACAAACAAGTGTGTCCATTCCCATGTGGCTAGACACATTCACATACATTGTAACAAAACTCTCTGACAGAACACTGCTCTCTTACAGAACACAGGCACTGCTCCGATATCTGATATTGCACCAAAAATTCAGTAATGTTATACCTTCAATATCCATTATACAGTATATGTTACAACTGTTGGTAGTCTCTTACCTTCCAAGTAAGAAGTCCAAGATGTATATTAAACAACGCTGAAAAGACAAAGAATTGTATTACAATTTACAAAAAACACTTAAAGCTTTGTGCATCATTTAATCCTAATGGCTTAAGTGTATTCAGGGCATCAATCCATTTCGCTTCCTGTTGGAGTAACAGTCTCTTCCTATCCCCACCCCTTTTTGGAGAAGGGACCTCTTCCAACACTTGCCATCTCAAGTTAGCGCTATTATATTTGTTTTAAAAAAAATGTTTTCCCACGGGTGTGTGTGTTTTTATTTTGTTCGGATTGTTATTAGTTATAGACCTTTTATGCTGATTTATCCTTATTCGTATTTTTCTGGATGTTTGGCCCACATACATCTTGCCCATGGGCATTTAAGACCATATATGACATAATCTGAATTACATGTGGCACATTGCTTCACTTTTATTTTGTTACCCCGTAATGAATGGGTTATGTGTTCACGCTTAATGATGGAGTTTCAGCATCCACAGTTAAGGCATGGGAAGGTGCCTACCTTGGTGGTACCTAGAAATCTTGTGGTTTTCTGTTTGCATCTCCGGTCAGACTTGACTAGTCTGTCAGCTAAATTTCTACCCCGTTTGTATGAAAAGATATGGAGGTCCTTGCCGTACTTCCCCAGAGAGGGGTCTTTCTGTACTATAGGCCAATATTGGCAAATTAGATTTTGCAAAAAAAATGTTATTTTGCACAGTCTGTCTATTTACCCAATTTTTATTTTCATACTGAACAATTCCTTTAAAACAAACAGATCATTCTTTATTTCTGAATCTAATACAGTCTCTTTGGTATCACTTCACATATGCTTCAAATAGTTACCTTACCAAATGGTATTGGGCACAGGAAGAGTTTTAGTTATAATCCAGTGGTAGTACTCACTTACAGGTGAATTAGTCCCTAGTGCTAGTGTCACGACCGGCACCCAAAATCCATAACAGGTGATTGGCTCTCTGGTCTTGGCTCTGCTTTTGCCTGTAGCAGCCGCCTTTCACTTCGGGAGGAGCCCTACACTGATTAGGTGCCACCAGGTCTTAATAAGAGAAATGCCAAGCAAAAATTATGAACTAGCAATGGGGCACGGTTGTTATAAAGCCTTTGGAAGGAATTCACAGTTCATGGAATAGACAAATGCATAGTCAGACAAGCCGGGGTCGGTGCGAACAGAGTTCAAGCAGGGTCAGACAGGCAGTGGTCATGTGGGCAGAATTTAAGAGAGGTCAGATAGGCTATAGTCATGCAGGCAAGGGTCAATACCGGTAGAATCAGAATAGTCAGTCAGGCAAGGGTCAGGATAATCAGAGTTCAGTGTAGTCAGGCAGGCAAGTGTCAGATTTGGCAGAGTTCAGAATAGTCATGCAGGCAAGGGTCAAAACAGGAATCAAACAGAATCAGAATCGCACCCAGTAACTAACAAGTTAGACCTAACAATGGGCAATGAGTTTGTGCACAGAGTCCCTTTAAATATTTGAATTTTGCGCCATTGCAATGACGTTATGACGCTCGTGACGCATCAAAACCCAGAAGTGCGCGCCGCTCCCACCATAGGAAACCTGGCAAGGAAGAGGAGCAGATCATCGCGGCGGGCGTCCCCGCCGGGCCCATTGAGTCCTCACAGCTAGAAGGATGCACACAGTTCTGCTTATTCCAAGAATCTCTCTATCCCTGAGACCTACAACTTGAGTCCCTATGCTAGCAGTAGACACCGCAGGATACTAACCCTTTTGGTCTCTTTGTTGGAGCCTCTGGCTACTCGACTAACTACCCTGAGCCTAACACTCACTAATAGAGAAAGCTATTACAGAACTTTTTTTACACTATCTACCCTCACTGAGGCCTACCGCCATTAAGTGATGTCCAAAGAGAAAAAACAAGATGTGACTCCAGGGAACTTTAACCAAGAAGGGGAAATAGCTCTTCCTCCAAAATGTGAACCAAAACTAGCCCTTGGCCGGATAAACCCTTATGGGAACTGATTAAAGTAAAGGTGAGTATACACTTTACCATCCTATCCTACATACAGATGCATCCTCTCTTATAGGTGTGGTGCTTTTCTTTGACACATAATCCCAAATGGTAAAGAATCACAGTTGGTTACTTCTCTAAACCTATGACACATCCAATGAGAATCTATGCACACATCAACAAAGAAGCATTATATGTCACAACTGGTGGTAAAAAGTTGCATAACCTCCTTTAAAGGCATACATTTGAATCTATGTGGATCACAAGTCACTTGCGGGGTCGCTATCAAGTGATACTACTACGTATAACGTAGTATTATGTGAATCTTATTCACCTCAAAAGATATTTCTGGATCATAAAATTGATGGTCTGTATTGGTAACCTGGCTTCTTTGGGCAAGATTTAGCTTTCCAGATGGTGGAAACAATATGTTCAATGGCAGTGGTGTACACACAGAGGATTTTGTCTTGGGCTGCTACCAGATTCCCTTTCCTGGTGCTCATGGTCATGTAAGGGTGTAAGGGAGTAAAGGGTTAATGCCCCGCCATCACCATGGCAACCAACCTTCACTGGAATGACGAATATCCACACGATGGTAAAATCACAAAAATGAAGAACTTTTATTGGTAATGCTTTCCAGTATCCATTAACTTTGTACAGTCCATACACAGTCCCATGGGTTTCACTTACTCCCTTCTTTGCAGAGCAATAACTTCCTTTTACGAACCCCTCACACAAAATCACTGGAGACACAGGAACACCCTTTTCCAAGGTGACTTACCACCTTCCTACTTCAGTCGGGCTGACACCACAGCAGTGCACCGCTGACCATTTAGGATAGGAATTTTCCACCTTCTGGTCCTACCAGTCCGGCATACGTCCTATGCCCCTCTGGCCTACTCCAGATAGGATTTTTCTTGCGCCCCTCCTTCAGGATGTTCGTGTTCCCCCTAACACTCCAGCCCTCACTGGCAAAGCCTTGGCTCCTAAGCTACTTACTCCTCGTTGGGGTCTTAACTACCCATTCTAGTGGTCCACTCACTAACTGTAGTACCTAGTACTTTTATGGTAGCCTATCACTATCTACTTTTCTTCAGAAGCATCCACTGAACACCCATTACTGTTTTTCACCCTTTAAATACTATCCGTAATTAACCATCCCCTTAACATTCACTGTACATGTGCTTTTAACATTTCCCTATCATGTACTGTCCTCACTGCAGTGCATGTGCCTTTCACTAGTTCACCACATGAAATCTTTATCATTCATTTGCATGACAACACTGCCACCTTGTGGTGCATTTTACACATTACAGTCTCCAAAACATTTAACACTTCCAATCACTTACATTTAACACTTTCACTCATTTCAACATTTTTTACAACACTCACATTCACTTTACACATACATATTTTCATGCACACAACCCAAATCACCTTCTTACAAGGGTGCTTGCAACTTTCTTTTAAAGGGACACTGTCATAGGAAAACATGTTTTTTTCAAAATGCATCAGTTAATAGTGCTGCTGCAGCAGAATTCTGCACTGAAATACATTTTTCAAAAGAGCAAACTGATTTTTTTATATTCAATTTTGAAATATGACATGGGGCTAGACATATTGTCAGTTTCCCAGCTGCCCCCAATTATGTGACTTGTGCTCTGATAAACTTCAATCACTCTTTAATGCTTTAATGCTAGTTGGAGTGATCTCACCCCCTCCCTTTCCTCCTCAGCAGCCTCACAACAGAACAATGGGAAGGTAACCAGATAGCAGCTACCTAACACAAGATAGCTGCCTGGTAGATCTAAAAAAAAAAAAAAACAACACTCAATGGTAAAAGCCAAGTCCCACTGAGACTGATTCAGTTACATTAAGTATGAGAAATAAAAACCTGCCAGAAAGTAGTTCCATCCTAAAGTGCAGGCACAAGTCACATGACTGGGGCAGCTGGGAAACTGACAATATGTCTAGCCCCATGTCAGAATTCAAAATTCAATAAAAAAAAAATCTGTTTGCTCTTTTTAAAAAAGGATTTCAGTGCAGAAGTCTGCTGGAGCAGCACTATTAACTGATGCATTTTGAAAAAAAAACATGCTTTCCGATGACAGTATCCCTTTAAGGACACTGCTGCATTATAGAAACATTGCAGGATATGTGATGTTGTTTGCATTGAATTTTGGACTATAATGAGCAAGTGGTGTGTGCAAATATAACATTTATTGGTGGTAACACACCTTGGGGGGGGTCTCAGATTGTCATCTTTGTCTTTGGTACAATACATAAGGGTGCCAGACTAGTCCTTTCCATATACTGTACACCATACAAAAGAACATCTGTGTTTTGTTAGATAGGTATAAAAAATGAGAAGTTATTTAAAAAGCAGAAGTGGTAGAACTGTGTAGTAGTACAGATCCAATGAGACAGAGGAACAGCGATAGAGAACAGAATAAGAAGGAAAATATTCTTTTATTGGCACAAAATGAACAGAGGTAAGGAATGGCACAGAAACATATTTACTAGTGATGGGTGAATTTGCTCCGTTTCGCTTCGTTGAAATTTTTTTTGACACCGGCGAATTTTCGCCAGCGAAATTCGCCCATCACTAGTATTTACTAGAATGGGATAGAATACAGCTTTATTATAGGAATGTATTTCGGATGCACATGGGTTCATTGCTAAGAAGTAGCTCTAATGCTGTAGGCTGTGCTTATAACAAATGCTTATAATAATATTCAGTATTTCAAAATCTGCCGCCTCTCTCCATCTGATCAATCTCTCTAATTGAACCTACTAATTTTATTTCTTATCTTATTTAAATGGTTGATGGCATTGGATGTGTCTCTTTTCAACCTTTATGGTGTGTGTTTTATATGTACTATATAGAGACATTTCCTGTATATTTAAATATATATACATGTCACAGAAAGAGAGAGACAGATATAGATAGATAAATAAATAGATATAGAAAGCTTAATGAAGAACGAGACAGAAAGAAAGGGATATAAGTCAAATTTTACGAAAGCAGCATACCGTACAAATGGCAAAATTTAAACCTAAATCGACATGCTCTTTACCTACAATGCAAATTCCAGTTTCATTGCATGGAAACTAATCTGCAGGCAGGTTTTATAGCCAGGGTTTCCTTGCAACCACTGGGCCCTGTACTAACCAGTCACATGTAGTGATGGTTGAATTTCTCCCTTTTCGATTCGCCAGAAAATTTGCAAAACTCGAAAAAATGTATGCCCACATCAATTTTGACACTCACGTCTATTTTGAAGCCGGCGTTAAAGTCAATGGGCATCCGAATAGTGTTGACGTGCAACGGTTTTGATGCGAGGCACTTTTCCGATGCGTGTCATGGAACATGGAAATTCGCCGCAAATTTATTTGCCCATCACTAGTGACATGCAATTAATTAGAGCAGAATGAATGGTGCATTGGTGCCCCCATAAGCAGTGTGTATAGGCACAGGTAGCATTAAAGGTGAGTATTTTATCAATTAAGTATATCTACATAGAGCTACAACTGAAGTAGTAACTAGTGATGGGCGAATGTATTCGCCAGGTCGCGAATTTGCAGCGAATTTGCGCGATTCGCCGCCAGCGAATAAATTCGCGAAAATTCGCGGAAAAAATTCGCCGGCGTCAAAAATGTGTTTTTCGAAAAAACTGGCAGTTTCGTTATTTTTCGCCGTTTCGCGAATTTCGGCGCAAATTCGCCCATCACTAGTAGTAACAGGATAGCTGATGAACACCTAAAAATATAGTCTTAAGCATTAGTACACAACTGTATCATCATTTATATCAACAAGTGTCAACTAAATCTGTACGTGGCTTGAAATTTAAATTACTGTCAGAGATTATCCAAGACCAATACACAAAAACACTGGACCACAACTGGAGCACACAGCAATGGAAATACAACCTGATAAGTAGCTGTTTCCCTATACATAGACATGCTTATCCCTGAAGTACTGTTAACAAATTGACAGATCCATAACAGCATGGATACCCAAATGGTGAGAGTCATTGGGTCCAAGTATTGTTTTTCAATTCCATAGTGGCCAAGAAATACAAGTTAATTATTCAGAACTAGGAACAGCCTACGGTGCAAACACTACTCACAGCAATGTCTCATATAAATTCAAACAAACAAAAACAAATCTGATTAATGTGTAATTGTGTTTCAGTGAGTGAGGGGTCAGTGATGTTTCTATAGCTTTCTTGGTTAGAAAGCAATACTGGGATAATTAAAGGTTATGCAGGAGCTGCAACTCTATCCACACCTCCAAGACCTGTTCACCACTACAAATAATAAAAAATCAGTTATGAGTTTGAAAGATCATTACACAATCCTAAATTCATAGGATCGGGGGATATAGGCGAACAGAGGCAGTTGGATTTAAAAACTAGTGACGGGGTAGAGTTTCTGGGTGACAAGTACAGACCCGATAAAAAAATTGCATTATACCTTGACACCTGCAGTTTTTATTACACACAATGCATCTACAACTGAAATCAACGAATGTAATAATTTACATTTTATTTCACACATTCCCCCCAACCCCAGGAAAATGTCAAGGCCATGCTGATGACAATATATATCAAAATGTGGGTGACTGCAGAAAGGGACCTGCTCAGCCTCCAGGGAAGAAGAAGAAGGAGATCCACCAAGATCCAAGACAACAATCAAAATGTAATCTCTATAGGTTTATTACCTTCATTTGGCAATACTGAGTCAAACAACAGTGGATAGTAACCATCATTGAATCTAGTGGTAGATCATAGAACACTGCTAGGAAAATTTCCTTTTTTGTCTATAGGGGTCTATTTTGAGATAGATTTATAAAGCAGAGCTAACAGAAAAATATTTCCATCAGTGTCCAATCCATGTGTCTCTGTTCCTATTTCCCACTCTCATTATTGCAGTTGTTTATAAAGGTGTTTTCATCCAAACTTGACATTTCCCATGTGTTTTGGCTCAAATCATATGACTGATACTTGCTTCAACTGCTTAGTCCGGAGCAAGATAAAAAACATAGTAATACCCAGGCACAAGTGCTTATTCATATTTTGTCTTTCAAGGAAGTTCTGTAATGTGCATGGAAGGTTGAATGTCCAGAAAATAAATGGAGATGTATAATCAGGGGCCGATTCACTAACTTCGAGTGAAGGATTCGAAGTAAAAAAACTTCGAATTTCGAAGTGTTTTTTGGGCTACTTCGACCATCGAATGGGCTACTACGACCTTCGATTACGACTTCGAAACGAACTATTCGAACTAAAAATCGTTCGACTATTCGACCATTCAATAGTCGAAGTACTGTCTCTTTAAGAAAAAACTTCAGCCCCCTAGTTTGCCATCTAAAAACTACCGAACTCAATGTTAGCCTATGGGGAAGGTCCCATAGGCTTTCGTAAGTTTTTTTTATCGAAGGATATTCCTTCGATCGTTGGATTAAAATCCTTCGAATTGTTCGATTCAAAGGATTTTATGGTTCGATTGAAGGAGTAATCCTTCGATCGTTCGATCGCACTAATTGCACTAAAATCCTTCGACTTCGATATTCGAAGTCGAAGGATTTTAATTCCCAGTCGAATATCGAGGGTTAATCGGCCCCTCAGTGATATATAAAAATTTGTGAAATTGGATCTGGTGGGAACGAGTGCTCATGGAAAGATTAGATATAACTTGGACAACAGAGTGGGAAAATTTCAATGATGCATTTTCATTTTATTTTGAAAATGTTTTATTTGATTTTCATATTAAACAAGTAATAACATTATGACAGCAAATATTATGCAGATGAAGAAAGACATGTATTCAATATGATGGCTTAGTGAGATTGAAAACGGAATACAATTTTGAGAGACTGACAACAATAAATTGAAAATAACAAAAATTAACTAAGCCAGTGGAAGTAAACACATTGAAAGAAAGAAACATGTCCATTCGTTGACTGGAATGTCTGAACGCGTAACTTACAAATGAAGAAACCGTCCTATTTGTTTACCTGAATTAGAATTACAAGCTTCAAGATAAGGAGAAGGAGACCAAATCAGTTTAAAAGAGTCTATGGAATTATTCCCTTTGGTTTTGGATAATAAGGCTTCTTGCCAACTAAGCTGGTTCATAAAAGAAATAGCATCTGCTAACGAGGGGGGTTCTTTATGTAACCAAGAATTAAATAAAGCTTTCTTGGAAGCAGCTAGGAAAAAAACTGTCAAAAATTTATCTTCATGGGAAATAAAATTTGTGTTAGGAACTGAAGAACATACCATATTATCCAGATGCAAAAAAACAAAGCACGGAGACAATCTGTATGTTCAAATGATAATTCAACAAACCAAAGATTTCCCTCCAATATAGGACAATCTTTGGACAGAACCATAGATAATGGAAAAGTGATACATTAATCTCATCACATTTAGGGCAATATGAAATAGGGCCATTAGAGGAATTTTTTGAAAACAGTTTCCCATAGCCTAGATGGGCAAGCTTAAAATGTTGTATCCTCCAATTCTCTGCTAAATCTAATTTATTATAATCCCTAATCGATTTGACCAAATCTGAGGGAGTTATTTGACAATGTAAAAATTCAGACCATTTAGAGGAAGGTTTCGATAACGGGTGTGAATCTGAACTATAATTATTCCAAAAATTTTTAGAAAGAGAGCTAATAGAGATCAAACCAGGGAATTCCAAAAACTCTGCCAAATTGTCTGCAAGCTTGTGCTCAGCTAAAACCAGGTTGTTATTATTATGTAGCAGAGAAAGACCACATTGACACGCTAAATAATAATATCTATCAGAATCCTGAAGCTTGTATTGTTCTTTGAGATTTGACCAGGGCATTAAGGTTTTCTTAAGCGGATTAAATATATCTTTTACCAGAACCAGTGACTTTCTCTTAATTGAAAATATAAAAGTATCCGACTTTTGATAATCTGAAGGTTTGAGTAAGAGTTTGGCTGGCATGTAAGGGGTTATTGTATAGCTATACCCATGACGAGAGAATAAATGTTTCCACACAAATATAGAGTGGCGATAGATAGGATTCCTCTTAAAATCATAAGGAACATTGCTCCATTTACTATGTAAAACAGATAATATATCAAAAAAGGGTTCTTGAAAGATTTCAATATCGGGGTTTGTAAATTTGTTGCCTTGAGAGATCCACTCAATAAGATATCTGGTGAGGGCTGATAAATTAAAAGCTCTGAAATCAGGAAGGTTTAATCCTCCAAGCTTAACTGGAGCTCTCAATTTATAGAGGGCAATTTTTGCCTTTTTACCATTCCAAATAAATTTAGTTAAAACCGAGTCAAGTTTCTTAATATCCCAGTGCTTTATAAGCAATGGGAGATTAATCAATGGATATATTAGCTTGGGAAATATCAAGGATTTAAAAAAAAAGCGTGCATCCTTTAATATTAAGGGGAGAATTGGCCCATTTTTTACACATGGAAAAGACCTTGACAGGCTGGGGTAATATTCAAAGAATATAAATTATTGAGATCTGAAGGAATTATTAATCCTAAGTATTTAATTTGATTCTTTGGGTTTTTAAGTTGGAATTTCTTAAGTAGTGAATTGCAAAACGAACCATATATATTCATTATTTCCGATTTCTCAGCGTTCATTTTGTAACCAGAAAAAGACTGAAAGTCTTGAAATAAATCAAAAACAACCTTTAGTGAAGACTCAGGATTTTTTAAAATGAATAATTAATCATCAGCAAAGGCTAATACCTTAAGATGTTTATTATTAATAGTAATTCCTTTAATTAACTTGGATTGTTCAAGGAAACAAATTAAAGGTTCTAATGCAATATTAAATAAAAGGGGCGACAAAGGCCAGTCCTGGCTGGTCCCTTTAAATATTTCAAAAGGTGATGACCTAGCTCCCCCCAAAAGTACTTGAGTACTTGAGATATTTGATGTATTGGAAGAAGGGGCCCGTGATATCGAATTTTTTAAGGCAAAAAAATAGATGTTTTCAGGTAATATTTAGGGATGCACTGAATCCACTTTTTTGGATTTGGCCGAACCCCCGAATCCTTTGCAAAAGATTCGGCCGAATACCGAACCGAATCCGAACCCTAATTTGCATATGCAAATTAGGGATGGGAAGGGGAAAACATTTTTTACTTCCTTGCTTTGTGACAAAAAGTCACGTGATTTCCCTCCCCGCCCCTAATTTACATATGCAAATTAGGATTCGGATTCGGTTCGGCCGGGCAGAAGGATTTGGCCGAATCCGAATCCTGCTGAAAAAGGCCGAATCCTGGCCGAATCCCGAACCGAATCCTGGATTCGGTGCATCCCTAGTAATATTATCAAACGCTTTTTCAACGTCAATACCAAGAATAGAGCTAGGAATTTTGTATTTTTTGGCGTGATATAAAATATGAATCATAGCTCTAATATTTTTAACTCCTGATCTATTCTTAATAAAACCATTTTGGGCCTCGGAGATTATAGAGGGAAGAATTAAAGAAAGCCTATCAGCAAGGATCTTGATATCTTGGTTTAATAGGGAAATAGGTCTGTAGGAGGAAGGAAGGGATGGATCGTTGTCTTTTTTCGGGATAACTCTTAAGATTTGAAATTTCAGTAAGGTAGACTTTTTCCAAAAAATAGTACCTCATTAAATAAGTTTGTCAGAAAAGGTGATATTTTATCCTTCATAATTTTGTAAAAAGAGGGAGTAAGGCCATCAGGGCCACCTGCCTTTGCAGTTTTCAGATATTTCTTAATAATGATGATGCATTTTCCATCAGAAAGTTAGCAATGGAAGAAGAGCGGGTATTTTGTTTTACACTGGAAGAGGAGGCAGCAGATGTATAGCTTTTACAGTATATTTCAGGGGGGCATTTGGGAGAAAAGCTAACACTCTATATTGTTAAAGGGAAACACAGTGGGAGAAATGGAAATGGGGAGGCAGAGGACAGTATAGAGTTTGAGGAGGTATAAATGTGGCAGTGAGATGTGATGTTTGCATGTGCAAAGACATATTCATTTGGGTAGTTTTATTAGGCAAATGTGGCAGACTGACTGAAAAGAACCTGTGTCTATATATGTGTGTGTCTGTTTATTTATTTATGTCAATTTATTCTTCACTTCCCTTTTTTGTAACCTCAGATTGACTCTCCCTGTTTTTTCCTTTATTTATTTATTTTGCTCTGCTGTTTACGATTCTATGATGTTGTCCACTTGCCTTTTGCTTTGAGTGTGTTTATCTTTCAGTTCTGGCTTCTCCTCACTCTTTTCTTTATCTTGCCTGTTCTCCTGTTTCCTCATCTTTCTTTTTAGCCATGTTCTCCCCGTCACCTTGTAAATGATTGCCTCTTCATTATATAATTGTTATTTTCTTATGCAATCCCCTTTTCTTCTTCTCTTCTCATGGTTTTTCTCAGGCTCTCCTTTTTGCTGTTTTCTGTTCCTTTTTTGATATTATTTTGCTTTTAGCAATTTCTCTGCATTTTCCACCTTGGTTTTAGCATCACAGACTCTTCTAAGTTCACTCTATTTATGCCATTAGTTGTCTTGCTTTATGAATGAGCAAGTTCCTTTGAGTTAAATTGTGTGTAGGCTTAGTTCTCTGGGGGCTGGTCTGTTCTGGCTTGTGACTAGGAGAAGTGTGGAGAGGACATATTGTACGTGAGCATGGGAAAGTGGAGAAGGACACTGCCCCAGCCAGAATTTACTATAAAAACCTAAGTTTTATCAAAACTGGGCAAATTTGACCTGGAATTTGGCTGGAGATTTAAATTTGAGAAGAACTTTGTCATACATTGCATTGAATGTGATCATGTGTGAACCTAATGGCTATGAGGGGTATGTGATAGAAAACACTAAGTTTGCCCAGATGGAGTAACCCATGGCAGCCAAGCAAACATCTTATTGGTTGCTATGGGTTACTGCACCTGGGCACCTTACTGCTTTTTATCACATATGAGGCTCCGAAAATACAGGAATCACCGGACAAGGATGTAGCCTTCAACCTTTTCTCTTTGCATGGGCATGGAAATCTTGATTGACTTTTGGATAAGGTATTCCCTGTGTAATGGCATATCTATATATATCTGTCTCTGTTTCAGATCTGAAGGCAACTGAAAGACTGAGGGCACAAAGGACACTCTTGATTACTATGATGATCCTGCACATCCTGACGCTCATTCTCCTCATCCTCTTCTCAAGTCTCCTGGTCACATACTGCAAGTTACCAATTAGTAGATACAAATAATTATGTGCTGGCCTCAAGCAATCACAATCCACAGTGGATAAGAAATATCCCACAAGGACAATTTAGAAGGATTAGGAAGAACTGTAGCACTCTGGAAGAGTATGATATACAATCGGAAATCCTTAAAAAAAGATTTAAGGATAGAGGTTATCAAGAGAGGGAAATACAAAAAGCATATGAGACAGTAAGGAATAAAGACAGAAAACAGATGCTTAAGTATAAAAAAGAGGAGACAATCATATTAGAAAATGAAGAGAAAGAGAAGTTTAATATGTGCTTTGTAACAAAATATAATTCACAAGCTAGTAGTGTTAAAAAAATTATAGAAAAACATTGGAATGTGTTAGCTTTGGACAAAGATTTGGAACCCCTTCTACCAAAAAAGCCAAGAATTATTTTTCAGAAAGCTCCTGATTTGAAACAAAAATTAGTACACACTGGGAATAACGGGAAAAAGGGTAAAGAAAAAAAGAAAGAGCAATTGAAAGGGTTTTTTCCATGCAGCCTTTGTAAGGCATGTAGACACAGTATAAAAACAAAAACTTTTAAAAGCCAGAAAACAGGGGAAACTTTTGAAATAAATAACCTAATAAAATGTGACACCCCGAATGTAATATACATATTGGAGTGCCCATGCGGCCTCCAGTATGTGGGAAAAACAAATAGAAACCTTAAGGAAAGAATAAGAGAACATGTGAATAATATACAAAAAGGAAATGTAAAACATATAGTATCAAAACATTTTCTTGAAAAGCACAATAAAAAGATAACAGGTTTGAAATGGTGGGGGATAGAGAGAATTGACAAGGATTGGAGAGGTGGAGATCTAATAAATAAAACATTAAGGAAGGAAAGTTGGTGGATCCATAAATTGGGGACCCTCTCTCCAGGGGGTTTAAACATAGACTTCAATTTGAGAGCGTTCCTAGAGTAAAAGTAGTATGTCATTAATTGAAAGAATGTAATCTCAAAGAATATGATACTGTAACAATGTGCAAGAAGTTTTCCTTTTTTTATATGGATGCCTTACTGATAGCGAATACAATGTTGCTGCTGTGCTGTAACAAATGTGTGAATATGAACTTCGCAACAGAAGTCTGAAAGCACTGTGGAATATCAGAGCTGTAGGTGTAGATATGCCTTTACGATGGGAACCTGTGAATTGGACTTGTTTGTGTTTATTTGTGCGGATAAAGTTTGGACAGTTTTGAATCTAGCTGGGCTTTAAGTAGAGAGCATTATGGGAAGAAGAAATCGCTCTTGGAAGAAGCCTATTGGCGAAACGCGTCGAGCGGAGACAGATCGTTTGAAGCTGCAACGCAAGATTGAGATGCGCAGAACAAAGTAAAGGACGCTGCGGTTTCATTTGAAAAGCGGACTACACAGATTTTACATGCGATTTTAAAAGAGGCGTTTGTGAGTGTATTTTATATTTTTATTAAACAGCTTTTTTAAACGATACTGCACATGCTGCTCTACTCTCTGCCTAACTAGAAGGTTGCCAGATGAATGTTGGAAGGACACGGCCTGTTCTCTCAAAAGCGCAGATTCACTCACGTCTGTGAGTATAATATACCACTAGACCAGCACTGGGTGAAGAGTTCATTTAAAAGGAGCTAATTAAGCAATTAAACCAAACTCTCTATACTTGTTACTATTTGGTGTCTTTGAAAATAATTTGTTAACAGATTTTCTCCACTTTCCCTCACTTATATTAACTATAAGAGGTGTCTGTGAGACAATGGTATTTTCTATATATTATTACCGTTAAATTTTTGTTTATTTTATTTTCACTGTTAAAAACTTTTTATCACTTATATTATTTTTTCACACTAATACACAAATTCGCAGTGGTGTGTATATATATATATAAAACAGATACACAGTCGCACAATTTAAGTGTTTTAATTTTGTCACACAGTGTTTGCACTATTATACACGTTTAATCACGCACAGTTAAAGGTGCATCTATATAAAATAGCAGAAAATACTGCACCATATTACGCATATCTGTTTTTGTTCCCCTTCTCCTTTGCTTTGTCAGGAGATACAGCGATTCCTCTTTGCTTATATTTGAATTGTATAACAGAGGTCTGTGGTGTCAGGAAACCATGACTTTTGATTATGACAATCCAGCTCCAAAGGGATATTTCCTAAATGTTCATTTATAAATCTTATTTGTTTATAGATTCATAGTTAATCCAAAAAAGGTGATTGATCAATGCACATCCCCGGTCCTCTGAATACTGTTTTCATGATTCTAGTGAGTAGGTATAAAAATTATAATTCTGGATCAACTGGCAGTTAGGCAGGTTCAAATGTAGTGAAAAGGATGAACTTGACGTGTCATCTTTCAACCTAACTTACTATGTTACCCTGTATTTACATTTTGATATTTCCATTAGGCAGCCACAAAGGAAAATACAAACTGAAAGAATACTTGCCCATTAATGGTGACTGAGGAGATTCAGATATATCAAAGATAGTTACATAACGGTACATAACAATGCTGTCCAACTGGTGGCCCCTCACATGAAAGTCTGGCTGCTGTGACAGATTTGGGATCCGTTATCCAGATAGCAGGTCCCATACCTGTGTTGAGATTAACTGGTCCCTGCATTGTTTACACCTCGCATTCAGACAATACAATAATGTAAAATATAATACTCATATTCTTATTATGTATAACAGAATAAAAACTTACCCTGTGTGTCATTTCAGTGTGTTACTTTATGCCTGACTCAATCGAAATACAGAACAAAGCCATAAAGTCTACAATAGGGTTATCATGCTGTCTTTAGGGATGGGCGAATGTTTTCGCCTTGTTTCGCCGGAAAAATTACGCCCATAGACTTGTATAGCGTTGTACGTCAAAAAAAAAAACGACGCCCGTAGACTTTAATTGGGAGGTATGCCCTGTGCCTAACTACCCTGTGCCTAACTCTCGATCACAGAGCAAGCTATTGCGGAACTTTTCCTTATACTATCTATACCTACTGAGGCCTACCTCCATTTAGTGATGTCCAAAAAGATGAAACATGATGTGACATCCCTTTATAAAAACTAGGAAGACCTGACACCCCTGGCTAATTACAGAACTGCAACCTGAAGGGAAACAGCTCCCTCTCCCAAATGTGAAACAAGCCCAGCCCTTCGCTGAATGAACCCTTATGGGGACTGATTAAAGTAAAGGTGAGTATACACTGTACCTTCCTACATACAGATCCATACCCTCTTATGGGTTTGGTATTGTTTTTGTCACATACTCCCAAATGGTAAAGAATCCCCAGTTGCTTACTACTCATAAAGGAGATGGAAAGCTAAGTTAGCTTTATCATTAAGCCCTCTAAGTACTGCTGCTCTGAGTCCTCTGTCTAAAAAAACACAGAAACACTTTCCTTGTATTGTGTACACATGGGCTTCTGTATCAGACTTCCTGTTTTCAGCATAAACCTGCAGGGCTAGGGCTTGAGCATGCTCAGTTTGCTCCTCTCTCCCTTCTCCCTCCTCCCCTCCCTGCCGTGATCTGAGCCCAGAGCTGTGAGTGAGCAGGGAGAGACTCAGGCAGGAAGTGATGTCACAACAAGCTAATATGGCAGCTGCTATCCTAAACGAACAGAGAGCTTCGAGTGCTGATTACTCAGGTATGGTAAAGCATTCTACAGAATAAATATAGTGTTGTATCTTGCACTTTTTTGGCTAATCTATTATCAATAATCTGCCTCATTAGCTTTTCTTATCCTTTAAAACATGACACATCCAGTGATAAACTATGCACACATCGACAAAGAAGTACAGGTATGGGATCCATTATCCGGAAACCTATTATCCAGTCTCCCATAGACTCCATTTTATCCAATAATCCAGATTTTTAAAAATGATTTCCTTTTTTCTGTCATAATAAAATAGCACTTTGTACTTGATCCCAACTAAAATATAATTAATCCTTATTGGATACAAAAGCAGCCTATTGGGTTTATTCAATGTTTACAGGATTTTCTAGTAGACTTTCCAAATTATGGAAAGATCCATTAACCCGGAAAACCCCAGGTCCCAAGCATTCTGTATAACAGTTCCAATACCTTTATTATATGTCACAGCTAGTGATAAAAAGTTTTATAACTACCTTTAAGGGTATACATGTAAATCCATATGGCTCACAAGCCACTTTTGGGGTTGCTATCATAATATACAACTCCAACTCAAAATGTGGTATGAAGTGAATCCCATTCAACTCAAATGAGATCAATGGATCAGAAAATTGATGGTCTATACTGGTAACCTGACTTCTTTGGGCAAGTGTTGGCATGGCTTCACATGATCTGGAACAATGATGCACATGTCAATAGTAAAAAGAAAATCTACTTGGTCAACAAGGAGATAATGTTAGGGCTTACATTCACCTATTGTGCTATAATAGTTTAACTGTTCAGCCACTGCAGGATGGCATATCCAGCTCTCTGATTGGTTGAAATTATACATTCACTGTCAGTGGTACTCTAACAGGGATTTGACTTAAGCTGGCCATAGACGCAAAGATCCGATCATTTGAATCCTCGAACGATCCGACATACCCATCTCCAGACCTGCCATTAACCATTCCAATCAAATAAAGTAGAAAAGAACAGATGAGCCGGTGTTCTGTCCCTGACAGCAATTGTACGATAGTTATGTCCGACAAAAGCTGGTGACAGTCTCCCACTGAAAATCTTCTGATCGGCAATACACGCAGAGATATTATCGGCAGCCGACTCTCCACACACGGTCCGAAAATCGTACGAATCCTCGATTCGTATGATCGGATCTTTCCGTCTATGGCCAGCTTTAGACTGCCATTGTAGAAACACTATGGGATATCGTCATCATTTATTTATATATTGTCGACAAGATATGCAGTGCTTTTATGTGATGTTGTTTGCACTAAATGAATATCTTCAGACTATAATGAGCAAGTGGTGTGTGCAAACATAAAGTTGTTGGTGGTAGCACACAGTACGGGGGGAAGGGTCTCAGATCACTCATCTTTGTCTTGGGTGCAAAAATACCCTAAAATGCCGGTGCAGTTCAAGGGTGCCAAACTAGTCCTTTGCATGTATAGTATGGTAAAATACAAAAGATCGTCTGTGGTTTGTTAGATGGGTATAAAAAAAACAAGAAGTTACTTGAAAAGCAGAAGTGGTAGAACTGTAGGAGAGTGTAGTCGTACAGATCCAATGAGACAGGAAAACAGAGAGACGGGGAACAGACTAAGGAATAAGAAACTAATTTACTGCCACAAAATGAACAGAGGTAAGTAATGGCACAGATATTTATTCACTGGGATGGGATAAATGGAATATAGATGTAATATGGGAATATGTTTTGGATGCATGTGATATACATACACCTTAAAGAGAGAAAAATATTCTGTAGATAGATGGATAGATAAAGAGGCAAAAGAGACACAGAAAGAAAGTGATATGAGTGACCCTTTACCAAAATGTATACCTGTATCTACATGCTTTTCACCTACAATGCGCATTTTTACCCAAATTGGACAATTGTATCATCATTTATATGACCCTGTTTCAACTAAATCTGTATATGGCCTGAATTACGCCTAGTACACCATAAAAATGTATATGCGTCATTTATCTTGCGAGAATTTGGATGCCATATTTAAAATACACTGCGTATTTACAAAAGTGTGTTTTTCAAACGTGCACATCCCATAGAGTCTGTTGAATTGGTAGTTTCTTGACATATTGGCGTTTCTGCTGAAAAACACCAATACTGGCGTCCTGTGGCGGATTTTGGCTTGCAGGCGCCCTGTGAGAATTGCCATAGTGCGTTTTCCATTATTTTCAGTGGTAGTGACGTTTATGCATATTTACGCCCGATGGAGCTTTTTTAAAAATGCAACTTAAAAATGCCACGTCTGGCCTTGCCCTTACTCTATATACAGACATGTCTACCTCTGAAGTATATGCCTTCAACCCATAATGTCAATTTCTGTTAAACATAGTTTGATTTTTAACTAATAAGGGGTTTTGGTTGGATGCCTCTATATGATATTGTTTTGCTTGGAGCCTATGATAGTTGTATAGTGATCAAGAAATATTATTCAGAATTAGGTGCACCCTATGATACAAACACAGCAACTTCCCATAAACAAATTCAAACAAACAAAAACAAAAGAGAGCAATAATTATGTATCACTGAGGGGCACATTTACTTAGCTCGAGTGAAGGAATAGAAGAAAAATACTTAGAATTTCGAATGTTTTTTTTGGCTACTTCGACCATCGAATTGGCTACTTCGGCCTTCGACTATGACTTTGAATCAAACGATTCAAACTAAAAATCGTTTGACTATTCGACCATTCGATAGTCGAAGTACTGTCTCTTTAAAAAAAACTTCAACCACCTACTTCGCCACCTAAAATCTACCGAGGTACAATGTTAGCCTATGGGGAAGGTCCCCATAGGCTTTCTAACAATTTTCAGATTGAAGGAAAATCGTTCGATCGATGGATTAAAATCCTTCGAATCGTTCAATTCGAAGGATTTAATTGTTCGATCGTAGGAAATGCGGTAAATCCTTCGACTTTGATATTCGAAGTTGAAGGATTTTACTTCGACGGTCAAATATCGAGGGTTAATTAACCCTCGATATTCGACCCTAAGTAAATGTGCCCCTGAGTGTGTGACGTTTCTATGTCTTTCTTGTTTAGAAAGAGATACTGGGGTAGCTGAAGGTGATGTAGGGGGTTAAAACGCTAAACATAAGCAATAAACAATAAATCGTTTTACTGACACAAATTAAAATGCAGTCATTCGCTTGAAAGCCCATTACACAATCCCAAATGTACAGGATGGGGGGATATTGGGATTTAGAAACTAGTGATTGGACTATGGTTGGTTGGTGACAAATAAAGACCCAATATAAAAACCTGCTGCTTTTTTTCCCTTTAGATGCAATGAACCTACAACTGAAATCAATGAATGTAATCATTTACATTTTATTTTACACATGCCCCGCCTCCCAGGAAAATGTCAAGGCCATGCTGATGACAGTATATATCAAAATGTGGGTGACTGCAAGAAGGAACCTACTGAGCCTCCAGGGAAGAAGAAGAAGGAGATCCATCAAGATCCAAGACAAGAATCAAAATGTAATCTCTATATGTTTATTACCTTCATTTGGCAATGCTCTCTCAACAACAATGGATAGTAACCATCATTTAATCTGGTGGTAGATCCCACCACTGCTAGAAAACTCTCACAATGTCTGTAGGGGTCTATAGTGGAAGAAGAGCCAATATGACTTACAAAGGAGAATTAGGCAGCAGATGTTTAGCTTTTACTGTATGTTACAGAGGGGAGTTGGTATTGGGAGAAAAGCTAACTCTATACAGTTGAGCTGACACTCTATATTGCCGAAGGGAAACATAGTGGGAGAAAATGGGGCCACTCTGTTTTTAAGAGGGGAGACGATATTGTGAGAAGAGTTGATACTCCTGTATACATAAATGTGGCAGAAAGGTGAGATGTGGTGTTTACATGCAGGGCAAGGACTTTTTAATCAGAAAATGTTATTAGGCAAATGTGACCGACTGGTTGAATAGAGCCAGTGTCAGTTCTTCCCTGGAATTGTGTATGTGTGTGTGTCTGTTTATTTATGTCATTTTATTCCCCACTTCCCTTTTTTTGTAACCACAGATTAAGGTTATTGAAAAGTTATTAGAAAAAGCAACTAGGGGTCATTTATCAAAACTAGGCAAATTTTCACCTGAAGTTTGGGTAAATATTTTGCCATATATTGCGAATTAGTACCTAATGGTCTATTCTTAGACTTATGGGCATAAAAAGCACTAAGTTTTTCCAGATGAAGTAACCAATGGCAGCCAAGCAAACATCTTATTGGTTGCTATGGATTATTGCACCTGGGCAGCCTTTCTGCCTTTTATTACATACAGGGCTTAGAAAATACAGGAATCACTGGCTGCCCCTAAGCCGCGCCCCTATTTTGTGCAGTCCTTGCGCCTCAGGGCAGTCCTAGTGCCCACACTAACCCTTTTCCCGAGCGCATCCCCAGTGCTCCCCTGAAAGTGGCTGGGCCGTCCTAGGCCCGGGCCTATGTGGCCTTGCCACAAATCCAGGCCTGGGTATTCTCTGTGTAATGGCATATCTATATATCTGTCTCTGTTTCAGATCTGAAGGCAACTGAAAGACTGAGGGCACAAAGGACACTCTTGATTACTATGATGATCCTGCACATCCTGACGCTCATTCTCCTCATCCTCTTCTCAAGTTTCCTGGTCACATACAGCAAGTTACCAATTTTTTTTTTATCCACAATGCACTGTTTTCCCTACAACTCCAGCATAATTGCATTTATGTGTGTGTGATGTCACACTCACAAGCAGATACACACATTCCAGGCCTGTTTACCTTTGACCCAGTAACTCCACCCCGATGTTCTCCTTACTATTGCATCAACCATACAAATAGCAGCCTGGGTTTCATTTGTTTGCTTTGGTTCTTATCATTGTTAATGAAGCTGGTGTACCTGAGTCCAAACCCACCCCAAACTCTAGGTTACCATTACTTACTCAGTGGTTGGCAAATCTACTCTTTGTCCGTGACCAGCACCCTCCATCATCATTCCCCCAGCTTAACTCTATCTGACACTCACTCACCCAACTGGCTCCATTACCACTAGCACCTGATGAAGGATATGTTTATCCAAAACATGTTGTGATAAAATAAACACACTGAATTCATTGTGGTTCTCCAGAGTTTATTGTATGTTGATCTTTGAAATATTGTGGCCTGGACGGTGCCATTACTCTGTTGAGAAGAACCCTAACACATATTGGAGTGAGGGACCACCTAAAATTGTGCAATTATCTGTCTGACACTCACCCACCCAAATGGCTCTATTACCAACTCGTGATGTCAGACACGGGCTGGTCGGTAGTTGGTTTATAAAGTACATCGACATAGTGGGTCAGGTTGGGAGAGGATGAGATTAGGAATTTGTTTATATCTACGATTTGTGCTGAATAATAACATTAGTGTTTTATTTATTTATTTATTTTACTGGATATATGTATATGGATGTGTATGGGGTGCCGTTTGTCCCAAATACATTCTGTATACAAAACTATCCCTAATACACAGAATGAATGTCTCTCATGTTATATAAGTATTTGTGACCATACACAGAGAAAAAAAATATACAAAAGACTTATTTCTATTAAAGAATGAAAACAAAATCTGGTTAGTGCACAAAAGGATGTCATTATATCACAAACTCCATTCTGTACAGTTTCACAAGCAATCTGTCGCACAAATGTATAACCTCCATGTAACGGACGCACTTATGTGCAAAGTTACTTACAGAATGAATTATGGAAAAACAAAGTTGGACATAATATATAATAGTGTAACTAACTAGTGCTTGTCAAGCTAGATTTGACAAAAGACTAACTATCATATACAAAACTTATAACTGACTCTGATAGTCAGGCAAAGCAGCCAGACAAGCACAGTAACTTCTGGTACATTTAATACAACATCGCAGGTGGGTGTGGCCTGTCCCATTATTGCTCTCAGCTTAGATAGAAAAGGAACAGGAGTGAGTCATAAGATAATGGCAAAACAGCAGGAATGCCCTTAACCAAAATGGCCACACAAGCAGGTTACTACAATAAGAATAGTCATATCACCTAAAATGATCATATTTATATAAGTTTTGCATACTTTTCTTTCTCTACAATCATTATAAGTGCAGCATTATATTTCTCAGCCATTTGTAAAAACTTCCATTTATGAACCTGTAGTGTTTAACAGCAGCTCTTTTAGGTAATGTTTGTTCATGTTTAATACTATGCAGAAGAGGGGACATTAGAGGGCGCCCTCTATAGCAGGCCAGATACTTTGCCTTAGCCATGTGGAGCAGAGCTGGCCACTTCTCATCTTGTATGTTATATGGCAATAAGCTTTGTTCTTATTGGTTCAGGAATGTGACTGACAGTGTTGCTCCACAGAATGGTCATTTTGTGGAAAGAATGAATTCTGTACTATAAAATCTTGCTTTCTGTCAAAGATATCTATTTTGTCAGTCAAATCTAGCTTGACAAGCACTATCTAGTTACACTATTATATATTATTTCCAACTTTGTTTTTACATAATTCATTCTGTAAGTAACTTTGCACATAAGTGCGTCCGTTACATGGCGGTTATACATTTGTGAGACAGATTGCTTGTTAAACTGTACAGAATGGAGTTTGTGATATAATGACATCCTTTTGTGCACTAACCAGATTTTGTTTTCATTCTTTAATAGAAATAAGTCTTTTGTATATTTTTTTTCTCTGTGTATGGTCACAAATACTTATATAACATGAGAGACATTCATTCTGTGTATTAGGGATAGTTTTGTATACAGAATGTATTTGGGACAAACGGCACCCCAATCCTTGTATGAATTTCAAAGAGCACATTTAAACAGTTAAAATATTGTAACACCTATTTGGGCTGCATAGCACACAAATAGTTAAACTGTCCAGCTAGCAGTAGAAGCATGGGTTACATGCGACTTCACACAACAGGGTCAGGGCCTTCGCCAAGTGGAAGTGTTCCCTCTATGGTGTAGTGCAACTGCATCCCCCAGGCTACTGTGCATACAACAAACAAATTGGGCGCCAGGAGGTTCTTGCAGTAAAACAGAAACGGTTTATTAACTATGCACAAGGCAAGTGACCACAGGTTTAGTACTCACGCAGGAGCTGAGGCAATAGCACATTTCTCACACAGAGCTGCAGGCATTAGGCATTTCTCACAGAGGAAAGGTCTCCATTAGGCATTTGCAGTATTACACACATTCCCTCCTGGAAGTTGTCAGGAAAGTAGCTTCTACCCTACAGTCCCTCTTCACTGAGGTCCCTGACTGGAGGCAACACACAAAGCCTCTGGGAAGCTACTCCCTTACTGCAAATCCTCGTTGGAGCTTCAGCTGCTCTTTCTCTCTCACCTCTCTGCCTTTCTCTCCTAGAGAGACTATGACAAGTCTGCCCTAGTGTAACTATTCCTCATTCACGGGGTTACCTGGTCCCCGACTTCTTCTCCAAAGCACATGGGCCTTTCTGGGCCTAGCTGTGCCCAGGCTCCCCTGAGCACACCCAGCTGGATCACCATCCATAGGCCAAAGAGGAAGTGGCCACTCCCTACACTCACTATATAGCAGTGTAGCAGGGGAGTGTCATTCTCTCTTGGCAGATCACTCTAAGAAAAAAAGGTGGGGGCCTTAAAGCTGCAGGGCAGATTAACCCATACCCATAGGGGCCCCTACATACACCCGGGGGAAAAACCCATTTCGTCCCGACAATGGTTTAAACATCCCCAACATATATCAACTTACAGTACCATCACATCCACTTCTGGTATCCTCTCCTAAGGCATACCTGGTAACAATGGTCACTGTAAAGGAAACACAGCATGCACAATACTGTATCAAACATTTTCAGTTGCATAATAAACAGTTGCAGTTGGTCAACTTTATTACACATCTGCAAAAATACTTCTCCCCCTCCCAAGGGTCCACACAGGCCAGTCCTTGGGTGCAGAAACACTACTCAGTGAGTAGGTGAAAGCAGAAGAGTTGTGGTGGAGATCAATAGTCTTTTGTTAGAACCCACTTAGTCCACAGTCCTTCAAGCCACAAATAGCAGCTGTACTCTAGGCATCTCAAACTCTGAAGTGAGTCCGTAGAGAAGCTGTAGAAATCAGAAGAATCCATCCTCCAGGTCCTTCTCTCACATCAGGGGGCACAAATGAACAGGGAGTGGTCCCAGCAGAGACATCCATCTTCCTCCCATCCATTCCAACTGACATCCGCAGGCCTTCGTGAAATTCGGGGCGAACCTCCAAGCCCGAACCCACGGCCAAACACTCTGAAGGAAATTCATACGATTCATTCGTACACTCCGACAAATTCGTACATCCATTCGTACGATTTGAACAAAACAATGCACAGCCTGGTTTTAGGGAATCGGGCCCCACGTTGGGCGCCAAATGTAACACCTATTTGGGCTGCATAGCACACAAATAGTTAAACTGTCCAGCTAGCAGTAGAAGCATGGGTTACATGCGACTTTACACAACAGGGTCAGGGCCTTCGCCAAGTGGAAGTGTTCCCTCTATGGTGTAGTGCAACTACATCCCCAGGTTACTGTGCATACAACAAACAAATTGGGCGCCAGGAGGTTCTTGCAGTAAAACAGAAACGGTTTATTAACTATGCACAAGGCAAGTGACCACAGGTTTAGTACTCACGCAGGAGCTGAGGCAATAGCACATTTCTCACACAGAGCTGCAGTCATTAGGCATTTCTCACAGAGGAAAGGTCTCCATTAGGCATTTGCAGTATTACACACATTCCCTCCTGGAAGTTGTCAGGAAAGTAGCTTCTACCCTACAGTGCCTCTTCACTGAGGTCCCTGACTGGAGGCAACACACAAAGCCTCTGGGAAGCTACTCCCTTACTGCAAATTCTCGTTGGAGCTTCAGCTGCTCTTTCTCTCTCACCTCTCTGCCTTTCTCTCATAGAGAGACTATGACAAGTCTGCCCTAGTGTAACTATTCCTCATTCACGGGGTTACCTGGCCCCGACTTCTTCTCCAAAGCACATGGGCCTTTTCTGAGCACACCCAGCTGGATCACCATCCACAGGCCAAAGAGGAAGTGGCCACTCCCTACACACACTATATAGCAGTGTAGCAGGGGAGTGTCATTCTCTCCTGGCAGATCACTCTAAGAAAAAATGGTGGGGGCCTTAAAGCTGCAGGGCAGATTAACCCATACCCATAGGGGTCCCTACAATATGATTATGCTATATTCTTCTCTTTCAGGTTCCGATATTATTGGGCAGCTGAATAAGACAGGTAAGTTGTCTCTATAAACCTTGTGAAAATACCAAGTACCAAATACAGATTTCTCTAGGAAATCAGGTGACAGAGCTGAAGGGGTGAGGGGTAGCGGGTCGGAGTAAGAATGCGGAAGTGACATCACACATCAACTTCCTTTGAAAAACAGGGAGAGTAAGTGAAGTATATACCCAAGAATTTCCCATTAGTGCTTTATTATAGCAAATAATTAGGAAAAAAAAAAAATATATATATATATATATTAGATCATTTAAGAGCACTCACGGGTGTTGTGAAGAATACTTTTTTATTGGAGTGTTACAATCTACCCCACATCAACGCGTTTCGGTTCTCTCTGAACCGTCGTCAGCATCCTGACGACGGTTCAGAGAGAACCGAAACGCGTTGATGTGTGGTAGATTGTAACACTCCAATAAAAAAGTATTCTTCACAACACCCGTGAGTGCTCTTAAATGATCTAATATGCAAACCCTTGAAGTAGCACCCGGGGCTTGATGTTTTGAGGGTGAGTGCCGGTTCTACTATACCATTATATATATATATATATATATATATATATATATATATATATATAATTAGTAGTTACACAGTTAAATTGGGTTGAAAAAAGACAAAGTCCATCAAGTTCAACCCCTCCAAATGAAAACCCAGCATCCATACACACACCCCTCCCTACTTTTAATTAAATTCTATATACCCATACCTATACTAACTATAGAGCTTAGTATCACAATAGCCTTTGATATTATGTCTGTCCAAAAAATCATCCAAGTCATTCTTATAGTCATTAACTGAATCAGCATCACAACATCACCCGGCAGTGCATTCCACAACCTCACTGTCCTGACTGTGAAGAACCCCCTACGTTGCTTCAAATGAAAGTTCTTTTCTTCTAGTCTAAAGGGGAGGCCTCTGGTACGGTGATCCACTTTATGGGTAAAAAGGTCCCCTGCTATTTGTCTATAATGTCCTCTAATGTACTTGTAAAGTGTAATCATGTCCCCTCACAAGCACCTTTTTTTCCAGAGAAAACAACCCCAACCTTGACAGTAGGGATGGACCGAATCCACTATTTTGGATTCGGCCGAACCCCCGAATCCTTCGTGAAAGATTCGGCCGAATACCGAACCGAATCCGAACCCTAATTTGCATATGCAAATTAGGGGTTGAAAGGGGAAAATATTTTTTACTTCCTTGTTTTGTGACAAAAATCACGCCATTTCCCTCCCCGCCCCTAATTTGCATATGCAAATTAGGATTCGGTTCGGCCGGGCAGAAGGATTCGGCCGAATCCGAATCCTGCTGAAAAAGGTCGAATCCTGGCCGAATCCCGAACCGAATCCTGGATTCGGTGCATCCCTACATGACAGTCTACCCACATAATTTAAGTCTTCCCTCCCTCTAACCAATTTAGTTACTTAGTCTCTGCACTCTCTCCAGCTCATTTATATCCTTCTTAAGGACTGGAGTCCAAAACTGCACTGCATACTCCAGATATATATATATATATATAAATATTTTTTTTTTAATACTTATATAATTAAAACAATATGCAGAAAATTGTTTCTTTTTATTGTGTATTTATTTTAAGCAAGGGTCAGTATATATGTCATATGTTACAAAGCACACACACGTGTCCATAAACTTTTCTTGGAAAACTCCCCTAATTGCCTTTTATATTTGCAGGAGAGGAGAAAACTGACCCGGCACCATTAATAATAGCCATTAATGTGACTTTTGGTAAGAGGATCATTTATGAAAAGATCTGAATATAAAATGAATAAACGAATCCGAATGAGTAAACAAATCCGCTGAACAAATCCGAATGAGTATCCGAAAACCCTGAAATCATGATTGTGCTATTACATGCTAAACAAAAAATCGAAAATTGAAATCCTCGAAGTTGCTAAATATTTTAAAGTTTGCTAAGGAGAGCTCCCATTGACTTCTACATGGCTTTTAGATTACATACATTTACAATACAGTTTTTCATGGTCTTTACGTTTAATAAATAGTAAAAATTTTGTGTTTTAAAACATATGCTAGATTTTTAGTGCTTAAAAGTTTGACTCATGGACAAAAAATCCATAAATCAGCCCCTTGCCCAATGCTGCCATCTTGGGGTAGAAATCTAAAGTAGTATATGTTGCTTTCTCCCTCACGTCTTCAAAAGTGTATGAGCTATAATATATATATATATACACAATAACAACGTTCAACCGCACTCCACTCAATTAGTAAATAACACACATGCAACTCACAGAAAATGTATAAATTAGGGATGCACCGAATCCAGGATTCGGCCTTTTTCAGCAGGATTCGGATTCGGGCGAATCCTTCTGCCTGGTCGAACCAAATCCGAACCCTAATTTGATTATGCAAATTAGGGGCGGGAGGAAAATTGTGTGACTTTTTGTCACAAAACAAGGAAGTAAAAAATGTTTTTTCCTTCCCACCCCTAATTTGCATATGTAAAATAGGATTCGGATTCAGTTCGGTATTTGGCCGAATCTTTCGCAAAAGATTCAAGGGTTCGGCCGAATCCAAAATAGTGGATTCGGTGCATTCCTAGTATAAAAAGAGAACGAGTGCACACCGGGAAAATTGTTTTTAAAAAAAATCACATCTTTTTTATTTGAAAAGATGTTTAAAACAGGCTGACGTTTCGGCCTCCTTCTAAGACCATTATCAAGACGTCTTGATAATGGTCTTAGAAGGAGACCGAAACATCTGCCTGTTTTAAACATTTTTTCAAATAAAAAATATGCGATTTTTTTTTAATATATACAGTAAATATATATATATGTCTAATAGGGTTCAAATTACTATACATTAATATATACCTGTGTATGTTCACCTCATCATTATCTCTCCTTTGCAGATTATTCGAACAGTGTATGCAGTGACGTGACTTTGGGTAAGCACATTCTATATAAGGCCCTATTCATGCTTTATCCAGTAGTATCACTTAGAATTTATATTTACGAGACATGGTGCACTCACTATTGAAATTGAGTAGAGGAACAGGCTGAGATTGTAGGAATCTGTTGTGAGCTTTGGACATAGTAACATCAATTCCATTAATGCACTTTACTTGAAAAAAATTCTAGTATCTGTATTCAACAATTCTATTCAACACCAGACAATGGTAACGCCGATCTGAGTGCCGTAAAGACAAGGGAAAAGTCTGTAGTGCTCTGGCCAAGGGTATCATCTCTTAGGACACTCACCCAAGAGCTGCCAGGTCTGCAAACTAGAAAGCTAGAAAACCCACCCTCACTTTAGAATCATTTATAAACACACCCACAGAGTTAAATGTTATTATGTTATAGAATGGTAAAGTCGAAGCAACTTTTCAATTGGCCTTCTTTTATTAGTTTTCGTTATTTGCCTTCTTTGTGACTTTCAAATGGGGGTCACTGACGCCATCTAAAAAAACAAATGCCCTGTAAGGCTACAAATATATCGTTATTGCTTTTTTATTACTCATCTTTCTACATCTTTCTACATCTGCATTCAAAGCACTTCATAACTCTGCCCCACCCTACATCTCTAAACTCATCTCTATATACTCACCCAACCGCTCACTACGCTCCTCTACTGACCTGCTACTCAACTCTTCTCTCATTACCTCCTCACACACTCGCATTCAAGACTTTGCAAGGACTGCACCCCTCCTCTGGAACTCTCTCCCACGGTCTGTCCGACTTTCTCCCAACTTTTCTGCTTTCAAGAAATCTCTGAAAACGCACTTCTTTTGAGAAGCCTTCCCTCACTCTGCTTAACTACCAAATGCAATACCACATACAGTACAACATCTCTCACCCACTTAATTCGATCTTGCCCACTCCCACACCTTGTGTATTACTCCCTTCCCTTTAGATTGTAAGCTCTTTCTGCACAGGGCCTTCCTCACCTTTTGTACCTGTATTGGTTGTGATGTATGTAACTCCATATGTTCTATGTATATCATTTCATGTGATTTAGTTGTATAATCACATTTACTTTACAGTGCTACGCAATATGTTGGCGCTATATAAATACATGTTAATAATAAAATAATAATACTCAGACCCTCCCCTATTCATATTCCAGTCTCAAATCAGTGCATGATTGTAAGGATAATTTGGACCTAAGCAACCAGGTTACTAAAATTTCTGGAGAGCTGCTGAATAAAAAGCTAAATAACTCGAAAACCACAAATAATAGTAAATGAAAACCAACTGCAAATTGTCGCAGAATATCACTCTCTACATCATACTAAAAGTTAAAGGTTAACAACCGCTTTAAGGTACTTGCTTCGAAACACACTCCAGCACTAGGGATGTAGCGAACTGTCCGCGAACGTTCGCGGACAGTTCGCGAACTTCGAACACCCGCTAAAATCGTTCGATTCGAACGATCGAAGGATTTTAATCATTCGATCGAAGGATTTTCATTCGAATCGAACGATCAAAGCCATTCGATCGAATGCTTTTCATTCGATCGAATGCTTACAATCGTTCGAACGAATGGAAATCGTTCGATTTTTAGCGGTCGAAGGAATTCGAATGGTCGAATGGTCGAACGATTTGTATTCGAATCGAACGCGAACTCAAAATGCGAACGTTCCCAAACGTTCGCGAACATTCGGCGGACGCGAACGGTCGAAGTTCGCGCGAACTAGTTCGCAGCAGAACAGTTCGCTACATCCCTATCCAGCACTTCCACAGGGTTGCCAATACAATACATGCAAACCGTTTTGATGAATTGGGCACATTGGTTTAAGGGAGTCAATATATTATTTATTTACCATTACTAATATTGTGTTCTTGTGAAAGAGGGGAGGTGGATATGGCATATGATCTGACTTAGTGAAATGCATTGTTAGCTATAGTGGGATTAGGCCGTTATTTAATTTTATTTTAAGTATGAAGTATGTGTTAGTTCTTTGTCCCAGTATCCTGTTAATCTCATAATCTCTTTTCTCCAGTCTGATTTTTTTCCTATGTGTTTTTTTATTCTGTTGCTTCTTCAGAAAATTGCAAGTGCATGCTGCGTGTTTTGCAACACAAAGAAGAATTGCAAATGAAAAAGAAAATTGCAGTGAGAGCTTGGTAAAAACATTTTTAACAGGCTTTGCTCTTGTCTATAAGAATTGTGTATTCCAGTGGCATAACTAGAGTGTGCCGGTCCCCCCCTGCAAAAAAATCTTCAGAGTGGGAGCGCACTCAGATCCCCATCCTCCCACCTTTACCCACATCCTGCACTGACTCTGCCCACTCTCCATGTGGCCCATCCCACTCCCCACCAACTCCGCCCACTCTTCACCCTGTTTCTCTGCTTCTTGTTAACTATAGAGGAAGCAGACCCCGCAGTCCAGGCCCCCCCTTTTTCCAAAGTTCCCCTGCAATTGCTGGGTCTGCTTCCTCTTTAGTTACGCCACTGATGTATTCCCTTACTTGACATGTCATATTATAACAGACCACAGGAAAAATAAACAGGCATTTAAAGAGATACTGTCATGGGAAAACATGTATTTTTCAAAACACATCAGTTAATAGTGCTGCTCCAGCAGAATTCTGCACTGAAATCCATTTCTCATAAGAGCAAACAGATTTTTTTATATTCAATTTTGAAATCTGACATGGGGCTAGACATATTGTCAGTTTCCCAGCTGCCCCAGTCATGTGACTTGTGCCTGCACTTTAGGATGGAACTACTTTCTGGCAGGCTGTTATTTCTCCTACTCAGTGGGACTTGGCTTTTACTATTGAGTTGTTTTTAGATCTACCAGGCAGCTGTTATCTTGTGGTAGGGAGCGGTTATCTGGTTACCTTCCCATTGTTCTGTTGTTAGGCTGCTAAAGAGTGAAAGGGAGGTACAGTAGAGCAGTAAAGTGTGACTGGGGCAGCTGGGAAACTGACAATATGTCTAGCCCCATGTCAGATTTCAAAATTGAATATAACAAAATCTGTTTGCTGTTTGGAAAAATGGATTTCAGTGCAGAATTCTGCTGGATCAGCACTATTAACAGATGCATTTTGAAAAATACATGTTTTCCCATGACAGTATCCCTTTAAGGAATTCAAGTTGCAGAATCAACTTAAACTTTTATTAGGTACAAGGAGGCTAAAGCACACAACAAAAGCATCAGGCAAGCATAACATTTTAATACAAATGGTTAAGAAGAGTAAAACAGTTAGTTATATTAATAGTTTTTGTTTTTTTGTGTTTCTTTTAAATAAAATAAGAGTTTGTGGAACCTTTGGTTTTTGGGTCAGGTAAATTGGTTGATGAAAACAGGGAGAAAGCAGAGGTTTCAAATCTCTTCTTTTCTCTCATGAGTTACCAATTAATATATGATTCCTTTTGGATAGTAAGTGAATGCTTGACTCAGAAGGAAGTCCAAAAGAGACTTAAATGTGTGGAAGTAAACCAGGCTCCTACACTTGATGGTATTCATCCCTGGAAACTAAAATAGTTTAGTGCTGTGATTGCCAAACCACTTTACTTAATTTTCCATGATCAATGTCTGGCATGGTGCAGAGAGATTGGGCTAATGTGGTGCCCATATTCAAAAAGGGATCCCACATTCAGCCTAAAAACTAGTGGCCTGTTAGTCTGACATCAGTGATAGGAAAGCTCTTGGAAGGGGAAATAAGGTATAAGATATTGGAATACATTTCAAATCACAATTCTTTGAGTTTGTGCCAGCACATTTGCCAGCAATTGAGTTTGCCAAAATCAGAAAAATGTATTGCTGTATACTGTGCCACATTGTGACTCCTGGAAAATCTGATTGGGTTGAGAGCTCTTATTTCCTCTGGAAATGGTTTCTAAAGAAAGACTATGTTACAGATCTTTTTATATAGAGTGTATTATGGACCATGTGGTAAGGAAGATCCTGGTGCAAAGTATGACATGAGTAAGAAATAACCAGTGTGTAACGTTCAGATATTCTAATACCACTAGATATTTAGGCCTTACCAATATAAGGTTTGACAAATGTCTTATTCCCAAAATTTAAGAGGGCCCTAAACACTAAATTATCAAAACACCACTGAGCAGACCTTCTCTCAGTTTAAAACAAAGTAAAAATAGTGGGCTTTGTACCCTGGTAGGGAAACCTCACATGCAACTGATAGGGCTAGAAAACAAAAGGTATATAAACTGATGATTATAACAGTGTTTATTTTGTTACAAGCTCTTGTCTGTGTTTTGGATCCCCTGCAATGGTTCCCTCCAAAGTGCTCACTCAAGACCTACCTGTCTAAAGAAGACTCAATGATGCACCCGGAATTATCAGAAGTCAGGAAACCACAAAGAATTGTCACCAACTATATACCAGTTTTATCCCCATTCCTTGTGAGCAGGTCCCTCTTATGTTATAAAACCTATTACATTAGCCTTGTTTATTTATTGTAAGTCCCCTGTTTGTTGCAATGTTATTTTAATGTTCTGTGTTACTGTCTACTGCTACCGAATGGATGATGATATTGATTCCTCTCTTTAAGATGAATCCAATGATTGGTTGCTTAAGCCCCCCCTCCCACTTGTGGTCCTTCATCTTGCCCGAATCAATGGATTTGTAGAATAAAATATCCTTAATTACAGCTGTATCATAGATTATACTATATGTGTGGAAGGGTAAAGGTTTAACTCATCTCTATGTCAGACAGTTCCCATGGGGATTAAGACAACCAAGTGCCCTTAGGTTTTGCAGTTGGGAGGGGAACTGTTTTCTTTTCCTGGTGAGAGAGTTGCATGGCAGTTTAATATGGTGGTCAGGAGTTGTCGGCAGTGAAAAGAAAATTACGAAACGACAAAAAGACGTGAAACACGTTCAAGTCAGTGGGTGTCAAAAATGTTTACGCGTGACAATTTTTTACGTGCGCTCCATATGAATTACAGTCAATGGTCGTTTTTTTCTTGTGGCAACTATTTTGTCTAAATGCATTAAAGTCAATGGCCATTATTTTTCTTATGGTGACTTTTCTTGTCTCTTGTTTCTTGGGTGAATTTTTGCAGCAGTTTTGTGAAAAAAAAATCACAGATGGCAAATGCGGAATTTTGCTGCGAATCCATGGCTGGTGAAAAATATTTGTTATTCACTAGTTGTCAGGTTTCCATAGTCTTTATAAAGAGAAGTCATCAGGTGCTAGGCCTCCTGGTTCTCTATCTGAGAGGCAGGTCTGAATGTTGAGGGTCCAGTGGCTGAACTATGACTTATTTTCTTACGTTAACTCAGGATATCAGGATCACGAGTATTAGTTAATGATAGTCAGAAATAGTACACCCCAGAGGTGTAAGTCAGAAAAGGTCAGTAAACAATTCAGGAGGATTATTGTGGATAGTGCTCCCCAGGCATTACTATAGTGTATCCTTCCTACTCCTGGATGACAGTCACTGTGGCCATTTCAGCATTTAACAGTATCTGAGAGAGATTCTACACATTTCATTTGTGCTGCCTTATTTGAGTTCCATTGCAGTTTGCATCGTTGTCTCTTCTGTTAAAAATAAATGATCAGTTGCCTATAAACACTAAAAGAGAACTTGGCATCATTATCCTAACTCTTGTTGTTTAATAAATTCCTTTTTAAGATCCACTGGTGCCTAATTTATTTATTCAACCTAAGGGTTATACCTCATCTACACCCTTCCATGTGAGCCTGCTGTACAGAACTGCTGTACACCATAAGGCTCTAAATTGGTGCCCAATTTGGTGCACTGAAAGGGTAAATTCTGTTAAATTAGTTACACAGTGGACACCTGGCAAAGATATTTGAGGGCTGGAGCCTTTGCTAAATAGGCGAACAATAACAGAGTTTCTTGGTATCAGTTTGTGGGTGCTAAACTAAGCAACCGCCCATTGTGGGAGGAGCATTTGGGTTGGGCCAAAAGTTAAAGGGATACTGTTATGGGAAAAATGTTTTTTTTTCAAAACACATCAGTTAATAGTGCTGCTCCAGCAGAATTCTGCACTGTAATCCATTTTCAAAAGAGCAAACAGATTTTTTTATATTCAATTTTGAAATCTGACATGGGGCTAGACATATTGTCAGCTGCCCCCAGTCATGTGACTTGTGCTCTGATAAACTTCAGTCACTCTTTACTGCTGAACTGCAAGTTGGAGAGATATCACCCCCCCCCCAGCAGCCTAACAACAGAACAATATCATTGGGTTTTCCTTGATGCCATGTGCCCTCCAGCCTGATTATATCCAGTGCTGTGGCAAGTGCTATGTCCCCCCGTATGCCTAACTGGGCATGTCTAAAAAGTGTCCAACGGCATTGGGGTATATGGCCCATACACCATTATGATTTTTACGGATGAGAGAGGGAGGTGGCAGTTAGTTACGTTATTCTGATAATATTAGTTTAGCGGCCTGAACCTTATGGCCTCCTTCTCTTTTTTTTCCCCTCATACGGGGGTATTATTTTTTTCTTCTGGAGGAATTTGGGTTTCAGAGCCAACTGCCTCCCTCAAAAGACTTTCCCAAGGTTGAGGTAATTTGCAGCCTCCAGGGTTAAATAAAAGAGGTCTTAAATCTACTGGCAGTTAAAGCTAAATTTAAGCTGGGAATGCCATCTTGTTTCCAGAGCCTCTTAACTCTTAAATGTATGAGCCAGATTGGCCATTGGAGGAACAGTGCAGCGACAATGCTGATATATACGTTCTATGAGCAATGATAATGTAATGCAGTGATAATGCAATACTGTTTCTATGTGCTGGGAGCAGTTCTATGCAATGATGATCTGCAGGTTCTAAAAGCGGCATTAAGGCATGACTTATATGTTAGGTGAATGTTGCAAATACAATGTTAGCCTTCTTATTTGAGCACTGAGGATACTATGTTGGTCTGCATGTTCTGTGTACAGCAGCTGCAGGTAATTAGGGAATTACTCTGGAAGTCAGTGTTCAGGTGCAGTTAATGAACAGGTAGATCCCCCGTCCACTCCCTCCCTTAGCAGCTCAGATTGATTCTCTGATACATCAGGTAAGATTCTGTGTTACAACTCTTTCCTTTATAGTATAGGTTTGTGAACTAAATGTACATACTACACATTTTTCTGGTTTGGACACCAATCAATATAACAACCAAACTAAAGGTAAATGTTAAATGCTGAGTGATTGGTGTGGTAAGGTTCTAGGCATTTCCAGAGGGTGCCTATATAGCCTCCAGGTTTGTATGTAAGCGGGGTAACACAAGTCAAGGCTCCAGTATCCCTGGGTCAAGTTTGTTTCAAATAACATTGATTTAGGTTACAAGCATGGATTACATGGATTACAAATAAGCCAATTGGATATCGAATGCTTGCTGATAAGAGCAGCCAAGACTGATTTAAAGGCAGCAGCCAAGTCAGATATAGGTATTATGAACTTAATTAAATAGCCAAAGTTTTTATCCATTTGGATCAGTGGCCAATATTTTCTGATAATCTTTTCCATCTTGCTGCTATTATGATTATAGGTGGAAACAAATGATATCCTTTCGTTGGCAGTCTCTTTCTGTTTTGTTACCATAAGGCTGTTTTGTTCAAGACTGCCTACCTCTACTGTTGCTTTATGAACAAGCTCTTTTTTTATAACCCTTCTTCAGGAAACTATAGTAAGGGAGTTTTTGGCTTCTTCATTTTTGTTCTTTCCCCATAATTAATGTTCTTTACATCATGAAATAGGTATTTGTATCTGTGTCCTTTTGCTTTTAACAGACACATGATGGACACTAGGGGGCCGATTCATGAAGCTCGAGTGAAGGGTTCGAATTAAAAAAACCGAATTTCGAACTTTTTTTGGGCTACTTCGACCTTCAACTACGAATATCGAACGATTCGAACTAAAAATCGTTCGACCATTCGATAGTCGAAGTACTGTCTCTTTAAGAAAAACTTCGACCCCCTACTTCGGCAGCTAAAAGCTACCGAAGTCAATGTTAGCCTATGGGGAAGGTCCCCATAGGCTTGCCTGGGATTTTTTGATCGAAGGCTATTCCTTCGATCGTTGGATTAAAATCCTTCGAATCGTTCAATTCGAAGGATTTAATCGTTCGATCGAATGAAAAATCCTTCGATCGATCACAGGATTTGCGCTAAATCGTTCGACTTCGATATTCGAAGTCGAACAATTTTAGTTCCTAGTCGAATATCGAGGGTTAATTAACCCTCGATATTCGACCCATAGTGAATCGGCCCCTATGTATTCACACTGTGTGAACCATTTGCAACAATTATGATGGACACTATGTATTGCAGAAATGGACATTTTATGAGCTATTTTGTTACTATGTTTAACAAATGGAACTTTATGGATTCCGTCTGGTCTCCAACAACTACACACAGGAGCTAATTGGACTAATTAAGCTAATTAGTTTTGGTGGGGGTTGTACAGGGTGGGCTTCAATAGCCAGTTGTGTTCTGTTCACTGTTACACTTGAGAAATGGAACCACTCTGGACCTGAAACAAGTTGCGTCAGCAAGTCTGAAATTAACCTCATGCAGCAATCTGCTCTACTGAGTGATCTGCTTTCCACATATCACTGGAGCCCTTCATCCTAAAGTTTATTTTCACAATGTAAAGAGGAAGTAAAAAATACAGTCTAGAAAATTCAGAGAAAGCAGAAGTGGAGACCCAGGGAGCAGTTGTATGTGGCACGGAGGAGGCAGAACAACACTGAGAAGGAACCAGTCAACTGGGCAGAAAGATATTCCAATCCATTGGCACAAGATGGACAGAGGTAAGGAATAGAACAAGGGACTGGGATGGGAAACATTAAATCTTCATTACATATCATGGGAATATGTCTCTGTGTCATTAAAAAGAGCTATTAGTTGGCATAAGCTATAGACGTGATCTTTGTCTACCTATTTATCTATCTATCTCTATCTATATGTCTATCTATCTATCTATCTATCTATCTATATCCATCTATCTAACTATTGTTACCTTCACTTAATTTTTTAGCATCTTACCTCCAACATGTAATTAGGTAAAAGGATAAAACACCCTAAATACTACTGCCAGGGGTCTGCTAAGCAATTTGATGCCCAATCTTCATCAGATTAACAAAGTATTTGGCACATAAAGATCCCAAATTAAAATAGTGCACACAAATTGTCACTTTGGCTCCTCCCAAAGACACGGCAATGTATGTATTGTAAGAGCCCTGAACAGTATAATGACCCTAAAAAAGCTGAGGGGGGGAAGGGGCTCTTGTTAATTCCCAATTGCTTCACCACAATGCTACAACCCCAAGATTCTAAATAACCTTTCCTGTCCATAAAACGGACAATAACAGAAATGGTTGTTGAATAATAATGGCTCCAGCATCTACATTAGCAATTACATTCTCCACCATTAGACCACCATGGGTTGTTCACCTTCAAACAACTAGTTGGTTTCAGATAGTTCACCAGAAATAATGACTTTTTCCAATTACTTTCTATTTTCTATGTGTCATCATTTTTCTAATATTGAAGTGTAAAGTGTCTTTTTTCACCTTCTAAACCAGCTCTGGGAGGGGGGTCTTCGACACTGTAAACCAGGGGTCCCCAACCTTTCTTGGCCCAGGGACCAAAAAGAGTAAACAAATTTTTCCAAGGACTGGGGGTACGGGTACGGAGGAAGGGGGGGTCTGCAGGGGTCGGGGTGGGGGTCGGGGAGGGGTCGGCGTTCAATTTGGGTGTGCTGCGTTAATTGTTCGGCGGCCCAGTTCAGGATTTTTTTTTTTTCAGGCGATTGGGGACCCCTGCTGTAAACTGTTCTAAATTGATACATTTAGTTGATACATTTCTTATCTTTGTCCCTGCTGAGCAGAATCTCTGGGTTTCATTACAGGCAGCTGTAAGACTTGATACAATAGTTGCTAATACTCCAGAGATGCTGCTGAGTAGTGACGGGCAAATGTATTCGCCAGGCGCGAATTTGCGCTGAAAAAATCGCCGGCGTCAAAAAAAAAATTTAGTTAGCGTCAGAAAAAACGTCCGCCGGCGTCAAAAACGTCCGCCGGCATCAAAAAGACGGGTGCCGGCATCAAAAACGGGGCCTGCATCAAAAACGAGACGCCGGCGCCGTTTCGCGATTTTTTTGCGAAACGCCACAAATTCGCCAATCACTACTGCTGAGACATGGATCAACTAAATGTTGCAAAATTATTATGCCTTTTTCGCAAACTGATTTTGCTTTGCGCAAATTTAATATAGCTATAGCGAACCCGGAAACTGTTTAGTGATCACTTACGACAGTGGAAGACTGAGAACTTTATAGTTTGCGCCAATGCGCAGTAAGTGTAATAAAACTTCTTACTGAAAAATTCGTTATGTTTGCTCCAAAATATTACGACACTTCAAGCGCTACTTAAGAGTGCGCAATTAAAATTCTAAATGCGCACTTAAAATTCGCAATGCAATAACAGTTTAAGGAACAATATTACATTGCGAGATGTGGCTTTTCATTCTATTGGTGTGAATTGTTTTGCTCTTTTATTTTACTTTACTTTTATTAATCCCCCCAATAATGTGCTAGGCCTGTTTTTAACTGCTAATTCCATTGGGTAAATGGTTCTTGGATTACAACACTATGGGGCCGATTCACTAAATTCGAGTGAAGGATTCGAAGTAAAAAAACTTCGAATTTCGAAGTGTTTTTTGGGCTACTTCGACCATCGAATGGGCTACTTCGACTACGACTACGACTTTGAATCTAAGGATTCGAACTAAAAATCGTTCGACCATTCGATAGTCGAAGTACTGTCTCTTTAAAAAAAACTTCGACCCCCTAGTTCGGCAGATAAAAGCTACCGAAGTCAATGTTAGCCTATGGGGAAGGTCCCCATAGGCTTGCCTAAGTTTTTTTGATCGAAGGATATTCCTTCGATCGTTGGATTAAAATCCTTCGAATCGTTCGATTCGAAGGATTTAATCGTTCGATCGAAGGAATAATCCTTCGATCCTTCGATCGAATTTTCTGCGCTAAATCCTTCGACTTCGATATTCAAAGTCGAAGGATTTCAATTCCTAGTCGAATATCGAGGGTTAATTAACCCTCGATATTCGACCCTTGATACATCTGCCCCTATGTGCTGCACCTTCCTTCAATAATGCTGCAACCCTTGTGACTTTTTTACCCATTAGCCACAGTACACTGACTCAATGGCCGTTACACAAAGCCCATCCACCTAACCAGAACCCATAATATTTAGGGGGATATAGGGGACCCCATGAGGCCCAAATAATGAGTAATTTCAATATCTATTGGTAGAACAGCTCAACCTGCTACTAAAAATGTCTTACCCTTTAAACAAAACAGGGATTGTTTGTCCATATATTGCAATATATTTAAGATGGCCAACTATGTCAAAGTCATCCCGTATCTGGCCAGACCTACGCTTAATTTTCATTTGATTCATTAAGAATTCAATTGCTTCATTATACATTAAACACAAGGACTTATTGTTACCTGCTCATCTGCCTAATGGTCTAAAATTTTGTAGTGATCACAACGTTATCTGTTTTGGGAAAAAGCTTTAACCTTCATAATCTTTGACCGGCTTCGCCTTAGCTCATTACTGGTCTTATGATTTAGTGGTGCTTGGGAACTGGAAACTGGGAGGTTGAGACTGAAGTAAAAGCAAAACAGGAAGAAGCTTCAAGGGCATTTCCAAGATTTTTGTCTGAGTTCCACTGATTGTCTCAAATACTTGTTTGTTTTTTATCTGGTCCGTCCCAAAGGGGAAGCAAAGGGCCTACATAGGACAAGCTATTGTGCGCTGCTTAACCCGGTGGGCAAATGCTCAGATTATGATTTTCTTATATATCTTGAGGCAGACTCAATTATTGGGTCTCTAAATACAGTTTTTATACCAATCTTAGAAATGGTAAGCTATAGGAAAGAATTTCATGCAGTGCAAGTGTGTGTGCCAAAATTACTATAATATAAAATATATTTGTCTCTCAAGGTTTCATCCATGCTATTTTTAATACCATGGATATGGTGTGTTATTTGTGCTAAATAAATTCAATGCCAATTTAAAGCAAAAATTCCCAAAAATCAATCAAGCTCATACAACTTAACAAAAAAATCAGTGTGCTGTGCAAGTGTACATACCTTAAAGGGATACTGTCGTGGAAAAACATATTTTTTTCCAAAACACATCAGTTAATAATGCTGCTCCAGCAGAATTCTGCACTGAAATCCATTTCTCAAAAGAGCAAACAGATTTTTTTTATATTCAATTTTGAAATCTGACATGGGGCTAGACATATTGTCATTTTCCCAGCTGCCCCAGTTATGTGACTTGTGCCTGCACTTTAGGATGGAACTACTTTTTGGCAGGCTGTTATTTCTCCTACTTAATGTAACTGAATCAGTCTCAATGGGACTTGGCTTTTACTATTTGATGCTGTTCTTAGATCTTCTAGGGAGCTGCTATCTGGTTACCTTCCCATTGTTCTGTTGTTAGGCTGCTGGGGGGGAGGGGGTGATATCACTCTAACTTGCAGTAAAGAGTGATTGAAGTTTATCAGAGCACAAGTCACGTGACTGGAGGCAGCTGGGAAATTTACAATATGTCTAGCCCCATGTCAAATTTCAAAATTAAATATAAAAAATCTGTTTGCTCTTTTGAGAAATGGATTTCAGTGCAGAATTCTGCTGGAGCAGCACTATTAACTGATGTGTTTTGAAGAAAACATGTTTTCTCGTGACAGTATCTCTTTAAGACTCAGGTTTAGATAACTATCAACAGAAATATTATATAGGTTATAAAAGTGTTTATTTCAAGAAAGGCAAATTTAGACTTAACTTAAACTATTTAGGCAAAAAGTAGCCTTACGTGTTCCATGCCCCCAAATGCACCACAGCAGCAACTTTGTAACATGCAGCGGCGTAACTATAGAGGAAGCAGATCCTAGGGGGTCACGTGGAGCCTGGACTGCGGGGTCTGCATCTTCTATAGCTGAAAAGAATACCCCCCTTCCAGGCGCTCTTTTACCTGTGGGCAGGGAAGGGGAACGCAGGCAGTTTGGAGGCTCCAACACAGGGTGGGGAGTGGGCGGCCGTGGGCGGGCAGGAGTGTTGTTGGGAATTGCTGGGGTCCCAGTGCACTCTACTTACACCACGGGTAACATGGTATACCACAGATGGACAGTAACTTTTGTAGTGATGCCCAAATTGACCCTCTTTATACACACCACCATTAAAGACTTGCAGTTTAACACAAATGTGGCAAATGTGACATAATAATTAGTGCAGAAAACATTTGCGACATTACCGACCACATTTGCATCCTTTTTTGAATGATTACAGACCTCAGCGACTTCCTCACAAAGTATAAGACCAAATGGCTTTTGCCAACACGCACAGTGTATGTCCCAATCACGAAGCATATTTTGCGACATAATGTCTAACGGGGTGGTTCAGCTTTAAAGGGATACTGTCGTGGGAAAACATGTTTTTTACAAATAGTTAATAGTGCTGCTCCAGCAGAATCCTGCATTGAAATCCATTTTTCTAAAAAGCAGATGGGGGTTTTTTTTATATTTAATTTTCAAATTTGTTTGGGCGGCTAGACATTTTGACATTTCCCAGGTGCCCTCAGGCCATGTGACTTGTGCTCTGATAAACTTCAGGCACACTTTACTGCTGTACTGCAAGTTGGATTGATATCACCCACTCCCTCCTACCAGCTGCTGTAATGTAAACAGAGCCTTGTCTGGTCAGCCTGTCAGTTGAACAATAGGCAGGAATCAAGATAACAACTACCTCTTCAGAAGGATTCTACTGACTGGACTGGGAGGAGCTCTGTGTCTGCCTGCTGTTACCAGTGCTTTGCTCCACAGCCTTAGACTGAATTGACTTATACAGTAACTTACTGTACTTGCTATGGGGCTTTTAGTATGTTATAGAGTGGCCAAAACTTTTCAATTGGTCTTCATTATTATTTTTTTTATATATTTATAGAAATATGTACCTTCTTCTGACTTTTTCCAGCTTTCAAATGTGGGTCACTGACCCCATCTAAAAAACAAACACTCTGTAAGGCTACACATTTATTGTTGTTGCTACTTTTTATTATTCATCTTTCTATTCAGTCCCTCTCCTATTCATATTCAAGTCTCTTATTCAAAGCAATACATGGTTGCTGGGGAAATTTGCAAACTGAAGAGCTGCTGAATAAAAAGCTAAATAACTCAAAAACCACAAATAATAAAAAATGAAAACCAATTGCAAATTGTCTCAGAATATCGTTCTCTACAGCATACGAAAAGTTAACTCAAAGGTGAACATCCCCTTTAATGAAACTCCAGAGCAGGTGTTAACATTAACCTTTGCTTAGAAATAATGAGCAATTTAATATTCGCCAATGAATGGTTTCACATTGCTAGCAGTGCTAAACATTCACAAAAATGCAATTTTAAAAATGACTTGTGATTTTTAATTACATTCTCCTTTTTTTTGACCATGCCCCCATTTTTGTGGCCACACCCCCTAATTACCATGTCCATTTTATAAAATTTGACAGGTTATGAACGTTTGAACACAATTCTGTGGTTTTTTATGTGTTATTACAGTTTTGCTAATGAAGGTGAATTACCCTTTGAGCTGTGAGTCTAAGTTCTCCCAAGGGACCTGCTTATCTTAAACTGTTACAAAAGTGTCTCAGTATCTATTCTGGGCTCACTGACTCACCAAAAGCCAATTAAGTTAGAAACTTTGTATCTTTTTCTGGCTGTTCAGCGCAGCAGAAAGTCGGGGCATTTCAGTAACAAATCAAGGACTGTGGACTGAGCTGTCAAAATTGCCACTGTCCCACAAAAAACGGGACATTTGGGAGGTGTGCTATGTTTATCTCCACCAAAAATTAGTTCTGCAGAATCCTCCCCCCCCGCCCCCCTCGTACGCGATTTTCTGCCCGCATTTCAAGTGGCACACGAGCTGCCTGGCCCACTCGCACCCCCTGCTCCTCCGGTAGTTCCGACACTGCCTCCAGGAAGTCCACAGGGCCCTGACCTTCAAATGGCACACGCATGTGCGGAAAAAGACATCTATATGTGCAGAGACCACAGCATTGTGCTCAGAAAAAAAAAGAAGCCTCGCGCATACAAAAAACAGCTGGGCAGCCATGGGAGTAGGTCTGGGCAGATGGGGGTTCATAAGGGCTGGGGCCCACTGGGCTTTTTCCCAGTGTCCTGCCGATCCAATCTGAACCTGGTTGTCTATATGGACAGTAGGAACCAGTAAATTCCAATTGCCTCCAGTGGCTTAGCCGGATACTACACCTGATGAATACCACACAGATGTGAGTTTGATTCCCCAAGAGTCATGACTTTATGATCCCTAACCTTCAGCTCCCGTTCAGTCACTTCTCAAGGGTCCGTTTTTAGATATCCGTGTGAAATATAGTAAAAATCCCAATTTGTACTATACTTAGCATTCACACAGTCACAGGCAGCCAAAACAGACCGTGGTGATTGGAATATTTCTCAGGGCAGTACTTTTTGTAGTAAAGCAGAAAAGTGGTCTGGGGTCCAAAGTCAGCCATAGTAATCACTGAGGGGCCTGTGACAATTTGGCCCCCCGTTCAAGTGACTTTCACTCGTTTGTTCACTCTTTTGTTTGGATTTGAGCACAATTAGGTAACATTTACTGCAATTTGGATGAATCCCAAATCCCAAAACAAATCCTGGTGCCTACCTTGTATACGGTACGAAATTTGTACTGAAAAACTGATATCAAATATTTTTTAGAAATAAAATGTGACCACTTTCTTTCTAGTCTCATAAGGGAATATATTGTATTGTTCTAGCTCCCAGTCATGGCATTCTAGCTGCCTGTAGAGCAGGAAGATTGTCTAAATCCCTTATTATTGCTTTTTAATCCTGCAGCCTGTGGAAACAAAACAGTAAATGGAAATAATTTACATTTGTTTTTAATTAAAATCCTCAGGAAAATGCCAGCGCCATCTTGATGATCAGTATACTATGTATGAAAACATGCAAGTCAATAATCCTACAATAATGAAGATAGAAGAAGAAAATCTTTCAGCAAAATGTATGGATTGTACAGTAAGACAAGTAGCAACCTAACCTGAGGATGTGCCAATGTTTTCTATTTAAGCAACTAACTTCTATAACTGTATACTGCATCCGTAGTGCTATGGTATATTGCCAATGGCCCTTCTTGACTTGTAGATAGGGCAATGGTATATTCACAGGTAAAAGGAGCAGGATAAACTCGTTTTGACTCATTTGGGTTCACGATATTTAGTCATCCAACCACTTCATTCCTTTAATGAGATAATTGACAGGTCAGTTCCTGTGAGGTTATTATTAAATGGTTGAACCGCAGGCACAAGTCAACATCCCATCACATAGTGGTACTTGTTAGACTTTATTCTACAGGCCTCCTGGTGTCATTGATCTTCAACTTTTGTCATTCTGTAATTACTTAATGTGAACACATACCCAACTTTTGTGAAATTCATTGGATGACCAGGTAAAAATAAAGTACATTTACGGAGGACAGTTTGCCCAGGTGTAGCAACCCATAGCAACCATGAGACATTTGCTTTTATACTGGTGAATAATAAATGCTGATTAGACCTGTCTCAAACTCTGAATCTTTCATACCATAAAACCCTTTAGAATCCTACCTTTTTACCACCCTCACTTTGTCCTTGGGTTTCAAGCCCATAAACTCAAGCAGTTCCTTCAGCTGGGTCTTTGTTGAAAACCAGTCTCAAGATATGCCAAACACTCACACCATTATTTAGAGGACATATTAATTACTTGCTGTTGTGGATTTGCACTGAAGAAGCCATACAGATTCAGCAATGATGATAACCCCTATACATCTCATTCTATTGCAGTTCTGAAGGCAAGTGAATTGTTGAGGACTCAGAGGAGACTCCTGATGGTTCTGGTGGCCCTGCTGATACTTGTATTTATATTCCTGATAATCGTCACAAGCCTGGTGTTCACATACTGTGAGTTTCATAAGGACAAGGCAGGAAGATTCTTGAACGATAAGAAAAAAACTAAATAAGATGACTATTTGCATCTAGCAACTTGCTACACGTTGTTGTAGAAGAGAATCAGGTTTCCCTCTCACATGGAAAGAGAAAATAGCAGCACCAGTAGCCTCTTAGCCTCCTATGTCTACACCAACACAGGGCCAAGCTGGCCGGCACTTTAGGCAACCTGCCAGCCAACTAGAAACTTTCCCCCTCTGTGACGGAGTAAGTTAATTGTTAGGGGGGCAAGGGCTGACTAAGTATGTGCCTAGTGCCCCTCAACTGCTGTGTCCTAGGCATGTGCCTCTTGTGCCTACCCCCAGTTCCAGCCCTGGAATACATTGCCTCTTCGCACTCTTCCTCTTTCCTTTATGTCCAATGCAAATCATAGTTTCTGAGCTGGACATAGAACACTGCAGCTCTAACTGTAACAGGAAGAAGTGTGGAAGCAAAAGACACAAGATTGTCCATTAATTGGCTCATGTGACGTAACATGTATGGTTTGTTTGTAGGTTTGCCACCTGTTTGGTTTTGACCCAGACAACCCGGTAATTTGATTTCCAAATTAGGAAAACCGGCCAGGATTCCCCATCATAGCCACACCCTCTGATGTCACGCCCTGTCCGCTCAGTGTCATGTCCCCGCCCCTCCATATCACTGCCCGCCATCTCCACCGGCAGAAACGGTGGCAACCCGATTTGTTTGTGGGCAACGTGAATCATAGGATCCCAGGGGACAGCCCTTAGTTCTAGGATTACCCAAATGGCACATACTATTAAAAGTATATTATTATGAGACTGGTTTGTTTACATGAAGCAGGGCCAAAGAAAAAATACTGACCAACTGCTGCAGTCTGTCAAAAAGGGCCAAAGCGCTGGAATATAGCCCCCAGCTCAAAGGGCACATGTAACAATTTCAAAAAAAATATATTCCAAGGCATTCTATAAAAGTTAAGAAATTTATTTTTATTTCACATCAAATATTAAAAAGTAGGCATACAGACCGGTACTTATTCATAGGCATGTTACATGAAGCAGGGACCTACATTATTTGAGGGTATAGTTTTCCTTTATGACCACTTGTGGCCATTATCAATAATCAGGGCCGGATTTACATAGTGGGCGCCCCTAGGCCCACTGCCGTTTGTCCCCCCTGTCCCCTACCCTTTATTCATGCAAATTTTCATGGAGATTGTATCTCCTGCGCATCCCCAGTGTTTTTGAACCAATGTGGGTGTGGTCGGGCAGCATGCCGCCCCCCTAAAATCCTGCCACCCTAGGCCCGGGCCTAGGTGGCCTTCCCACAAATCCGGGCCTGTCAATAATCATCAGGGGAAGTTGATAGGTCAATCAGTATTCCAAAGTTGGTCTCTGAATCTTATGTTAACCATATTTTTGTTTTCAGATTCTCTTGTTTCCACCCAACTGAAGCAGGCAGGTGAGTTTCCTCCCTAACTTAATGTAAGTGGAAAATTTGATTAGAACTCCATTTATTTCAATATGAAAAACTAGCTTTTGCTAGAGGACCCTGTTACCAAGAGTACTAAGAGTGAGTATGCTGAATGCAAAAACTCTTTGGCCAGTTTGTAAGTGTGATTCATTTAGTCACACGTAGCACGTTTCCCATGTATCAATTATAAGGGAAAGTACTATACATACTTTAAGGGGGTTATTTATTAAAGTCACAATGCCAAAAACTCAAAAAATACAATTTATTTTTTTTTACTACACAATACGAATTTTTAGTGAAAAAAACTTGAATTTTTCATGATTTATTATTCCCTGAGGATGGAAAAAGTAAGGGACAAATTCACTAACCGGCGAAAATTCGCCAATGCTGGCTTTGCGCGCATCGCAAAACTTCGGCAGGCGTAAATTCGCCTGGACAACGCTAATTCATGAAGATCCAAAGTTACGCACAGGGTACCAAACGCTGCCGAAGTTGAGCTAGCGAAAATACACTCAGCAGTTGGAAGTTGCTCTAGCGTTGGCTAATTAGCATACAGTGCGCAGTTAAAGTACAATGGTCGTATATGTTGCAGCAAATACATTACACTACACAAGCCCAGGGAACCTTAATAAAATTATATAGAGGTGTTATAATGCCCTAAACATGTGCCCACAGTATAGTTTAGGTGCCATATTTTATCAAGGAGGGTACCCCAAAAAAAAAATTCGATCTTTTTTAGCCTATTACCCTGTAAAAAGAAAAAAACAATGTTTTTTGGGACTTAGAAAAGTTTTCAACTTTTTTTTTTTTTTAAAAAAGTCTGGTGATAGAGGTAACAGTAAGTAAAATCAAAAACTTAGTGAATTTGCGTAGTTACGCTCTTTCGCCAGAGCGAAAATTCACCTGGTGTTGGAGTGTAAATCGGCGAAGTGCCTGGCGAATTTTCGCCAGCGTTAGCCACTTTGCCCTTTAGTAAATTTCCCCCTAAGAATCAGGAAATTCGGCATCTGAGACCTGCCGAGGTTGTATAGAAGTCAATGGGAGAGGCCACAAAGATATCCAGATCTGCGCTGGGTTTTCGTGTAAAAATTCAAAGATTTAGTGGTTTATAAGCAAAAATCCGAAAAAATCTTACTATTCTAATTTTTCCCATGATTTTCACATTGTTTTCGAGTTTTTTTCCCGAACTGCAATTGTCAGGAAAATGGATTAATAAATAAGGGGAAATAACCCGTGCAGATTTGGACTGTATATTTTAGAAAATAATGAGATAAATTCAGATTTTCATAGATAATGGTTGCTGAGAGTATACTGAATATTTAGGTATTTCATAAGGCACTGGGGGCTTTAAACCACTAGGTGGTAGTATATCGTTTTTGTGTGCTGCAATATTAAGGTTCTTTGTATTTTTTTGAATGGACGGATTTATTATCATTCTGTACTATACATATATATATATATATATATATATATATATATATATATATATATATATATATATATATATATATATATATATATATATATATATATATATATATATATATATTTATATTTATAATATATATATATATATATATATATATATATATATATATATATATATATATATATATATATATACTATATAAATATACATATAGTATATATATTTGAGTGTAACTATATTCTTGAGATCTGTTCCCTAGCTGTTACAGGTGCAATGCTGGCACTAGAGGTATGTTATGGGGGTGTTGTTATTTGGTAGTGGGCTTTGATCCCTTTTTTAGTCTCCAATCAGCAGGAAAATTTAAAGGAGTTGTTCACCTTTAAATTAACTTTTAGTATGATGTAGAGAGTGATATTCTGAGACAATTTGGAATTGGTTTGTGGCTTTTGAGTTATTTAGCTTTTTATTCAGCAGCTCTCCAGTTTGCAATTTAAACAGCCTGGTAACTAGGGTCTAAAACCCTAGCAACCACACATTGGTTTGAATAAGAGACTGGAATATAAATAGGAGAGGACCTGGATAGAAAAATTGGTAATTAAAAGTTGCAATAACAATACATTTGTTTTTAGATGAGGTCAGTAACCCCCCTTTGAAAGCTGGAAAGAGTCAAAAGAAAAATGCAAATAATTAAAAAACTGTAAAAAATAAAAAATAAATAAAAAATGAAGACCAGTTGGAAAGTTGCTTGGAATCAGCCATTCTGTAACATACTAAAAGTTAACTTAAAGGTGGACCACCCCTAAAATGTCAGAATGTGTTTCCTATATTCTGTATAGTATAGATAAATAGGGTCAATTATGAAGACTGGGGTAAATAAAGCAAGAGTACTAAGGGGGCTCAGGCAATATTCATGGGAGCAGCTACCAGTTTCTGTATCTGAACACAGATGTCATGGCAATTTTTAGAAAAGGTGCAAAGTGCAAAACAAGGTGAATGGCACCTGATTTTTGCACTTTTCACATTTGACTTCTTAATAGTAAATGATACCAAAGGTGTCCTATAAGAAGAAGCAGCAGAGATCCATACCTCCAAAATGTCCTGTTTTCTGTGGGACAGTCCCGATTTTGACAGTTCTGCCCACAGTCCTGGATTTTTATTAAACAGTCCTGAGTTTCTCTTTGATCTCCTGCACTGACGCCAGAAAAAGATACAAAGTTTTATGAAACTTTATTAAATAAGAGGCTTTATGGCAGAAAGCCCAGAACACTCAGCACTGGCAACTAGATACATTTGTAACAGCTTAAGATAAGCAAAGATACAGTTGTAACTATTTAAGGTCTTTTAGAAGAACGGTGACTTTGAGCTTAAAGGCCACTTCACCTTCATAAAACATGGCCCTAAAACTCCCAGAAATATGTTTAAACTTTCATAACCTGCCAAATTTTGTAGAATGGACATGATAATTAGAAGGTGTGGCTATAAAAGGGGTGTGGTCAAACTTTTTTGCCGTACTATGCGCGGCAGATCTTTTTGTCCCTCTTTCCAATTTTTAAAATGTTGGGAGGTGTGCCCATCTAATACCAGATATGGAACAGGGTCACTATGAGGTTTTCAGAAACACAAGAGGGGCTCATAATTTGCACTTGGGAATTAATTCAAGGCAACTAATCAAATGTATGCTTTCATTGTTCTAACTAGATTTTTTTTTTTTTTTTTTGTAATGTCACAAAGTTTTTTTTTTCAAGGTAGGGAGGAATTATAATAATCTGTATTTGTGCTCTGCAGTTGATGAGAAATCAATCCTTGTAGCCCAGATTGAAAGCATGAACAGGACTTTAGGTAGGTAAATCTTCTATGAACTTCTCTTGGGCAACTCTATGGTGAGGGAGCTGTTTTGAAGAATAGGATGGGTTGGGTGGTTAGAGACTCTTAAAGGGCAACTATGCCTTTACCCTGTCTTTATATTTTTCCAACGAAAAATGTTAAAGGGATACTGTCATCAGAAAACATGTTTTTTTCAAAAAATAGTGCTGCTTCAGCAGAATTCTGCACTGAAATCCATTTCTCAAAAGAGCAAACAGTTTTTTATATTCAATTTTGAAATCTGACATGGGGCTAGACATTTTGTCAATTTCCCAGCTGCCCCAGGCATGTGACTTGTGCCTGCACTTTAGGAGAGAAATGCTTTCTGGCAGGCTGCTGTTTTTCCTTCTTAATGTAACTGAATGTGTCTCAGTGAGACATGGGTTTTTACTATTGAGTGTTGTTCTTAGATCTACCAGGCAGCTGTTATCTTGTGTTAGGGAGCTGCTATCTGGTTACCTTCCCATTGTTCTTTTGTTTGGCTGCTGGGGGGGGGAAAGGGAGTGGGGTGATATCATTCCAACTTGCAGTACAGCAGTAAAGAGTGATTGAAGTTTATCAGAGCACAAGTCACATGACTTGGGGCAGCTGGGAAATTGACAATAAGTCTAGCCCCATATCAGATTTCAAAATTGAATATAAAAAAATCTGTTTGCTCTTTTGAGAAATGCATTTCAGTGCAGAATTCTGCTGGAGCAGCACTGTTAACTGATTCATTTTGGAAAAAAATGTTTTTTCCCATGACAGTATCCCTTTAAGAATCATTTCTACTTGATATATGAGGTATGTTCTGGCTTTATTGGGGTGTGGGCAGACCACAACTAAAATGCACTTGCTGGTAACATGAATAACCTCCTCCATTTAGTGATAACCATAACACTGTATTAGAATCAATATTCTTCTCTGTTACACTATTGTGCAGGAAGAAACTGCCCTAAAAACTACACATAGAGCAAACTCTATTTAGATATCACTATGTTTGACGCTTGCTTATAAATGTACAAGTAGTGCTCGTGAGGCAACTTCGGCTACTTCTGAAAACAAATCGTTCCGAGTGCCATCCCGCTGGCGATTTTCATTTTAGCCGGCGGGAAGGCAGATTCGGGGAGATTAGTCGCCCCGAAGAAGAGAAGATTTGTCACTGGGTGACTAATCTCCCCGAATCTGCCTCTGTGCTCTGACCCTTAGGCTGTATTTAATTTCAGATGTTTCAACGGCAGATCTTTTTGTCTCTTTCCAAAATGTTGGGAGGTATGCCCATCTCATACCAGATATAGAACAGGGTCAGTATGAGCTGAAGGTTTTCAGAAACTCAGGTCTCATAATTTACACTTGGGAATTAACTCAAGGCGATTTCTAGTAAAATTAAGTCAAAGACAACTTGAAAACCTCACTGAAGTTCAATGGAACCATTGTGATTGGATGGCTGTGATTCCCTACCACTTTAGTTAAACTGAAGAAGCCACTCGGACAAGTGGTGAAACGTTTTCAAGAGAAAACGAAATGTCCAGTTACCTTTGACTTAATTTTTCTAGACTATATCATGGCCTGGATAAATGAGAATCTTCATAGACATGCAACTCAAGGCAACTAATCAAACACTTGCTTTTATTGTTCTAACTAGATTATTTTTTAATGCCACACAGTTTTTTCTCTCAGGTGGGGGGAATTGTATTAATCAGTATTTGTGCTCTGCAGATGATGAGAAATCGATCTTTCTAGCACAGATCCAAAGCATGAACAGGACTTTAGGTAAGTGAAACGTTTATGACCCTCGCTGGGAAAATTCTATGGTGAGGGAGCTGTTTTAAGGAATAATATGGATTGGGTGGTAAGAGACTTTTAAAGGGCCACTATGCACAGTTACACAGTTACACAGTTACATAGTTACATAGTTACATAGTTACATAGTTACATAGTTATATAGTTACATAGTCAAATTGGGTTGATAAAAGACAAAGCCCATCAAGTTCAACCCCTCCAAATGAAAACCTAGCATCCACACACACACCCCTCTATTCACTCACATAAATTCTATATACCCATATCTATACTAACTATAGAGCTTAGTATCACAATAGCCTTTGATATTATGTCTGTCCAAAAAATAATCCAAGCCATTCTTATAGTCATTAACTGAATCAGCATCACAACATCACCCGGCAGTGCATTCCACAACCTCACTGTCCTGACTGTGAAGATCCCCCTACGTTGCTTCAAATGAAAGTTCTTTTCTTCTAGTCTAAAGGGGAGGCCTCTGGTACGGTGATCCTTTACCCTCTCTTTATATTTGCCCAACAAAAATGTTAAAATCATTTCTACTTGATATGAGTCTTATTGGGGGTGTGGGCAGGCCGCAACTAAATTCCACTGACACGTGTATAACCTCCTCCATTTAACCATAACATTGAGTAAGCAATGAATTATGATGGTTTTCAGGAGAATTATAGGTTTGCAGGTCTCAGTGTTGAGGTGAGGGTCCCCTTTGGGAGATTATCCCAGCAAGAACATTCTGCTCATCCATCAGTGGCATGGAGACATTAATCGTGCTGGATCATTTTTCTTCTTTGAACATGTTCAGTATCCTATTTGTTTTGAATAAGTTAGTGGAGACAACCCACTAGTGAAACCATGGTCTTCATGTTGGGTCCAGGGTCCCCTCACTGAACGTTTCTAGGAGCATGTGTGGGTGTGAGTACTTTAACATGAATATGTGAACTCAACATTGCATCTGTGTAATTTGCACTTTGTACTTGTGTTTTTAAATGAGTCTGGCTGTCTTTAAAGGGGAAGTAAAGTCTAAAATAGAATAAGGCTAGAAATGCTGTATTTTGCATACTAAATATAAACATGAACTTACTGCACCACAAGCCTAATCAAACAAATGATTTATGCTTTCAAAGTTGGCTACAGGGGGTCACCATCTTGTAACTTTGTTATACATCTTTGCAAGACTAAGACTGTGCACATGCTCAGTGTGGTCTGGGCTGCTTAGGGATCGTCATAAACAAAGCTGCTCCCCCTGCTGTTCATAAGTATGATTGTTGGGATTTTAGGCAATAGTTAAAAAGCTAGATATGGGCACAGCTTTTTTCTAAGTGGCGAAAATTTAGTGTAAGGGCATTTCCTTTTGCTTTTTGACCCACTGAAACTTCATGTATTCTGTACAGGGGAGCAGAAGAACAACCTGACATTTGAGATCAAAGAAGTCAAAAAGTGTATCGGTAAGCAATTGAGTTGGAAATCATATAGCGATATTTACCTTTATTTAAGATTAACATGATTAAACTCCAGCTAATAACAGCAATGTTTTTAAAAGTTTCAATATTACACTGTGGGCAGATTTATCAAAGGTCGAAGTGAATGAAAAAAAAATTTGATTTTCTAGCTATTTTTTGTGTACTTCGACTAGGGAATAGTCCAAACTCAATTTGAATTTGAAAAAAATTCAATGCGCTATTCCTTCGATTCGTACGATTCGAATTCAGCCGAATACAGACCTATTCGATCGAAAACAGACCTATTCTACCAAAAAAAAACTTTGACTTAATTTCGGTTGGTCTTTTTGAATTTTGAAGTTTTTTTCAATTTGAAATTCGACCCTTGATAAATATGCCCCTCTGTGAATGTAGAGTGACAGGTGTCAATTGGGGAAGACTGATGATTTTGCAGGACTGAGTTTGGAATAAACCTTTTCATGGATTTAGATCAGAAGAACATTATGGGGGTTATTTACTAAACTCCGAATTTATCTGGACTGGCTTTTTTTTTTTTTTAAATCATTTTTTTTTTTTTAGAGTTTATTAAAGCTCAATTCTGCAAAAAGCCAGAATCCTAAAATTCCCCATCTCAGACCTGTCCCCAAGTCCCCAACCTATTTGGAAGTTTCTGTGGTCTGTGCTGGAATTAGCCTGAAAATCTGACCTTTTTGGACGAAAATTCCCAAAATTTGGGCATTTTGGCAAAAAGCCAGAAAAATAGAGACAATACAGAAAACACAGAAAAATTATATGATCCGGGTTTTGCTCATTTTAACAGGTTTTTACCCAAACTGATTACATCAAGCATTTTTAATAATAAATAGGGTAAGATCTGGTATGGGAGTTTGGTAGTGTTTTTTTTTTTTTATTTAAATAATGAGATAAATTTGGATTTTAGTAAATAACCCCCTATATGTTATAGAATAGTATGGAAGTATTCTGTTTTATATGTATAAGTCTATGTTAGATATAGTTGTTTATGTGATTTTATATAAAATCTAGGGCACCGTTTTTTAGTTCTATGCAGAAATAGACAAGGGTATATCAGCATTCTTGTAGATTATTGTTAGATTTCACAAACATAGCAGTGTTTCAAGGAGCCCATGAAGGAGTAAATTAAGTAATTAGTTCACTAAAACCTACTACATACTTTAAAAGGTTGTGCTGAAACCCACCAATACCCATAGTAAGCAATCCCCAAGAGTTTAACTGGCAAATGGGTGAATTATGATACATTATATGGTATATCAGTATAAAACAAACCTACTTTAGAAACTAAACAGAAAGGGTGGGAATGGAGACATTCCCACAAGAGAAGGCCACAAGGAACATCAAGGCCTCAGAACCTGTCAACATCAGGGTCACATAAGATAATAGGCAAGGCCACATAGAAACTTTATTTATGTGCCAAGTTAAGAATTTTGTATTTTATTTGTTGTATTTCATTAATGTCTAAAGGATTAAAAACAAACTCTTCCTTGGGAAGTCTCATGTTTACGTGTGGATTTTGAGGGTTTTCAGAGAGTACCTTTCCTTCACCTGTCAATGTTCCACATATATAACTGCAAAGCAGCTTTAAAGGCTGTGGTGTTTGTTTAATCATTGATATTTTTATTTCATCTGTAGGTATACTGGGAAGAGAAAGTCGCTATAGGTTTTGGGATCTTGAATACAGGAACTGTTTGTCAGCCAGTTAATTCAAATATCACCACCATTTACTGTCTTAATAAGTGCGGTCTCATGATGTTGTAGGACTCACCAGTTGGGGAAGCAAGACATGTCTCCCATTGCACGCCAATGAGTGGAATTTTATTGGCCATAAGGACATTTGTCTCAGCTCAAAACATCTTCTTATTTGGACACATCATGAAAATGTGGCCCTATGTTATTCTGTATTGTAAATACATTTAAAAATTCAGCATTAGTCAGTGATCAGTCACTATGTGGTGGCAAATTGTGCCCACATTAAGTTGGACAGTTATGGATTTGGACCATACTTCCCAACCATCTATGAACAAACAGATGAAGCAAATTTTACTTAAACATTGGCTCAGATTTTTTAGCCAGACCCATTATGTCACTCCAAGTGTGCTCCATCTGTACGGCATCTGTGTGGCAACTGGCATGCTGGTTTATCTGCCAATGCCTTTTCTAGGCACGTGGATAGACTATTTACAAGTGTAGAAGGGAAAGGAGCCACAGATCAACTCCCCTTCTGCTCAGACAAAACACATCAACACAAGACACAAGAGAAACCGATTTTATTTTATATATATATATATATATATATATATATATATATATATATATATATATATACATATATATATATATATATATATATATATATATATATATATATATTTAAAGTATAGCTAGACATGCTATTAGTTTGCTGAGTGTCCTTAGCCATGTGACTTGTGCTCTGATAAACTTCGGTCACTCTTTACTGCTGTAAATCAAGTTGGAGTGTTTTTGTCCCCCTCCCTTCCCCCCCCAGCAGCCCATTAACAGAACAATGGGAATGTAACCAGATAACCGCTCCCTGACACCTGCATTGCTAAAAATGCTCTCATGCCTAATCTAACTAGTGAAAAGATATGATCACAGCACTCAGTAGTAAAAATGCAAAGTTCAGCTAACCCAAGTTGTGAATCCTTCTTCACATTGAGAAGCACAAACATCTGCAACTCATCTGCAAGTAGTTACATTGTAAAGTGTTGGCTCTTTCTGAAAAGCTCCTAAACCAGGCACAATGTCCTGAGATGGCTGCCTACTGACCAATTTTACAACAAAAAAATACATTTATTGGTTCAAGAACAAAATGTTAAATGGTAGAATGAATTACTTGCAATGCACACAGTGCAATTTAGTAATAAAAACTATACCATAAAAATCATGAGCGACATCTTTCTTTGTGTATAGGCACCATAACACTCAACCCCTCACATTATCAGGGTTTAGGTAATTTATCATTTTATTTGTGATCCAGTATCAATGGGGTACCGATTTAGAAATATCCAAATTTATTCCACAATGATATTTGAATGATGTTATAATAAAGATTTTCTGTACTTTTTAATATTTTTGGATTGTGGAATATATTTGAATATTTCTATTTCACAGTAACACATTTAGATGTTGAGGTATAATTCTGGATAAAAGGGGTACAATTTAGAAATGGTGGTCATTGAGTGTTCAGTCACCAAGTAAACAAAACAGAGGCCAAAATCCCAGTATACACAGTATGTGATGGAAACTAGGGATGTAGCGAACGTCGGAAAAAAAGTTCGCGAACATATTCGCGAACTTGCGCAAAAATGCGAGCGGTTCGCGAACGGTTCGCGAACCCCATAGACTTCAATGGGAAGGCGAACTTTAACATCTAAAAAAGACATTTCTGGCCAGAAAAATGATTTTAAAGTTGTTTAAAGGGTGCAACGACCTGGACAGTGGCATGCCAGAGGGGGATCAAGGGCAAAAATGTATCTGAAAAATCTGCCTGTGTGTGCTTGGAAGAGATAGTGTAGGGGGAGAGCTGTTAGTGATTTCAGGGACAGATGATAGTAAGTTTGCTGGCTAGTAATCTGCTTGATACTGCTCTGTATTGGAACAAAAAAATAAATAAAAGCAGTCCTTACAAGGACTACTGTTATTGCAGCAGTCAGCAGATGAGATCAGAAGCAGGACAGCTGCCCACTGCAGCTACATACAGAGCACTGCAGTAGAAGGTAGATTATTAGCCAGCAAAGCTACCTAAGCTTAAATGTCCCTCAAACCCCTGCAGACTTCTGTCCCTCCAATAACAGAGCAGTATCAACACGATTACTAGCCAGCAAACTTTCAACTGTCCCTGAAATCACTAACAGGCAGCAGCTCTCTCCCTACACTATCTCTTCAGCACACACAGGCAGAGTGAAAAAACGCTGCAGGGCTTCGGTTTTTATAGGGAAGGGGAGTGGTCCAGGGGAGAGCTTCCTGATTGGCTGCCATGTACCTGCTGGTCTGGGGTGAGAGGGCAAAAAAAAGCGCCAACAATGGCGAACCCAAAATGGCGAACGTCGCGCGACGTTCGCGAACTTCCGGCGAGCGCGAACACCCGATGTTCGCGCGAACAAGTTCGCCGGCGAACAGTTCGCGCCATCTCTAATGGAAACTAGAGAAACCATAAGACCTGCAAAGTATTACATCTACCATTTGTAATGGTTTAGTAGGGTGGGTCAAAAGAAATCTGTTCTTTTACCTCAGCTGCTGATCCATAGAGCAAAATTGCACTGCAACCCTCTCTCGCAGCTGGGACTATTGCGATGGTGTTGGATGGTGTCTAGGAGGAGTGTGTGGTCAACTGTGTCAAAGGCTGGAGAGAGATCTAGAAGGATTAGTATGGAATTGTGACCTTTAGACTTTGCCAGTAGAATCCAGTTACTTTGGTGAGTTTCAGTCGAGTGTGTTGGGCGGAAGCCAGATTGCAGGTGGTCGAGAAGGAAGTTGTGAGTGAGATGCTGGATCAGGTGATTGTAAACAAGCCTTTCTAGTAATTTGGACGACAATGGAAGAACGGAAACCGTACAATAGTTAGCAGAAGAGCTGGGATCAAGGGAAGGTGATTAGTGCTTGTTTGTATAAGGAAGGAAAAGTACCAGTAGAGAGTGAAAGGTTAAATAGGTGGGTAAGTGCAGGAGAGAGTGTATCAGAGATTGGATAGAGGAGGCGAGTGGGTATGAGGTCAAGGGAGCAGGTTGTGGGTTTAGAGCAGGGTAGAAGTTTAACTTCATCTAGAGTTGCAGGGGTGAAGGAGTGCAAAGTGGATGTGAGTGGACTGCACGTTGGTCTGAGATTGTTGTCAGACGGTATGTTCAGCCTAATGAGATCTTTTTTTTCTTTAAAGAAATCGGCAAGATCTTGGGCAGGCCATGATCCGGGTTTTCGCTCATTTTAACGGGTTTTTACCCAAACTGATTAAATCAAGCTTTTTTTTAATAATAAATAAGGGAAGATAGGGTATGGGAGTTTGGTCATGGTTTTTTTTATTTAAATAATGAGATAAATTTGGATTTTAGTAAATAACCCCCTATATGTTATAGAATAGTATGGAAGTTTTCTGTTTTATATGTATAAGTCTATGTTAGATATAGTTGTTTATGTGATTTTTATCTAAAATCTAGGGCTCCATATTTTAGTTCTATGCAGAAATAGGCAAGGGTATATCAGCATTCTTGTAGATTATTGTTAGATTTCACAAACATAGCAGTGTTTCAAGGAGCCTATGAAGGAGTTAATTAAGTAATTAGTTCACTAAAACCTACTACATACTTTATAAGGTTGTGCTGAAACCCATAGTAAGCGATCCCCAAGAGTTTAACAGGCAAATGGGTGGAATATGATGCATTATATGGTATAACCGTATAAAACAAACATACTTTAGATTACTAAACAGAAAGGGTGGGAAAGGAGACACTCGCGAGAAAAGGACACAAGGAACATCAAAGCCTCAGAACCCGTCAACATCAGGGTGACATAAGATAATAAGCCAGGCCACTTAGATATTTTATTTATGTGCCAAGTTAAGAACTGTATTTTATTTGTTGTATTCCATTAATGTCTAAAGGATTAAAAAAAAACTCTTCCTTGGGAAGTCTCATGTTTACGTGTGGATTTTGAGGGTTCTCAGAGAGTACCTTTCCTTTACCTCAGTGTTCCACATATATAACTGCAAATCAGCTTTAAAGGCTGTGGTGTTTGTTTAATCATTGATATTTTTATTTCATCTGTAGGTATACTGAGAAGAGAAAGTCGCTATAGGTTTTGGGATCTTGAATACAGGAACTGTTTGTCAGCCAGTTAATTCAAATATCACCACCATTTACTGTCTTAATAAGTGCTGTCTCATGATGTTGTAGGACTCACCAGTTGGGGAAGCAAGACATGTCTCCCATTGCACGCCAATGAGTGGAATTTTATTGGCCATAAGGACATTTGTCTCAGCTCAAAACATCTTCTTATTTGGACACATCATGAAAATGTGGCCCTATGTTATTCTGTATTGTAAATACATTTAAAACTTCAGCATTAGTCAGTGATCAGTCACTATGTGGTGGCAAATTGTGCCCTCATTAAGTTGGACAGTTATAGATTTGGACTATACTTCCCAACCATCTATGAACAAACAGATGAAGCAAATTTTACTTAAACATTGGCTCAGATTTTTTAGCCAGACCCATTATGTCACTCCAAGTTTGCTCCATTTGTATGGCATCTGTGTGGCAACTGGCATGCTGGTTAACTGTCAATGCCTTTTCTAGGCACGTGGATAGACTATTTACAGGTGTAGAAGGGAAAGGAGCCACAGATCAACTCCCCTTCTGCTCAGATTTACAAAACACATCAACAGAAGACACAAGAGAAACCGATTTTATTTTATACATATATATATATATATATATATATATATATATATATATATATATATATATGACATGCTATTAGTTTGCTGAGTGTCCTTAGCCATGTGACTTGTGCTCTGATAAACTTCAGTCACTCTTTACCGCTGTAAATCAAGTTGGAGTGTTTTTGTCCCCCTCCCTTCCCCCCCCCAGCAGCCCATTAACAGAACAATGGGAATGTAACCATATAACCACTCCCTGACACCTGCATTGCTAAAAATGCTCTCATGCCTAATCTAACTAGTGAAAGATATGATCACAGCACTCAGTAGTAAAAATGCAAAGTTCAGCTAACCCAAGTTGTGAATCCTTCTTCACATTGAGAATGACAAACATCTGCAACTCATCTGCAAGCAGTTCCATTGTAAAGTGTTGGCTCTTTCTGAAAGCTCCTAAACCAGGCAAATAACCTGAGATGGCTGCCTACTCACCAATATTACAACTAAAAAAATAAATTTATTGGTTCAAGAACAAAATGTTAAATATGGTAAAATGAATTACTTGCAGTGCACATAGTGCAATTTAGTAATAAAAAAATATACCATAAAAGTCATGAGCGACATCTTTTTTTTTATTGTGTATAGGCACCATAACACTCAACCCCTCACATTATCAGGGTTTAGGTAAAAAAAACTGTAATTTATCATTTTATTTGTGATCCAGTATCAATGGGGTACCGGTTTAGAAATATCCAAATTTATTTCACAATCCAAAAATGTTAAAATGTAAAAAAAAAACCTTTATTATAACATTATGCCACACCCCAAAAATTGGGTGTGGTTTGGTATAATTGAATGATGTTATAATAAAGATTTTCTGTACTTTTTAATATTTTTGGATTGTGGAATAAATTTGTATATTTCTATTTCACAATAGCACATGTAGATGTAGAGGTATCATTCTGGATAAAAGGGGTAAAATTTAGAAATGGTGGTCATTGAGGGTTCAGTCAAGTAAACAAAACAGAGGCCAAAAGCCCAGTATGCACAGTATGTGATGGAAACTAGAGAATAGGGATGTAGCGAACTGTTCTGCTGCGAACTAGTTCGCGCGAACTTCGACCGTTCGCGTCCGCCGGGGAACGTTCACATTTTGAGTTCGCGTTCGATTCGAATACAAATCGTTCGACCATTCGAATTCCTTCGACCGCTAAAAATCGAACGATTTCCATTCGTTCGAACGATTGTAAGCATTCGATCGAATGGCTTCGATCGTTCGATTCGAATGAAAATCCTTCAATCGAATGATTAAAATCCTTCGATCGTTCGAATCGAACGATTTTAGCGGGTGTTCGAAGTTCGCGAACTGTCCGCGAACGTTCGCATTTTTTGCCGGTGTTCGCGAACGGCATTCGCGAACGCCAAATCGGCAGTTCGCTACATCCCTACTAGAGAAACCATAAGACCTGCAAAGTCTTACATCTACCATTTGTAATGGTTTAGTAGGGTGGGTCAAATGAAATCTGTTCTCTTACCTCAGCTGCTGATCCATAGAGCAAAATTGCACTGCAACCCTCTCTCTCAGCTGGGCTATTGTAATGGTGTTGGAGAAAGGGTTATGGAAGCTGGACTGTAGCTCACAACACTAAGTACTTGTCAAATGAATAGGCACCAGTGACTCTTCACCATTAAGGTGAACCAGATAACCGCTCCCTGACACAGCTGATAACAGCTCTCTGGTAGATCTAAGAAAAGCACTCAATAGTAAAAATCCAGGTCCCACTGTGACACTCCTATGAGTAGGAGAAAGAACAGCCTGCCAGAAAGCAGTTCCACCCTAAAGTGCTGGCTCTTTCTGAAAGCACATGACCAGGCAAAATTACTTGAGATGCACCTACACACCAATATTACAACTAAGAAAAATACACTTGCTGGTTCAGGAATTACATTTTATATGGTAGAGTGAACTATTTGCAGTGTAAACAGTGTCATTTAGAAATAAAAACACTATAAAAATCATGACAGAATCCTTTTCAGGACACTAAATTAAAAAGGATAGTCTCATTAAAAAGTAAAATGGATCTCCTCCAGTGGAGGACGCTCAAGCTCTCAAGAAAGGGTCTTGTCTGTGGTCCCTATACTTGGTGGGTGCCACTTTGGAGTAATTTGTCTAGGTGACTCAGGAAATTAAAAGGGGTTCGAACCCCACCAATATTACAACAACAAAAAATACATTTATTGGTTCAAGAACAAAATGTTAAATGGTAAAATGAATTACTTGCAGTGCAATTTAGTAATAAAAACTATACCATAAAAATCATGAGCGACATCTTTCTTTGTGTATAGGCACCATAACACTCAACCCCTCACATTATCAGGGTTTAGGTAAAAAAAACTATCATTTATCATTTTATTTGTGATCCAGTCTGAACCCAAATTAGGGAACCAAAACAAAGTCTGGGAATTAACAAAGGGATCCATGAAATGGTTCATAATTAACAATATACACCTTATAATTACTATTGTCTATTATACTGGGACATTTGACTTTATTAAATTACATCTAGGATGTTCAGTATAATCCAGTTAATTCACCTACACCAAAAATATACACCATTCTGCTTAGCTGAGCTGTTTGATGTGCCTGCTTGGGTTCCTTTGGAATCTTCATCTCTGTAAAGCTCCATCTCTGTAAAGCACTGCAGAATATGTCAGCACTATACATAGATACCATTGCAAATGTGTAATTAATGAAGATGGGAAAGTTGCTTAGAATTACATTTGCTGTTAATATGCAAAATATTACATTTGGCTTTACAGCTCTTTAAAGTTTAAAGGAAGTGAATGGGGCTCTTTTCTTCCACTAATATTCCTGTATCAGCATGTTCTGAGCCCCCACACAGACAGCTAAAACTTCTCTTAAAGCATATAGTGAATATTTTCCTTCTTTCCATTGCCTTGCTACTTGCCTACAAAGCACCTCATGGTCTGCTCTCACTTCTGTTTTCCTTTCCTCTTGACTTTCACTTTAGTTTCTTTGTGTTCTTAATGGAAATCCACAACTGTGCTTCGGTGTGCAATTCATTTCAATGGGTGAGAACTGTTAGACTGGAGCCTGGAACAACATGCAGAACTGCCCATCATCTGAGGAAAAACAGAGTATTTGAGCACAATATTTATGAGAACACATTGGAATTTGGTAAGTGGGGCACCCTAGTGGCTCATTAACACAGAACCTGCCATAAGCCACAATGTGCTTGGGTAATATATATGTGTGTCTCTATGGGCTGCCTCTCCATCACTTTTCCTTCTCCTTCTAGGTAGCAACCTGCAGTCAGATGATGGAGATGACTATCCTGATGTGGATGTAAGGTCTCTGCCTCCATTACCCAAGTGGAAGAACAAGGATATTGAAACAACTGTCACTGTACTACTGTAATTTTCAATTAAATGGCCTTCCCCACCACAGACTGTCCATAATGAACACTGCCGCCAGGCTTATACACCTCAGCAACCGCTCCTCCTCTGCCATGCCACTCTGCCAATCCCTGCACTGGCGTTTGCACCTTTCAGAATGACATTCAAAGCACTTCATAACTCTGCCCCACCCTACATCTCTGAACTTATCTCTAGATACTCACCCAACCACTAACTACACTCCTCTACTGACCTGCTCCTCAACTCTTCTCTCATTACTTTCTCACACGCTCACCTTCAAGACTTTAAAAGGGCTGCACCCCTCATCTGAAATTCTGTCCCACAGTCTGTCCCACTTTCTTACAACCTTTCAGCTTTCAAAAGATCTCTTAAGCACACTTATTTAAAGAAGCCTACCCTGATTCTGTTTAGCTACCAAATGCAATACCAAATGCTACATCTCTCACCAACTAATTTCTGATCTTGCCCTCTCCCACACCTTGTGTCTCATTCATGTCCCCTTTTAGATTGTAAGCTCTTTTGCACAGAGCCTTCCTACCCTTTGTACTGGTACTAGTCTTATGTATGTCATTCTGCATGTTGTATGTGTGTAATTCATGTGATTTCTTTGTATAAACACATTTATTTTACAGCACTGCTCAATATGTTGGTGCTCTAAAAATACATACCAATAATAACTGCTTGTAATGATTATGCATTACAATATATGTTAGATGTAGAGTAAAGGATACTGATAATACATCTAAATGTAAAGTCTTTAAAGCCTGTATAAAATTAGAGAGGACATATTTGGCCTTCATTTTGAACCATTGACCACATCATGAACCATGACCACACTGAATCCATTCCCACTGCACACCAAGGTGTGGATGCTTTATTGGCCACAGAGTGTGACAGGGTTAAATGTCAGTATGGGATGGACATACTGTACATCCCAACCAAATACATCTACTGTATTCTGCATTGTTAATAAATAAATTGTCTGAGTCTGGTTGCATTATTATAGTCCGTTCTAAAGACGGCTGGCCAATGCTAAATTAGTCAGTGATCAGAAGATTTTTCTGGATCTTCATGGTCTCCAAACCTTCTTTGGTAGCTACAAGTTTGGTTGGAGTGTTTGGCTTATTTTGATCATACCGCCCAACCATCTGCTAGATAGATTACACAAATTTAATTTAAACATTAAATTCTCACTCCAAAAAACATATCACACCATTTCAGTTGAAATGAATGCAGCGACATTGGTGATATATATGGTCATTTCAAAACAAAGTGTCTTCCATGGATAGACTATCTACAGATGGAGAAGTGAAAGAAGTCACAGCTCCCTCACACTTCTGCTTATATCTACTAAACCCACATACAGATCCTAACCCCGCTAACACATCTCTTAAAGCAAACTTCAAAGATTTCCCTCATTTCCCATGCCTTGAAACTTGTCTACTTAGCAACCTGTGCTCTGCTCTCACTTCTCTTTTCCTTTGTCTCGACTTTCAGTTTAGTTTCTTTGTCTTTTCCACAGGAATCCGTGACTTTGCTTCAGAAGAGTGGCCAAGCTCGTTTAAATTGGTGAGAATTGTAGAACTTTGAGGACTAGGGTCTGGAATAAGATGCAGGACTGTACCTTATCTGAGGAAAAGCAGACAGCTACTTGGCTCAATTTTTATGAAAACAAGTTGGAACTAGGTAAGTAAGTGGGGCATCCCACTGGATAAGGAATTGATTAATATAAAAGACACAATGTACCTTTAGTCTTTATGGACTGCCTCTCCATCACATTTCCTTCTGCCCTTAGGGTGCAACCTACACCCAGATAATGAAGATGACTATGCTGATGTGGATGTAAGGTCTCTGCCTCCGATACCTGATCGGCAGATCCAGGAACATGCAACAATAGCTAGTAAGGATCATGCAATATTACAATATCAGCAAAACTGTAGTAATATACTATATACTAAAAAATCTCTAAAACCTGTTGAAAAACAGCATCAATTATCTTTAATAAATGTGATAATATTGGCATTTACAGTAACGCGTTTTTTTCACTTCTGATTATTACATCCTCATGGAGGCCTACTTATTATGGATAGAATTTTAGTCGTTTTAGAGGTTCTTCAAACCAAGAATAAACTCACTTTCTTTAAAACTAATTTGATAAATGTCATGACATTTATCAAATGATCCAAAAGTTTTTATCAAATGTTTTTCAGACAATCCCTAGAATTTTTTTTAAAAAAAAAACATCTAAAAGCCTGAATTGATTTGAAATGGTCCAATAAGATCAATGACTTCTATAGGACCTCGACAACTTTTACCTGGCGAAGTTTTGTATTAGAGGTTTTCATGGTTTTTACACTTAATAAATCTCCAATTTTAATAGCTTTTCAGAGAAATAGTAAAACCACAATTTTTTTGAGATTTGTGGATAGGATGGAAATTCAATTCTTAGTAAATGCATATGTTTATACGATATAGTGTGATAGAAAGCAGAATTATTTCTTCTGTTCTAAAATCTTCTTCCACTTGGGGGTGCCAAATTTTAGGCACCACAAGTGAATGTATTTACTTACCTGAAACCCTGGGCCGGTGCTCCTATCAGCAGAAAACTGCACTGGCCCGGGGTTATTCCAGCGAGCACCACGGAGCGATCCTCTATTCCAGATTCTTCTTTCTTCAAATTTCCCGGGGCAGACGCATGCGCAGTTAATAGCCGACTTTTTAGTTAAAGTTAAAGTGATAGGAGCACTGGCCTGAGGTTTCAGGTAAGTAAATATATTCACTTGGGGGTGCCTAACATTTGGCACCCCCAAGTGGAAGAAGACTTTCCTTCTCCTTTAAAATGCTTGTTTAACATAAGCCCAATAGCTTTTTATTCATTGTGTAGGACCTGTGTGGCTGTAAAGAGGGTCATGTAAAGAGGGTCATCCGATGGTGTAACTAGTTGTTTATCAATGCTTTAAAAAACAATATTCATTCAAGGGATTTTAAAAAATGTATTGTTTCCTAATTTATGGTGGCCAAGTGCTGTTATATTTGCACAGTGTGATATACTATATGGATATACCATATGGCCAGCCCCATCAACTACTACTTATGTATTAGTCCTTGCAAAGAGTAGGCAGCATAGAAGGGGGTTGTCAGACCGACCCATCAGGCGACAGGACAAATCCCAGTGAGCCTTGGGCTTGTTTATCCAAACAAGAAGGATGATAAATGAATAATCCTGTTGATTGTATAGGTGCATTGCGTATATTGCTCCATTAGACCAATGGTTGTTAGACTTTTTAAGTTGAAACCCCCTTTGGAGGTCGAACATTTGTAAACCCCTGAGCTCATACCACGGTTACAAACATAGTATAACATTGTTGCATCAGCAAATAAGCTTCTATCCAAAAAGAAAGGCTTTCAGGTCTTAACTTTTTTTAGCAGTTGACTATACATTGATGATCAGTCATTCTGCAGTCTCCTACTGTACTTCTGCTTTCTGCCATTTGCGGAAAGTAATTTCCTATTGCCTTGAGCAACACACCACAGGATCTCACGTAACATTAAGGAAAACATAGAGAGCCTTGTTGACCAATTACAGGGCAGGATGCAAAGTGCAAATAACTTCCTAGGGGTCATTTACAAAGACCCAACGCTAAGTTTAAGAGCATGAGTGTTGGTCACCTACAGTACATTCCTCCTCCCTTCTGTACTTCATGAATACAGTGCTATTAAGTGCAGGCAAAAATGTAATTATAGGGGAAGCAGCAAGTCTCAGAAATAGAACCCATAGACCTAGGGAAAGTCATTCAGCATGCAGGGCATGGTGTAAAATGTACAAACGTGGCAGATTGCAAGTTGTGTTTTTTGCACTTGCCACTGTGTCCCACTCCCACACCTAGGGGCAAATTCACTAGCTTGCGGAGATTCGCCAGCGACGGCTTCGCTCACATCGCCACACTTCGCCAGGCTAAAAATTCGTCAGGACAATGCTAATTCACTGAAATGCAAAGTTCCGTCCAGGGTGCCAAACGATGGCAAAGTTTCGCTAGCGTTAATTTGCCAAGCAAAGCGAAGTTGCGCTAGCGCTGGCTAATTTGCATACGGTGGGAAGTTAAATTTCAATGGACGTATATGTTGCAGCAAATACATTACATTACACAAGCCCAGAGAACCTTAATAATATAAAATAAAGTTGTTATATTGCCCTACACATGAGCCAAGTGTATAGTTTATGTTCCATATGTTGGGAAATGTAGGGGGGAAGCCGGTACCCTAAAAAAAAATTACGATCTTTTGCAGCCTATCACCCTGAACAACTGAAAAGTCGCCAGCGTTTTTTTGGGACTTTTTTTTTAGGAACTCCTTTTTACTCTATTGGACTTGGCCTGGTCTGAGGTGGCAAAGGCAAGTCTGGCGCAAGAGGTAACGTTCAGTAAAATCCAGCGAAAATTCGCCTGCCAATAGAGTCTATCTCCTTCGCTAGTGAATTTACACCAAAGTCCCAAAATGACGTCACGCTGGTGAATGTTCGCCAGCGTTAGTCACTTTGCCCTTTAGTTAATTTGCCCCCTAGTGTCTATAGGTGCTTGTCTTTGAGCTACTGTAGGTAGTGCCTACAAACCTAAGATGCAGGGGGGTCCAGAACTTACCACACCTGCCTATGGGCCCAGGATGTCTTTGGTATCTGATCAGCAGAAGATTGTACTTAAGTACTCATCACTATCAAATGTTAAAATATTTATATTTCACATTTTATGAACATTTGCTGTTACTAAATATATCCAGTTGGTAATAGTTACTGTATCTAGTGAACTACCATTGCCACTCTAAGCTTTCTGATATGTTAAACTACAGGCTGTTGGGAGGCTCCCAAACACCGACTGACTTGGACTGAAGGGGCTGAATTGGCAGCTTACATGTTACTTATCACAGCTACCTTGTACCATTCAATTCTTGTCTCTAACACTAGCATGCTGTGGGAAATGGAGCAGTCGGCGGTGGCTTATCCCGACCCTCATTCTTCTTGTTGGTTTCATGTTCCTGTTGTGGATAATCCTGATCGCTGTGACTGCCACTTTCTGTAAGTAAGAGTTTGAGAGAAGAGTTGTTGAGACGATGAGGAAGAGATGTTCAGTGATAGTGAGCTGTGATGCAACACTGGCTGCTGTTAAAACATAAACATTTGGGTTTATTTTCTGGTATCTCTGCAGAAATAGATGGAGAACAGACAAAGGGAAAGTTTCTTCCATACCACTTCTCTAGTTTTTTTTTTTTTAATCTTGATTCAGGCACTAAATATATATATAGGGTTCCCTGATGCAGAAATATATATATATATATATATATATATATATATATATATATGTATACCAGTCTGTTAATCCACCTACATATTTTTGTATAAATAGGAAAACCTACATTCCTGTTCTGTTTTTGTCTGCCACAACTGTCCAGTTCTGTTTTAATTTCTGTCTTCTAAATTTTCTTCTCATTCTCATAGTTCTTTCTCTCTTTCTTTGTTCCTCCACCCTTTTTTTTGTTATCCCAGACTTTCTTCTTCTTCTGACTTTTCATTCACTCTTATTTCTGTTTTCTCCCAACTACCAACACCTTATTTTCTGCCCCTTTCACCTTGAGTTCTCCCTCTATTCTTTTTTCTGCCCCATGCTCTCCTTTTCGTCCATCCTCTGTAGCTTCTATTCGCCAGTACCCTTCTTGTCCCATCTTGCTGAATTCCATCACTTTTCTCTCTATAATTTACTTCTTTTTTTAAATTCTATCTACTTTTGCATCATATATTTTGTTCTCTCCACATCTTTCCAACTTCTATTCAGTTATATTACATTTTCCTTCCTTGCTCCCCTTCCTCTGGGAATATCTTTTACCACTATTTTATACATTGGATACCCACACTTTTGGTACTGGTAAGTAAGGGAGACGTGATGACTGGTTACATTTGATTTGGAGTTTGAATCTCCCACCAATTGTTAAATTCCCACATGACTCCCTTGCTTGCATATCCAATAACAGTGGTCTAGGAATACTCTGTTTTATTAGTTAAGCCAGACTCGCACAAACCGTACTTCACTCCAATGCTTGATGCAATTAAAAATCTATTTTATTTAGAAAAAAACATCTCAAATTTAGCCTTACTTGTTTTGTGCCATGTGGACACTTAATCATAGGCTAAATCCTTTGCTAAACAAAATATACTTAATTGCATCAAGGATTGGAGTGAAGTACAGTTTGTGCCAGTCCTACTTGAATATCTAAATTGCATATATTGCCTCCCAAACGCTGTAGATAGATAGATAGATAGATAGATAGATAGATAGATAGATAGATAGATACATGATTGATAGATAGATAGATAGATAGATAGATAGATAGATAGATAGATAGATAGATAGTGTATTGGTTGTTATTGTTATAGGGCTGCTGCACCTCTGGGCAGGTACAAGTAAGTTCAGTATATATAATGCAGTATTTCTAACAATATATGTTTTATGTAATATATAAGCTTTAGTTCTCCTTAACATTGACTATACATTGATGGTCAGTCATTCTGCATTCTCCTACTGTACTTCTGCTTTCTGCCAACTACTGAAAGTAATTTCCTATTGCCTTGATCAATGCACCACAGGATCTCACATAACATCAAGGAAAACATAGAGAGCCTCGTTGACCAAATACAGGGCAGGATGCAAAGTGCAAAAAACTTCCTAGGGGTCATTTACAAAGACCCAACGCTAATTTCAAGAGCATGAGTGTTGGTCACCTACATGCCTCCCCTTCCTTATTCCATAAATACAGTGTTATAAAGCGTAGGCAAAAATGTAATTATGGGGGAAGCTGCAAGTCTCTGTGCTCAGGAATGGAACCCATAGACCTAGGGCAAGTCATTCAGCATGCAGGTATGGTGTAAAATGCAAAAATATGACAGATTGCAAGTTGTGTTTTTTGCACTTGCCACTGCATTCCACACCTAGTGCCTATAGGTGTGAGTCTTTGAGCTAGGTAGTGCCTACAAACCTAAGATGCAAGGGGGGTCCAGAACTTACCAGATATTTAACATATAAAAAAAGAACCCATTACTATTAATATCATTGTAAAATTAAATATTGTGTATCGGTTCCTGCCCATTATGTCCAGTTACTGCTCTTATATTGTGTATTTATAGAGTCACTGGTTGGTCATAAACAATGTCCATGGGCCCCTGGGCAAAGAAGTTTTATAGACTTTTGGAAAGATAGTATTAACACAGTAACTATTCTGGATCGTTTACACACAGTAGATTATTGGTCATTAAGTATGTTTAAGTATAATGATCTCTGTAGTTACAAAAAGCTTTGGGTTTCTTTATAGATGCTGCTATTTCTGGTCAAATGTTAGAGCTCAAGCAAAACAAAATGGAGACAAAGAAGGAATGTAAGTAAGAGATTTCGCAAACTTCAACCAAGCCAAAAACATCAATGATGCCCCATTGGGATCACTATGCCTCTGATATCCCTTACCAATAGTGATGAGACAAATGTTTCATCAGGCAGCAATTTGCAACAAAATTCTGCACATCTTTTCATAAAACCACAGCAAAATTTTTGCAGCAAGAAAAACGCATGTGAAAAAGCGTCTTTTGACTTTTATTAGCAGGAGCTTAGCATCTGTCATGTCATCCTTTAAACCTGCAAATTACTGGAAAGAAAACATTTAGCAAAAATCTGAATCTTTTACATGATCATTAGCCAGTTACCTCCAGCTTTGGGTTTTATTATAGACACTTCCCAATTGTTAGAGCTCAAGCAAAACATCACTGAGATGCGGAAGGAAGGTGAGTAAAAGATTTCACAAATGTATCCAAGAAGAAGCAAGTGGCCTCCTTGTAATATTCATACACTATGGTCATTTTCAGCCAACTCTGAAAACAATGCTATTTCTTCCCAAATATTGGAGCTCAAGCAAAACATTATGGATACAAAAAAAGAAGGTAAGTGCAAGGGTGCAACTTCAGAGGTTACAACTGCACCTGGTGCCCAGTCCGATGGGCACAAATAATGTGATTCACTACACAGATGTAATCACTGTATTCTGATGGGCCAGTTCCCAATTCCATATTTAGAAGATAAGGGTTATAGTTGCTGATAGAGACTAGTGGTCAGTGTCATCATAGACTTGAATGTCCCTGAGGGCAAATTTTTTCCAGGTATTTCTAAAAAATAAAACAATGACTAGAAGGAACAGCTCCTGTTCAAGTAATATTTTAGACCAAAGTGTAGGATCGCTGGTCCATGTGTGCCTTTTTAGCTACTTGGTGAATCAAACTCTAGTCACCTGCACCAACATTTATCAGCCAATGAAGCATTATCTGAATTGTCTAGCATCTCTATAAAGTGGGTTGCCCTTGTCAAATGTATCAGTACAAGTGATAGTATTGACTTACCTGAAAGCCCAGGCCAGTGCTCCTGTCAAAAGAAAACTGCACCGGCCTGGGGTTATACCAGTGAGCACCACGGGGCGATCCTCTTCCGTCTTCTACGTTCTTCGTGCGGCTACACATGTACAGTAGAACGAAAAGCCGAACTTTAACTAAAAAGTCGACTATTTTGTTGAACTGCGCATACGTTTGCCCTGAATAATTTAAAGCAAGAAGAAGCCAAAAGAGGATGGGTTTGTGGTGCTCACTGGTATAACCCCAGGCCGGTGCAGTTTTCTGCTGATAGGAGCACCGACCCGGAGTTTCAGGTAAGTCAATACAATCACTTGAGGGTGCCTAACATTTGGTACCCTCAAGTGCACCAAGCCTTTCCTTCTCCTTTAACAACTAGCTGTAAGAATACTTACCTGGCTCCAGGGAGCTCCCTACTAGATTTTACATGTATTGTATGTGTATGCAACATGGTGCACGTCCTGACGTGTGAATGTGTATCCACATCTGTGAATCACATGCAAGTTGGGGGGCACTATCTTTACATTGTGGTATTGTGAAAAGTTATTTTGTATAATGGGTAGAAAGCATGACCTAGGGTGTTATTTATCAAAGGTCGAATTTCAAATTTATTTGAATTGTTTTTACAATAATAAATTCGAATGTAGTCACAACTCGAATGGGAGGTTATTTATGGAAAAACTCGACCGTCTAATATTCGATTGAATAGTCCCGACCCAAAACTTTTCCAAAAATTTCAATCGCGTTTTCCTCCAAAAAAGCTCAAATGTGAGGAAGGCAATTGACATATGAAATGTTTCAATTGGCCGCTTCCGTTTTAATGAACTCAGCAGGTTTTAGGTGGTAAATATTCGAATTTGAACCGTTTCCATGGTCAAGGTGTGATAAATCTCACATTCCAGTTTACATTCGAGTTGGTACTTTTAAATTAGAACTTGTGAGTTTTGAAAAATTGAAAAATTCAAATTTACCTTTCGAACATTTGCGTGGGGATCTTCAACTTTTTAAATTACATATTGAACCCTTTAAAACACATTGGGTGTGGTGGTTCTCAAGGCATTTCAAAAGCCAACCATGCATTTACTGCATCTGTATAGCAGTAAATAGTACTAGTAACTAGTATATAGTACTGACACAACTAAAGCAGACCTTATACTTTGAAGCACTTCAGAGGGTGATCACCCCCCTGGGGATCATTGTACTGTATTCCTACAAATCATTGGCTGTAGTAGAAGCTTTTTTCACAACCAAGCTTTTCGAATGGTCGAATAGTCAAACGATTTTTTACTTCGAATCAAAGTAAATTTGAAGTCGTAGTATCCTATTCGATGGTCGAAGTATTCAAATTTTTTTACTTCGATAATTCCCTCAAATTCACTTCGACCCTTGATAAATCTGCCCCTTAATGTTAATAAGTTCATATGAATGTCCAGTTCAGTGACTTACAAGAAAACCTTGGAATGACTTGCTAATTCTGTCTCAGATTCACTGGACCTGTCCTTAATTGTTTGTAATTTAACTCTACTTGATATAACTCCACTTACTCAATAAAGAAAAAAAGGGAATTTCCCTGTAACTTAATATGTACTCACTTTTACTTAATCACATAGGATTGGGTAGAGGTATAATTACCAGCTAGTAAAATTCTTACCTAGAGAAGCAGTAAAACACCTCACTCTCCAAAATGTATTTTAAATAAATATAAAGTGCTATCATTTTTATGAAGTGCATGCCAAAATGATCATGTACATGAATCCCAATCAATTCTGTGTACCGCACATCAAAAAATGAATTTGTGAATTAATTCAAATTCGTTCAATTCAACTAGGTATGTAATAAATCAATTAACTAAAATGCATGTGCTTAAATGATTAATTATTAAAAAGTGAGTCCATCAATATATGAGTTAATAAAAGCATCAGCATTTCATGAGTTAAAGATGAGAAATGGAAAATAGTATAGGGGTGGAGTTGTTCCAAAGAATACTACCTATTGATTGTTCTAGGCCCTGGGAGACCACACGAGGGAGAAGGCAGCAAACAGAAGACTGTGGTCTTGTATTTACGCTTGTCTATCTTATTGAGCTAGCTACCTTAAAAAAAACACAAATCCCCAGTGCCTTATAATAAAATGAGATCCTCAGAAAATGAATGGGATGAAAGGGATATAATTGAGTAAGGAACATGCCAAAACAGTTTATAATCTAGATAGGCAAGGAGACCACATGCAAAGACCAAAAGGATCTAGTCCCAGGGTTGGTGAATCAATATGGTGCCCATAGACATAAAAACTGTGTTTTAGTTGTAGAAATAAAGTCAAAAGAATAAAGCTCTATTATTGTTTTTTCCAGTATTATCGGAAATGCTGAATGCCCCAGTAAAGATGGAAGAACGTCTCATGGCAGAAATCACAAAGCTTAAGGAAGACATTAGTAAGTGCCATAAGTTTCTTGCTCATATTCAGCCTTTGATATTTCTGATCCCTAATGAGTGTTTTCTCTTTGTTTTATGAGGATCTTTTAGGAAATGCCCAGAAAGCTGGATGTTGATAGAGTCCAAGTGTTATTATATTTCAACAACAGCTCTGACCTGGGAAGAGTCTAAAAATGACTGCATCAGGCGGAACTCTAACCTCCTCATTCTGAGAGACAAAAAGGAAATGGTAGGGTCTTTAAATTACTGGTGAGATAACTACCGCCATAGTTTACACTAAAGGGATTCTGTCACGGGAAAACATTTTTTTTACAATATGCATCAGTTAATAGTACTCCTCCAGTAGAATCCTACTTTAAAATCTGTTTTCCAAAAGATCGAACAGATTTTTTTTTATATATTTAACGCTGAAATCTGACTTAGGCCTAGACATGTTGTCAGTTTCCCAGGTGCCCTCAGTCATGTGACTTGTGCTCTGATAAACATCAGTCATTCTTTAGGGTGGTGGCAGATGGGGAGATTAGCCAACCCAGCGACAAATCTGCTCTACTGTGGCGAATAGTTTCCCTGTACTGCCTTCCCGTCTGCAAGAATACGAATTACCGGTGACATTGCTTCGGATTTCTGAAGTCGCCCAAAGTTGCCTAACGAGGCAACTTCAGGGAGACTTCGGAAATCCAAAGCAATCCCGCCAGCAATTCTTATTCTTGCCGGCAGGAAGGCAGTACTTTCTCCCTTTCTCCCCCAGCAACCTATCAGCAGAAAAATGGGAAGGTAACCAGGTAACAACTCCCTGACACAAGATAACATCTCCCTGGTAGATATGAGAATAACACTCAATAGTAAAAATCCAAGTGCCACTGTGACTCCTCTAGTTACATTGAGTAGGAGAAACCATACGGTAGCTTATCTGAGAGCAGTTCCATCACGAAGTGCTATCTCTTTCTGAAAGCACACGACCAGACATAATGAGCGGAGATGGCTGCCTACACACCAATATTACAACTAAAAAATGCATTTATTGATTCAAGAATAAAATTCTATACAGTAGAATGAAATATCTGCAATGTACACAGTGTAATTTAGTAACAAAAACAATACCATAAAATCATGACAGAATCCTTTTAAATTCAATTTGTATTATTTAGGAAGAGATATTTCCAATGGTTATTCTTTTTATTGACATACAGCTCTGTTTCATGTCAATTTAAACTTTTTCATAAATATGTAAGTTTCTAGTAAAATGCACAAACGGAGAATTCCATGTAGGCAAACTGCTTAAATACTAAAGACTGACTTCTGATTTGAATAAGACACGTGCTCACGTCAACCATACATGGTAGGTTATATCAACCAATGAATGGACACAGCTTTGTCTTTTACTCTCACACCTCTATATCTAGTTTCATACTAGTTCCTCTGGAAGGATTAATACAGAAGTAGAACGTTTATTCCCTAAAAAACATAACGTCCTACATATAAACACACTTATCAGCAGTAGAAGTATGTCATACATGTTGATTTCAACTTTGATTGTTTTTACTTCCCTTTTCAACTGGTGATAAAAAATATGAGCAGCAAATAGCCTGTGAGGATCTTTATTTTGAGGTTTTCTGCTGAATAGCATTGGTAAACAAAAAACTCAAGTTCGTCTTTCTTCAAGTGAAAGCCATTTTGCCTGATGCAGGAGAAGGTTCATGGATAAGCATCGTCTATAACACCCTGTCATTCATCTCCAGGATGATTTACAGCCATTACTGAGGGATAAGGCGCTCTGGATTGGGATGAGTAAAAATGGAAACGTATGGCTATGGACAGATTTGAGCATTCCAAGCTTTACGTAAGTTTGATGCTCATGGAATTTATTTTACCTGGGTAGATTTTTTTTCTGTGCTTAGGTCCCCTAGGTCCTGAATCCCTATTTTTGGGATTTGGCCAAATCCCGAAACTTTCAGGTAGGGTGTGGCTGAATACCTAACCAAATCTGAACCATAACTTGCATAAAAAATCTTATGCTTTTAAGGGTTCAGAATCAGTTTGGCCAGACTCTTGGTTTCAGTTCCGAATCCTGGTGCATCCCTGCTCTATAACAAAACACATCATCCTAGTCAGAGCAAACAAATATTTATGTTTCATACAGAGCAACAAAACTTTCATGCATCTCTATCCTGTTCTGCCATCCTTAGTTCTTTTCTTTTCTGTGCTTTCTTCCCTGCCTTTTAATTATTATTCTTTATTTTGCTTCTATGACATGTTGCAGAGTCCCCTTAAAACCATATAATTATCCTGTACCTCATACTCTATTCATATGCTGATAACGTCTGCTGTACTTTTTGAAGCATTTTGGTTCCTCAACCCTTGATATTATACTTGTTTCCTCAATGACTAGTTCTCAAACACTAATTTCTCATCGTCATTGACTTGTTTTCTATTGTACCAGTGGTACTATTGCATGGTATTTATGTATATATAGCACTATAAACCTTAACATACTAGGGTTCGATTAGAATAATAAATTAAAGTGGATAGAAAACGCTGTAAGAAAAGTAGAGAAGTCCGGTAAGAGTAACTTATTTTTGGGTGTTGCTCATGACGTCCTTTTGGGCCACTTAGACTCCAAAACAATGATGTGCTGATGGACCTAAAAATGATGATTGCAATATTTCCAACATGTATTCAATGGCAATGGAAATAATTAACATTCTGGAGGTCCTTCATGGTTAAGGGTGATCATAAGCAACAGGACAGGTAGATGGTTTCAGGATTAACGGTACGACCTGTATCAGGAATCCATAAGATATGGAAATGCATATACCAGCATCTTTCTGCTTGCTTCCAGTTTGTCTTGTTCCTTATCTATTCCCATGTGTTCTTTGAACAGGCAGTGGGCTCCCAATGAACCCAATAATGCTGGTTTTCAAGAAAACTGTGTAGAGATCAAAGCAGGAGCATGGAATGACGTCAACTGCTCCATCAAGAAACATTATATTTGCAAGTAAAGCCTTTAACATTCCAAGGCAATTGGTAATACAAATAAAGTCCGGCTGCAGTCGAACTTGGAAAGTCTGTGGAGTCCATTTGTACAGCTCCTCAACAGGAAAAATAAAACTACAAATAACTGAATAAGCTGCAGCCATACATGTCTCATGCTCTGCTTCAACTTGGCGAGGTGCTGGTGCTTAAAGCGATACACGTGATTTTTTGAGGCTAGTGCTGCACCTGCTAATAGTAAATAAGGCCCAATTTTATTTTCATTTTGTATTTTTCTTATTTAACTATAGGGCTCATTTACATCTGCAAGGGCAGTGAGCAAAGTGTAATTTCAAGCACAGTCGCCATGTTTTTTTCCCCACAGTGCAGCATTTTCCCCAGAATTTTAATGTGGCGATTGATGAAACCTTGAGCTACCGCCTGGTATTTTGACCTTTAATAAAGACACAGTAAAATTTGGGGTTTGCAACTGCATTTGCGGATGTACAGGAGCCCTTATGTGTAACCAATTTTTTGTATAATCAATTCAATTAATGTTGACAAGGGCAATAAAGCACATTTAACTAAATAAAAACATTATAAAACCTAAATCATGTCCCCTGTTATGTTTTTCCCTGCTGTAATTGTACAAGGTTATGTAAGGCTCTTAATAAGGACTTGCCTTTTATAAGTAATCTGTAAGTGCCCATAGACTGGTCAGTGAGGGGAAAGATCAATAATCTCCATCATCCATGCCACCGAAAAAATGGTAATGAGAGTCTGTCTTTGGTTTGTTGTTATTTTTATAATCTAGATGGGTAGGGGGGATGCACATTGGGAAAGGTAAACACCAATATATATAGTGAATAATGTACCCCCTACAGTAAAACATAAGGATATAATAAATCACCAAGGCGTTCAATTCCCATATAAATCATGGAACTCCTAGATGACTTTTAATATCCTCACATTTTACAACAGGGGGTACATTATTTATTATAATACTCAAGTTTTAGCGAGTCAGGTGAAATGACATCACTAAGCACAGATTATAACTGATGACATCACCAAGCACTGTTTATATAGATATAATTTACAGGATATTTAGGGCTCTTGTGTATTATAAGGTAATTATCTACATATAATGGGATGCCACCCGTCTACTTCTAACAGGGCATTTCTGCTTAACTGGCTTATAATTGGCAAATTACAGGGCTGAATACAGGGCTGCCTACATTTGGCAGTGCTGTATTCATGAGCGCCTCAATTTCCCCCAACATACACATCATTCAGACACTTACTGGTCACCTGTTGGGCAAATAGACCTGGAAAGATTCTGCTTCTTATATTAAATTGCTCCCACATGATCTGACATCAGTAATGGGGCATTAGCTGCAGGGCAGAAGAACCTAAACATATACAAACCTCCTCCTAATATTATTATAATTTAAGGCCCAGATAACTTCTGTTGCAAGTGAAATGAATATCTCCAAATGTGGCCAATGGTTACTGGTAAAGAGCAGAGAGCACAGGATGTGGCCACCGACATAGAGATGGAGAATAAGTTGCTACATATACTTTTGTGCTGAGCCACAGGAGAGAAGCATTGATGACAGATTCTGACACTGACCAGTCACAGCCACACTGTTACATCTACATGACTAACAAGGAGAACTGTTGGCAGTCCATACCGAGAGACTGAAACAGGGCAGTTGAGAAGAGAGTAAGTGATTAAGACAATTTGGCTAACCTCATGTATTATCTTCCCTTTATTCTGTTGCCTCTGTTTATCAGCTACCAGTTAAGGGCATATTTTCCTTTAACATACTTTTGCTTTATACACAGTTATAATATCTATAGTTATATAGATAGTATGGGGCACATTTACTAAGCTCGAGTGAAGGATTAGAAGTAAAAAAAACTCTGAATTTCGAAGGTTTTTTTGGGGTACTTTGACCATCAAATAGGCTACTACGACCTTTGACTACGACTTTGATTCGAACGATTCAAACTAAAAATCGTTCAACTATTCGACCATTCGATAGTCGAAGTACTGTCTCTTTAAAAAAAACTTTGACTAGATACTTCGGTAGTTTAAACCTACCGAGCTACAATGTTAGCCTATGGGGACCTTCCCCTTTACTTTTCGAAGGGTTTTTTGATTGAAGGAAAATCGTTCGATCGATGGATTAAAATTGTGCGGTTTTTCCTTCGATCGATCGATCGTAGTATTTGCGGTAAATTCTTCGACTTCGAAGGATTTTACTTTGAGGGTTGAATTCGAGGCTTAATTAACCCTCGATATTCGACCCTTAGTAAATGTGCCCCAATATGTACTATGCTCTCTGCAGCTTTGTTAGAAGAATAAAGGCTTTTATAATAAAATTAAACTGGGGGGTTTCAACATAGGTGACACCTTAAAGGGAATAAGGCCAATGTTTATAGGGCAATACAGCGCTTTTCCATGAAAAGATGCAGCTGACTCTACAGACAGTAGAGATGGGGCAATTTCACTTCTAAAAGTACAGGTATGTTATTCAGAATGCTCGGGACCTGGGGTTTTCCGGATAATGGATCTTTCCATAATTTGGATCTTTGTATCACAAGTCCACTAGAAAATCATATAAACATTAAATAAACCCAATAGGCTGCTTTTTCCTCCAATAAGGATTAATTACGTCTTAGTTTGGATCAAGTACAATGTACTGTTTTATTATTACAGAGAAAATCATTTTAAACATTTGAATTATTTGGATAAAAATGAAGTTTATGGGAGACGGCCTTTCCGTAATTCAGAGCCCACTGGATAATGGGTTTACAGATAACCCATACCTGTATAAAGTAAACTTAAGCACATGAAATGTTTCCCTGTGCATTTATTCTGCTACGACCACCCAAGGCCAACTATGTCAACATTAGCCAATAGAGACACACAAAGAAACCGAGGGCAAAGACCTAACTGCATTTATTATTGTTAGAAACACATATAAACATAGAAGCACCCACTTGAAGAGAGGAGCATGTCCCTCTTTATCTATGAGTAAATCCAGCAGCACCAAAGTTAAAGTTTCTTTTCGGTGAAGGCAGTCAGGTTGGGTGATGCTCTGGATGATAAATAATCCATTTATGGGGTTCACGGTGTGTTCAATAATTTTTCTGCCTCCCTATTAATTGCATTTAGAATGTTTTGGATTATGTTCAGATTCCTGCCATGCTATTTGAGCTTCTGATGACTTGTCAGTGTTTGATGGATTTGCAATTCAGCTTTATGTGAATCAACAGAGAAGAGAGAAATGGCTCCAAAAGGGAAGAGGTTTTTTTTTATACTTGAAATGTCAGTATGTCCCAGGAACTGTTGGCCCTAGTTTGAAATATTTTTAAATATTGCCCATTTTGCACTGCAATTAAATTTAATCAAAATTTAGTTTTCATCTGCTCAGGTTTAAATGTATATAACCCTGCAGATGCAGATGCTTGCATGCCTTTAGTTGTAAAAATGACACCTTTACTAACCACAGAACCCTTAAAAGGAAATAGACTGTCTGCCTTGGGCAGCTCCTATGTTGTTCAACCAGTACTTGGCATCTGCTTCATGTCTCAACTATAACTATCCATTCAGAAAAGCCTGTATGTCTCATTTGTATTAAAAAAAACACAATAGATGTCAAAAAGGAAGTTCATTTTTAAATTAACTTTAAAGGGATACTGTCATGGGAAAACGTTTTTTTTAAACACATTGTAAGAAACTTACCCTGGTGGTCTAGTGGGCAGCGGGGTCCACGCCGCATCCCTGCCGTGGACACCCGCTGCGCCGCTCCAATCCTTGCCGGCACCATTTTTGGATCCCTAGGGCGTGGGTCGTGCGCCTGCGTGTCTCTTAAAGGCGCAGGCACGCTGGCGTGATTGCGCCAGCGCGCAACAGCGCGAAATTGCGCACGTTTTGGCGCCAATTGGATCCCTATTTAAGGCCCATTCAGACCTGTAGCTATTAGTTATTTTGTATACTTTCAATTATTAGCCTTTCTATTCTGCCTTTTTCTAGCTCGCACCTGAAAATTCTATAGCGAAACTTTTTTATTGGCTTTCTTTCTTTTCAGGTTCTCTCCAAACTAGGCATCATGAGGGTGTATGTCCCTATAATAGAATCCCTCTGCACAGGCTATGGGCAAAGCATGTTATGGCCTTGTTGCAGCTACAGTATAGTTGTATATTCAAACACTGACAGTTATGGACTGTCCAGACACAAAATGCCACCGGGAGGTCACCTGCAAGGCTTCTGTTTGTGTAAATGTTGCTGGTTCTTACTATGGAGAACTAATATCTGATGAAGAATGAAATACTGAACAGAAGATTCCAGTTTTGAATATAGATGGGAATGAGAAAATGAGTGTTCTAAAGTTTGGTACAAGTGTAAAGCTATAGAAAATTGAGAGCACTGATACTCAAACTATGAGCTTTACCACTGTATTTGTATCCAGATGAGATCTATTATTGTCAGGTGTAGATCCTCACAACTGCGTGGAGGCAGGGTGCAATGCAACTTTGATCACTGCTATAGCCAAAGCACAGATCAATAAAGGAGAATATGGCAACAATACAGGGCACAATAATTGAATAGCCAGTACATACTCACAAACCAGAACATTAGCAGATCCTACCTTTCAATATAACTCATAAGAGTCCACCCAGAGTTTCTCTTCTTCCTCAAGGGACTCCTCCAGGGAACCCAGTTGGGCATCTATCTAATCCCTGAAACCTGTACACTGGTTCCCTTTCTAGGCAACAATGCCAATGGGGGGGTCTAACCCCTTCTAACACTTCTTGGTGGAGCTGAGAGCTGCTTGTCTAGGTAGCCCTGAACCTGGCTATCTCTCCTAGAGACCTGTGGCAGGCTCTAGCTGCCCCTTACTAAATCCTGCACTAATGATGAGCTCCATGGTTGACTACCTTGCAAAAACCCCTTAAAACACATCAATATATATATATATATATATATATATATATATATATATATAAACGTACCAGCTATAACTAGGGGTCAGGTTTTGACCCAGGAAGGAGAGAGTTACTCCATCCTTAGACTAAGGGCTTCTTGTGTGAATGCACAATAAAAGAGGACCTCATTTAACAGCCCCCTACACAAGTACAAGTGCTCATAGTATGGGTACAGTATATATGGCACTAACAAAACAACAAAAGTGCATTATTATGATATTCTCTCTGTTTCATTGACAGAGTCGGTGAGAGAGTTTTTAAATATGACTAAGTGACCAGGAAACAGAAAACTCCATCATAAAATAGGTCAGAACATCCTTCCACCAGAAGGGACACAAGGGATAAACAAAGAACACAAATACAAGTAATGGACACTGTTTACGAAAATGCGTTGCAGACAGGTAAGAGTTTAAGCACAAACTGATACATATGGACACCATGAACATTACACTGCTACTCAAAGTAAGTAGGAAAAGAGACATGTCCTGATTCCCTTTCTGGTAATTCGTACACCTTTCAGGGTCAAGAATAGAGGACTGTCTCACCTAAATGGGGAACATTGGGAGGTATAACAGTTGCTCATATGTGAGAAGTAAAAAAAGAGACATAGTAGGCTTTAAGCTCCCCATAGATGCTACGCTTCTACGATTATAGGGAAGTCTGACCAATTCTTTCTAAATTTACGTGCGGTTAGTGGGATTCGAACGATCGTACATAGTACGATTTTTCGGCCGACATCTGTCAGGAAATTGATCAGCCAGGTCAGGCCAAGCAGGCAGCTCCCCTTTGTTTTCCTGGCACATTGGTCTTTTTAGTTGATGGTCAATTCGTACGATCGTTCCGAGAAAATCGTGGTCTCACGATGAGGATCTGATCTTTTAAAAATCTCAACATCTACGGCCAGCTTAAAATTTACAGTTGTTTTCTGTCTGTCTCTACATAAGGACAAGTATTAAGGGTTTTTATATTTCTGGGAGACACTGTACTTACTGTAGCTTGAGGATGATTTCTGGCTAATCAGCTTGCCTATACTGTTTCACAATGTTCTCTTTACCAAACTTACTGTGTTTCAAATGGACATAGGCTGGCCTACTTCCAAAAGCAACATATAAAATCATTAATATAAGCAGACATTTGCAGCCCAGTGGCTACTCCTCCCCGAAAAGTCATCCACTTGGGTCAATCCCAATTTACCAACCTTTCATTACTTCTGAAACATATGAAATATATATAAATACAATTCATTGGAAAAAAAATTGGCAAATAACCTTTTACATCTAACCTTGTGCATTTTATATGGCAATGAATAAAAGGATAAGGTGACAAACCAAAGAACTTTGCAATACCAGTGGGAGCCATACTGGATACTTCAATATAGGATAAATGTACCTCCCTTTTCTTTTAGTTCCTGCACCTTATAAGAAGAAATGCTCACAAGGAAGGCTGGTATTCATCCTAATGGGTCTAACCATCACCATGTTCATTCTCTTAATCATCATGGCTGCCTTTTTATTCATCTTGTGTAAGTATAACCCTCTGTCATACAACTGAAACAAAAGGGGTCTCTTATTATTTTTCCTTATTTCCTAAATTCCATGCTGTCCAAAAGAGCTGGAGTGAAAGAGGAGACCATATATTGTAAGGCATAGATGTTGGATAGCTGACCACAATAGGGGAAGTTTCTGCCATTACCCTCCCCACCCCTGTATTTATGCAGACACATTTTGGATTTTTAATATCGCAGTTTTAAATGTTGATATACCTGATATCTAGTGATGGGAGAATAAATACATCAGGTATGAATTTGCGGCAAAATTTCTATTTTTTGCCACCCGCAAATAAATTCACGAAACGGCAGCAAAAATTCACTGGCAAAAAAATTGTCAAAATGACTCAGATGCCCATTGACATGAATGCCTTTGGACAAAATAGTCGCATGTATAAAAATTGGCACTTGTGTCAAAATTGACAGGCATCAAAATAATTTTGACGCCCATTGACTTCAATGTGTTTCGCAAATTTTTCACCATTTCACTTCACCGAAAAATTCACAAAACGGTGAAATATTTGCGAAACTCATTGAAGTCAATGGGCGTCAGTGTGTGTGTGTGTGTGTGTGTGTGTGTGTGTGTGTGTGTGTGTGTGTGTGTGTGTGTGTGTGTGTCACTACTAGAGATGCGGTTGTTAGATTACAAATTGCGTGTAGGGTACTGCCCACTTTGTGTTTGCAAAGTTACTGATAATAAAGGCTGTCACCAGGACCCTGCAAATTCTGGAAAGATAACAATATTTGTTCAGTAACTATTTTAGTTCTGTCATGTTTTAATATACAGTATGGGACCTGTTATCCAGAATGCTCGACACCGGGGGCTTTGCAAATAAGTAATCTTTACCTTAAGTCTACTAGAAAATCATTTAAAATTGAGTGTACGGGTGACGGCCTTTTTGCAATTCAGAACTTTCTGGATAACGGGTTTCCGGATAACGCATCCTATACCTGTAATGATATATGTGGTTACAAAACGCTTTGGGTTTCATTATAGACTATGGGAGGTCTGCCCAAATGTTGGCGCTCAAACAAAACAACACGGAGACAAAGAAGGAATGTCATTAACAAATTTCATAAACTTCAAGCCAATTCCAACAATGATTGAACCAACTGAGATCACTTATTGGGTCGAGCTTTGAACATTTTACATTACATTATATTGTTAGTGAATGGCAATAAAGAGTGTTAAAAAAAACTTACACTCGTACACCCTGGCACTCCAAAGACGTGAATTCCCAGTGCACAGTGAAACCATCCGACATGAGAAAGGGAACCAATCAACGGCACACAGGTATAATGGTAGCAGGGTAAGTCCTTTCAAGCTTTATAATGGGATACAAATTTTCAAGGGAAAAACTTGCTTGACAAAGGGATTTTTTCCACAATAAACGGTGAAAGGGCTTGCCCTGCTAGCATTATCCCTGTGTGCCAGTGATTTGTTCCCTTTTCCAATAGGGAAACATCATGCCACTGAGGAACAAAAATGCAAAGCTAGGAGTTTAGCATCTGCCATACATGCCCCCATTATTGCCCCCATTATTGCCCCCATTATTGCCCATCTTGTTACTGGAAACCTGCCAAACTCTGTAAAGAGAACAAAACTTTTTTGCAACAATATCTTTGTACGTAGGGCAGTGCATTTGCCAGTGATGTCCGATATGTTGTGATGCTCAGTGTGACACAAAGCTATGGGTTTCTTTATAGATTCTACTCTTTCTTCCCAAATTTTGGAGATTGAGAAAAACTTCACTGAGACACGGAATGAAGGTAACAGATTTGTTTTCATCTGATGCTGTAATAACATACCCTCAGTAACTTCTGTTGTCTCCAGAGAGCTAACCTTCCTATTATCATGTAATTCAATTGGTAATAAAGAGCTGCTAAAAGCTTATTATGGTTACAATATAGTAATGCATGGGCTAGACTCAAGTCCCACTCAGTGGTACTCTCACATACAGTATAAAGATGGGTAGTTTAATATAACAGTATATGGTGCTATACTCATTTATGATTGCAAGGTGTGCTGCCAATTGCAAACTGGTTCTTGACTGCAATTCAATAATCAAACAGCCAACAGTAACATGGTATGGCAAAACTCTCACTAGAAACCTCCTAACATCTGGGATCCCTGCACTAGTGGATCTGTATTGTATTCTCACAATTACTACACATTGTTGGCTACAGTGGAAGCTTCTTTCAGAGCCTAACTTGGCTTTAAATCAAACCTTAAAGGACAAGGAAAGTCTAAAATAGAATAAGGCTAGAAATGCTGTATTTTGTACACTAAACATAAGCATGAACTTACTGCACCACAAGCCTAATCAAGCAAATGATTTATGCTTTCAAAGTTGGCCACAGGGGGCTGTCATCTTGTAACTTTGTTAAACATCTTTGCCTGACCCTGACCTTGCACATGCTCAGTGTGGTCTGGGCGGCTTAGGGATCGTCATAAACAAAGCTGCTTGAGTTCTGCATGACTGGGAAGTAAGGCGGGGGCTCCCCCTGCTGTTCATAAGTATGATTGTTTCCCTGCTCAGCGTTAAGGGACCATCTGACAATTTCTATCCACTGCAGTAAATGAAGGGAGAATTTCACTGCATACATTCAGGTTTCTTATAAAAACGGTACACATTTTTTAATTAAAGTATATTGGAGATAGGTTTATTTTTCATTAAATAAAGTAAAAATTGGATTTTATTTGTTTGCCTTTCCTTGTCCTTTAACCTGGACTGATCTGAACATAAAGAACATACAGATCTCTAGAGTCTCTAAACTTCATTAGAAGATACAAGTCCTTAGCTCACCAGAAACCTGTATCCAAAAGTGAAGTTATCTACCCTCTAGTGCCTAGTAAGCCCCAGGGCAAAAGTGATATGGCATGGAACAAGCATCTTTTTCCGGCCAAACTCAACCAAAAGTCACATGGCACCTAACTATCTAATCTAAAAGACTGGAAGCTTCAGTTATCACTATTAGCTTGCTATTAAAATCTAGATACCATTGTTACACAGTACATAGTATATAAGACATCGACCAATCAAGTTCAACCTTTTTGCCTAAATGCAAACTGCCGAACTGCAAGTTGATCCAGAGGAAGGTGTAAAAACCCATCTGAAGCCTCTACAATTTCCTTCAACTGTAAGTGGATCATTATGCCGCATACAATTCTCATAGACATCATAAGCCTGTTCTAGCTCTACAAATGAAGTCTAAAGAATACAGTCAGTAGAAAATCCTAGAGAAAATAAAACGACCGTTCCAGCTCACCGCTCTTCCCCTTGGCCAGGTGCTCTGTCAACAGTGTCCCCAATGTAAATATATCAAAACACTCCACAAGCAGACGGCACTTCTGGACAATGTTTATTGTAGTAAACTGCTTTTTCTTTTATTGTACTTCTCATCATGTCTCTATAGGTACTTATTGATGTAGTTCATGTAATACCAAATTATTTACATTATATCATTCCATTAGGTCGCACTATTGGGAAGAGGGAGGAGAAAAGAGAGGAGGGGAGGTTTTAGGATGAAAGAAAGGGGGGGAGGGGGGAGAAAAAACGGGAAACTAAAGCACCCACCTTAGGGAAAATACCTGCACCTAGTCAAGTGTCATCGGTCCCATCCAATTTTGTTAGTGAAGGTTCACGTACAAATGCGGGGCAAAAATATGCAAGACGTGTAAAGTAATCTCAACGGGTACAGTTCAAATCTAATGTATTGGGGCAATCATTTCAGAATAGAGGGTTTTATAACTGCAACACTAAGAATGAAGTACACCTCTTGGAGAGCGGACACTGCTGTAAACAATATGTGGGCCGCACCACCCGAATGTTGAAAGACAGGATAAGGGAGCATATAAGGACCATTACAAACATGGAAGATACCACTCCGGTAGGCAAACATTTTATGACATGTTCCCCAAATGGTATCAAGGACCTAAAAGTCAAAGTAATTGAGCAAGTAAGGGTTATGATGTGATCCATAGATTGAACCTCAGAGAGGAATTCTGGATCCTTAAATTAGAAACTAGGATACCAAGTGAACTTAATTATAGACATTATATCAGCTACCTATATTAGAGAAATACATCAGATTTTATAGGGAACATAAGGGAAGACATACAGTACTTTAAGATGGGGAGCTTAATGAATCATATACACTGGCATGCTTGCGCGTTTTTTCTCCCCCTCACCCCTTTCTTTCATCAAAAACCTCCCCCCCCTCATTTTTCCCCTCCCTCTTCCCCATAGTGCGACCAATGGAATAATATAAATAATTGGGTATTACATGAACTACATCAATAAGCACCTATAAGGATATGATAGAGAATGGACGGGAAGTACAATAAAAGATATAAGGGAAAAACAAGGAAAGTAATTCCCTAAAAAAATCCTTCTAGATAAGGAAGCGCCATAGAATGAATCTTGATTGGCTTTTTTCCTCCTCAAACTATGATAATATACAGTGCTCTTTAGCTTTTAGTGATGATATTATGTTTTAATATGTTTACTTTACTACAAGGTTTTTAAATTATTTAAATAAATAGGAGTCATTTTACAGAAAGCCCACTATGGGGTCACTTGTTTTTTTTTTTGTATAAATCAACAGCTGTTTGTAATGGATTGTTAGCCTATGATTAAGGGATCACGTTAGGCCATTTGCAGCAGTTTACTACAATAAACATTGTCCAGAACTTCAGTTTGCCTGTGGAGTGTTTTGATCTAAAGAATACACCCTTATTTCTATTATTTTACTCTTTAGTATTATCTGGACCAATTGCCCAAGTAGACATGGAAGAACATCTCATGGCGGAAATCACAAAGCTTAAAGAAGACATTAGTGAGTGCCACAAGATTTATTTCTCATACTCAGTCCTTGATATATTGCAGCCCTAAGTACTTTTTTCTCCTTGTTTTAGGAAGAGCCTATGGGGAATGTCAAAAAGAATGGAAATTGATAGGATCCGTATTGTATTATATTTCAGTAACAACTCTGACCTGGGAGGAGTCTAAAAATGTCTGCATTGCAATGGGCTCAAGCCTTCTCATTCTGAAGAACCAAAAGGAAATGGTACAACCTTACATATAGGGGCAGATTTATTAAGTTTTTGAGTTGTATTTTTTGGTCAATACTCACATTTTCCGGGTAAAAAAAACTCAAATTGGTCGAGTTTTTTTTTAAAAAAAACTTGAATATTCAAGCATTATTATACCTTGATCTTTGGAATAGCTACACCGCCTTAAACCGGTTGAGGCTCTGAAGTCAATGGCAGAGGTCCCTTGAACCATTTGAATAGGTTAACAGCCTGCTTGATGTTCGATCGATTCAAGTTTTTTTTTTTGCCGATCAATTCGAGTTTTTCGGGTCTGGAGAACTCGCAGAAATGGGTTTTTGCCATTTTTCAGCAGATTTTGTGTTACACAGCACAATAAATATGCCCCTAAATGCAACCTTTAGTAATATTTGGAAAGAGGTATGATAAAATAATTGGCCACTTCTATTCTTTTTCTATTTTTGGTGATGTTTATCATTTTGTTGTACAGTTCTCCATCGTGAAACTTATAACTGTTTAATGTTCAATTGATATTGTTACGAATGGAGTCCCAAACCCAGATCTAGTTCCAAGGTCGCGGCTGCTACTCTGGTGCCGCCAGGTCTAAACATGAAAGGAGTTCTGGGCAGGCAAGAGAACCGAAACGTTGTCATTTATTTATGTAAGAGTAGGCGAGAGGTGAAGGAATGCAGCAGCACACTGGTCAGCCATAAATCTATAAACTAACCAAGACCCCTCCTTAATCAGTGTGTGCATTCCTTCACCTCTCCCATCCTTTTACAGAAATAAATGACACCGAAGAAGTTACACTGCAAGAACTAACTTCCGGTTTAGAGGGTTGGCAAAGAGGAGATGTGGAGCACCGCACCCTGGATCTTTCAGTCACATTTTCGCCCTTTCTGTACATCTGGAAGAAGGGGCAAATTCACTAAGATTCGTAGTTGCGCCAGGCGTAACTTCGCCGCACTTCGCCACACTTCGCCAGGCGTAGTTTCGCCAGCGCTCCGCAAATTCACTAAAATCCGAAGTTGCGCACAGGGGTAGCGTAAGGTTGCGAAGTTGCGCTAGCGTTGATTCGCTAAGCGAAGCGAAGTTGGTCGCTAGCAATGGTTAATTTGCATACGGCGCCAAATTCAAATCTCAATGGAGGAATACGTAGAATCACTACAAATGCCTGGGAAACCTTCAAAACATCAATTAAAATTTTTTTTTTGCCCTACACATGTGCCCACTGTATAGTTAAGTTGCCATGAGTTAGGAAATGTAGAGGAGAAGGAGGGGAGCCCCAAAAATTTTTTCGATCTTTTTCAGCCTATCACCCATAATATAGAAAAAACGCCAGCGTTTTTTGGGACTTGAAGCAATCCCTATCCACTCTATTGCGCTTCGCCTGGTCTGAGGTGGCGAAGGAAGTCTAGCGTAAAAGGTAGCGTTCAGTACACTGCGCGCATTAGTGAATTTGCGTAGTTATGTCCTTAGCGAAAATTCGCCAGGCGTAAGGGTGCGAAGTAACACTAGCGAATCTATGCCAGCGTTCGTTAGTGAATTTGCAAAGTAACGAAAATGCCCAACGCTAGCAAATTGACGCTAGCGTTAGGCGCTTCGGCGCTTAGTGAATTTGCCCCGAATCGTTTAATAATGGTGTTTTTTAATGAAATGCATTAAGCATAATACACTTTCTGCATGATCAATCTGTAGGTGGAAAAGGGTAGAGTGGATTTTTAACTTGAAAAAATTTGTGTTACTGACCCTTTAATGAATCTCAAATTTTTAGAGCTTTTTTTTAAAAAAACTAAAAATAGGAAAATCATAATTTTTTTTTTATTTTGAAATGTTAGTAAATGGGCCCCTTGATGCAGTAGAAGTCATCCTTAAAGGGGAACTCCACTAAAACATAATTTAAGCTTTTTGAAAAGTAAACATCATTTCAAGCAACTTTGCAATATACATTGATTAAAAAATATGCAGACGTTTCATGTTTTTTAATGGTTTCTGACAGTTCCCTAAGCCTAGCCCCCTGCTCTCCTGCTAATCTGTCTGACTACTTTGCTAAGCTGGCTGACTACTGTTACTTTGTATCAACAGCCATCTGTCCTCAGCCTGCATCCTCCAAACCCCACAATTCAGAACAGAACATCACAGTGCAATGCATTGTGGGTTATGTAGTTCCTGCATGCTGTCTGTAAGCTGATGAGTTGTTATAATTTGTAACATCAGTGTTTAGTCCCTCCTTCCCTGCCAGGATTTCCAATGATGCAGAAAGAGAAGAACTGTTAAACAGCTGGATTTCAGCATAGAAAATGGCATTTATTCATACTTTTTGAAGAAAAGGGTAACTGGGATGGGTATATTAGGGGTTTCTGTATTATTACATTTTGGTTTGGAAGCCAGAGTTTCAACAGAACACTGGGGCAAATTCACTAAGTGCCGAAGCGCCGAACGCTAGCGTCAATTCGCTAGCGTTTGGCATTTTCGGTACTTTGCAAATTCACTAACGAACGCTGGCGTAAATTCGCTAGTGTTACTTCGCACACTTACACCAGGAGAATTTTCGCTAGCGATGTAACTACGCAAATTCACTAACTTGCGCAGTGTACTGAACATTACCTTTTACGCTAAACTTCCTTCACCACCTCAGACCTGGCGAAGCGCAATAGAGTAGATAGGAATAGTTTCCAAAAAAGTCAAATTTTTTTCTAAGTCCCAAAAAACGCTGGCGTGTTTTCTACATGATGGGTGATAGGCTGAAAAAGATCGAAAAAATTTTTGGGGCTCCCCTCCTTCCCCCCTACATTTCCTGACTCATGGCAACTTACCTAGACAGTGGGCACATGTGTAGGGCAAAATAAAATTTATATTTGCTGATTTGAAGGTTTTCTAGGCATTTGTAGTGCAGATACGTGTTCCTCCATTGAAATTTGAATTTCGCTCCGTATGCAAATTAACCATCGCTAGCGAAACTTCGCAACTTCGCAAACTTACGCTACCCCTGTGCGCAACTTCGGATTTTAGTGAATTTGCGGAGCGCTGGCGAAAATACGCCTGGCGAAGTGCGGCGAAGTTGCGCCTGGCGCAACGTCGCATATTAGTGAATTTGCCCCACTGTCTCTTGTACATTTTCACTCTATTTCAGGAAGATTTACAGCCATCAATGAAAAGTATGGTTTTCTGGATTGGCATGACTAAAAAAGGAGAATCATGGCAATGGCTAGACTCAAGTATTCCAACCTTCCAGTGAGTATAATATTCATGAATCTAACATTACCTGGGTAGAATTTGTTTTTGTTCCCACATGGCTATAATAGGTTGACACTACACACACCCTCCTATGTATACTGGACAGTGTTTATGTGTTGTAGAGTAAAAGCACACATGGAAATTCCATCCATTTACTCGCTTGAGCATTTTCTTGCTTGGTTGGCCAGTTATTAAATGCTTGAAATCATTCCTACTAGCCTATGCTGGTTAAAGTATATTCAAGAAATTATAATCTCAGGACCAGGGCTACACTTGCGGGTTCAGGCAATTTGCATTATAATGAATTGGGGTTCATTCTGAGCATGTGTGAATTTGCCCTTGCAGAAATGCTCCAAAGAGCTTACAATCAATCAGAGGTAAGAGACATACAGAAATAAAAAGGCATGTTAAGATTGTACTGCACTAGAGAAACACTACTGAAATTCTTCCATTGGAAAGTGATATCTTGGGTGAAAAATCCGAAAAAATCTTGAAAATCGGATGAAAATATGAAAAATTTTTGAAAATCTGATTATTTTTTTTTCCGCAAAGCAAATTTTCGGGAAACTGTAGTAACAAATAAGCAAAAAAAACCCAGAGCGGATTTGTTCGGAGTTTGTAGCAGAAAATATTAAGATAAATTCCGACTTTGATAAATAACCCCCTTATTGTTATTTTTATTACTTATCTTGATATTCAGGCCTCTCCTATTCATATTCCAGTCTCTGGTAATTTGGACCCTAGCAGCCGGATTGCTGACATTGCAAACTGGAGAGCTGCTGAATAAAAAGCTAAATAACTCAAAAACCACTAATATTAAAAATAAAAAAACAATTGCAAATTGTCTCAGAATATCACTCTCTACATCATACACAGGGACAGATTTATTAAGGTTCAAGTTGTGTTTTCCACGAAATTTTGCGTTTTCAAATTGTATTTTTTTGGTCAAAAACATTTTCGGGTTAAAAAAAATGTAATTGTTTTTTTTTTTTAAACTCGAATATTCAAGATTTAATAAACCCAACCCTGGAAATAGTTTGAATCCTAAAATACACCATCTAAAGCTTGTCGAGGTCATGTAGAAGTCAATGGTAGAGGTCCCTTGACCCATTGGAAGATGTTAACTGCCTGTTTGTAAGTTATGGTTTTGCCTGAAATCTAGAAAGATTCTAATGATTTGAGGTTTTTTTTTACTGAGTTTTCAGGTTTCAGGAATCGAACTCGTGAATAATTTTTTTGCCATTTGAGTATTTTCTTAAATATAAAGAAACCATTTGAGGTTCGAGTAAACTCGAGGAAAAAAAAATAACCCCTTAAAATCGAACTCAAAGGGGAAAACTCACTAAGATGCGAAGTTGGCCAGGCGCAACTTCGCCGCACTTCGCCGCACTTCACCAGGCGTATTTTCACCAGCGCTCCGCAAATTCACTAAAATCCGAAGTTGCGCACATGGGTAGCGTAAGTTTGCGAAGTTGCGCTAGCGTTAATTCGTGAAGCGAAGTTTCGCTAGTGATGGTTCATTTGCATACGGCATGAAATTCAAATTTCAATGGAGGAACACGTATCAGCACTACAAATGCCTAGAAAACCTTCAAATCAGAAAATAAAAATTTTATTTTGCCCTACACATGTGCCCACTGTCTAGGTAAGTTGCCATGAGTCAGGAAATGTAGGGGGGAAGGAGGGGAGCCCCAAAAATATTTACGATCTTTTTCAGCCTATCACCCATCATGTAGAAAACACGCCAGCGTTTTTTGGGACTTAGAAAAAAATGTGACTTTTTTTGAAACAATCCCTATCTACTCTATTGCGCTTCGCCAGGTCTGAGGTGGTGAAGGAAGTCTAGCGTAAAAGGTAGCGTTCAGTACACTGCGCAAGTTAGTGAATTTGCGTAGTTACGTCGCTAGCGAAAATTCGCCTGGCGTAAGGGTGCGAAGTAACACTAGCGAATTTACGCCAGCGTTCGTTAGTGAATTTGCGAAGTACCGAAAATGCCAAACGCTAGCGAATTGATGCTAGCGTTCGGCGCTTCAGCGCTTAGTGAATTTGCGCCAAAGTTGGACAAACCCGTATCATTCTAGAGGTTTCTCAGTTGTATGCCGGTGGGATCAGAAGCAGCAGGAGGTAGATGGTTTCCAGGATTGAGGGTACAACCTGTATTAGGAATCAGCGCGACATTTCCGGGAAATATAGATATTTAAAAACCTTTCCACTTCCTTCCATTCCTGTTTGTCTTGTTCCCTCATATATTGCCTGTGTTTTTTCCAAAGGCCATGGTTTCCCGGTGAACCGAATAACATGAATGATGCAGAGAACTGCGTAGAAGCCAAAGGAAGAACATGGAATGACGTGAACTGCTCTGTCAGGAGAAATTATATTTGCAAGAAAAACCTGTAACTGCCAAGGCAATGTTGGGTGGTTAATAAGAATGTCATTGGATAGAAGCATTAAAGAAGTCTGAAGGGCTCCTCAGCTGGCATAGCAAAATTACAAATACAGGTATGGGATCCATTATCCAGAAACCTGTTATCTATAAAGCTCCGAATTCCAGAAAGGCCACCTGCCATAGAATTTGATTTTATCTAAATAATCCACATTTTTTAAAAAATCCTTTTTCTGTGTAGTAATAAAACAGTAGCTTGTACTTGACCCAACTAAGATATAATTAAGCCTTATTGGAAACAAAACCAACCTATTGGGTTCATTTAATATTTACATTGTTTTTTAGTAGACTTAAGGAAAAAAGAGCCAAATTACAGAAAAACCCATTATCCAGAAAACCTCAGGTCCCAAGCATTCTGGATAACAGGTCCCATACCTGTAACTGCAATAGACTTCTACATTTTTGGTGAAGTAGAACTTAATCCTAGACAATGAGTGAGGCAGTTAACATTTACAATAAATGTATAAATATATACTTGTATACTGCGTACAAAGCCTGCAACTGGGATCTAATGTTTATAATCAAATGTTTTCCTTTATTTGTAATGTTGCATGGATAGTCACGAATTAGTAACAGAGAGATAAATAGTGTTTGTTTATAATTATCAGAGATTCCAATTCAAGACAAAGCAAAAGACATGGACTCAAAATAACATTACTTAAATGGGGCAAGGCTTTATGCTTTCATGCTAATTTTAGTACGGGTGCAGGTGCCACATGCAGAGGGATACTGTCATGGGAAAAAACATTTTTTTCAAAATGCATGCATGCAGTTAATAGTGCTGCTCCAGCAGAATTCTGCACTGAAATCCATTTATCAAAAGAGCAAACAGATTTTTTTATATTTCATTTTGTAATCTGACATGAGTTTAGACATATTGTCAGTTTCCCAGCTGCCCCCAGTCATGTAACTTGTGCTCTGATAAACTTCAGTCACTCTTTACTGCTGTACTGCAATTTAGAGTGATATCACCCCCCACCCTAGCAGCCTTACAACAGAACAATGGGAAGGTAACCAGATAGCAGCTCCCTAACACAAGATAACAGCAGCCTGGTAGATCTAAGAACAACACTCAATAGTAAAATTACTCTTAAGTAGTGATGGGCGAATTAGCAGTGAATTTGCGCGATTCGCCGGCCGCGAAACGCCTGCGAAAATTTGCAAAAAAAAGTCGCCGGCGTCAAAAAAAAATATTTCCGAAAAATGGACGCCGGTGTCAAAAAACGGGCGCCGGCGTCGGAAAAACAGGCGTCGGCGTCAAAAACGGGCGCCGGCGTCAAAAACGAGACGCCGGCGACGTTTCGCGTATTTTTCGCCGTTTAGCAAATTTCGCGCGAAATTCGCTAATTTTTCGGTGAAGCGAAACGCCGCAAATTCGCCCATCACTACTCTTAAGTAATAAATTGGAGAGTGAATTATTTGCAGTGTAAACATTGTCATTTGGAAATAAAAAACTACACCATAAAAATCATGACAGAATCCCTTTAAAATACAGGGGTCATTTGGGAGTCTGAACCTTACACCTCATTAACCTTAAAGGGGCTACTCACCATTAAATCACTTTCAGTATGATATAAAGAGAGATATTCTGAGACAATTTGCAATTGGTTTTCATTTTTTGTTATTTGTTTTTTTTTTTAGTTATTTAGCTTTTTATTCAGCGGCTCTCCAGTTTGCAATTTCAGCAATCTGGTTGCTAGGGTCCAGATTACCCTAGAAACCATGCATTTTTTTGAATGAGAGGTATGAGAACTCAGAAGAAAAGGCAAATAATTAAAAAAAAAAACTATAACAAATAACGAAGACCAATTGAGAAGTTGCTTAGAAATAGCAATTCTCTAACATACAAAAAGTGAGCTTTAAAGTGAACAATGCCTGAACCTGAACAATGTCTTCAACAGACACAATGGGACCCTGCTTTATCCATGAAGTATCAGTGCGTGTATATTGCACATTATTTACATCTACTGCTGAGCCTGCTGATAGCAAACAAGACTAAATGGTATTTTTTATGTAATAATGTTGTACATATACTCATTTCATACGGCAAATCCAATAGATGTTAACAAGGGTAATAAATCCTACATAGGCAGTGCATTCAACTACAGTAATTTAAACATTCTAAAGCCTAATAAATGTTTCATGTTATGGTTAATTTCTCCTGTAGTTTCTATCATTTTACACTGGTATTGATATTAACAAGCACTTGCTTTCCGTAACTAAACTCTTCATTGGTCCGAAGTAGAGCCAATAAGGTTGCCCACTGATCCTCACGGCATTTTAGTGAATTGTTTATTCCCCAAAAGTCATGAAGTCATTTTTTCGCCAGTCATCGATTTGCAGCGGAATTCCAAATTTCAGCATCTGCAAATTTTTTCGCGAACCTGCAGCAAGAATTTAACGTGGAAAAATTTGCCGTGACAAATCAATTGCCATAAGAAAAACATCCTATGACTTTGGAGTGAATTCGGAGTGAGAAAAATTGTCACGTAAAAAAAGGTTGCCGTCCATTGACTTCATATTTTTTAACAATTTTGGAAATTTTTTGACGAAGCGAAACAGGACAGATTCTCTCATCACTAATCATGGGAAATGTCTCGGAATCATTAGACTGTCTCATTTTCGTTATGAGAGACTGTGAAATGGTTGCCATCTCTGGACTGGGTTGTGCAAACACTGGAGTTGTATCAAATGAGTAAACTAGGAGTATTCACCCCCAGCAGTACTCATTTCTCCCAGTACTCTGAGCAGCTCTGTCTCTCACACTATGCAGGGAGGTCGCACAATCGGATTACCCCCAGCCCATAATGACATACAAAAGCAGCAGTATCACTTTAAGAATCATGATGAGGCGCAAGGTGATAACTTAATCTCTACTCTGACACTTCCATATAATCCCAAACTCAATCTAAGGAAGGATTTTCCTGCCCAAAGGATATGTAGGTACCAGGTGGAAGTGAGAATATCTAGTTAACAGCGATGAGTGTATTTTTTTCGCCATGCATGGATTTGTGGCGAAATTCCATATTTTCCCATAGGTGGATTTTACACCCATGACTAATGCATTTGGGGTGAGAAAAAACTTCAGATAAAAATGCCCGTTGACTTTAATGTAATTGGTGTTAGAAAAAAACAGATAAAAATGCCCGTTGACTTTAATATAATTGGAGTGTGGAATAAAGTCCCCCATAAACTGCGGGATGGCAGTCAGATCGCTTCGGATCGGTGAGGCAACTTTGGGCAACTTTGGAAAACGCAGTGCTCCAAGTGCCATTCCTCCAGCGATTTCGATTCTAGCCGGTGGGAAGGCAGTTCAGGGAGATTAGTCGCCCGAAGAAGAAGCGATTTGTTGCTGGGCGGCTAATATCCCGAAATAGCAGCGTGTGCCATTACCCTAAAGAGTTCTAACTGCTACACGCTATTAGGTCAGGACTTGAATCTTTTCAGGGATAATGGAGTTACAGAGAGTCTGCTCAAACTGTGTAAGATGAGACAGTTTTGCGCTCATTATCTGCAAAAAAGCACAGGTTTCATAGCAGATAATAGATAAAACGCCATTGTATTCTACAGAGATTATCTGTTATGTGCAATGTATCCTGTGCCTTTTCTACTTCTTTCCAACTTGAATGGCTGCCCCCATAGCTACACAGCAGCTTGTTTATATAAACTATAGTTGTGTTTCTGAAGTAAACAGCTTTTACTAGTGCAGGGAACAGTATATTATATTTTAATTACTTTAATAAACTTTCAGTTTTTGGTGTTATTGTTCCTTTAAAGGGGTGGTTCAGTTTTAAATTAACCTTTAGAATGTTATAGAATGGCTAATTCTAAGCAACTTTTCAATGGGTTTCCATGTTTTTTCTTTAATAGTTTTTGAATTATTTGCCTCCTATTTCTGACTCTTTCCAGCTTTCAGACAGGGGTCACTGACCCCATCTAAAAAAAAGAAAATGCTCTGTAAGGCTACAAATGGATCGTTATTGCTACTTTTTATTACTCATCTTTCTATTCAGGCCTCTCCTATTCATATTCCAGTCTGTTATTCAAAGCAATGCCTGGTTGCTAGGGTCATTTGGACCCTCGCAAGAAGACTGTTGAAATTGCAAACTGGAGAGCTGCTGAATAAAAAGCTACATAAATCAGAAAACGCTAATAATAAAAAATAAATACCAATTGCAAATTGTCTCAGAATATCACTCTCTACAGCATACTAAAAGTTCATTTGAAGATGAAGAACCCCTTTAAAAATTGCCTCAAAGTAATTTGATGTTCAGGTTTCTGTAGGCTTTCTAGAAGTTCTCAGACTCTAGATTTCAATACGTTTTCGTATTTGAGAGGCAACTGAATTAAATATACTCTTTTCTAATGGTTCATGGGGCTTACATATACTGTGGACAAATGTGAGACAAAATTGTCATACGTTGCACAGAATTCCTCTAATGTCAACTCTAAGTGGAGTCTTCCAACAAGACAAAAACTCTTAGAAGATTGGTGGGAGCAGAGGTGGGTCATATTATTATAATATGAAATCTGTACTTACATTATTAAGGATTCATATATAAAAACAAGTAATAACAAGTCAGATCGTGGCAGAGAGAGAATAGGAAGTGCAATCATCAGATATGTTACCCTCCACCTATTTATTGTAACACAACTGATGTCTGAACCATCAAGATCTGGTATCAGCAGTAAGTCATTGGTTGTAGGGCAGAACTATCTAACCCTATCAAAATCTCCTCCTAATTTTAATAGAATGCATCGTGAGAAGACCCAGATAACTCATGTTTCAGGGGAAGAAGATAAATCTCCCCCAATCTTAGTCATACAATACTAAATATAATGATTGGCTGTCAAGAGATAGAAAGATAAGTTGCTACAAATACTTCTGTGCTGAGCTGCAGTGGGGAAAGAACTGATGGCAGACGTCTCGTTGGTTCTAAACAGTCGCATCCACATTGTTACTTCTACATTACTGACAAACAGAACCATTTCAGCCTATATCAAGTGTCTGCTGACGCTGGGCAGGTGAGGAGCAGCTTAAAACAAATGTATTTACATTTAAAAACCCCATTGAAAACTTTTTTGTTATCTTTATTATCTTCACTTTGTTCTATTGTCTGTGTATTACATGTTTAAGGTGTAGCTCATTTTTCTATGAGTCAAATACCGTTGGAAGGCTTAACCTTAATATACTTCATCTTTTTGTAATCTGATTTACCATGTTAGATCACAGCGTGGGCTAGAGGACATTCAGGCTTAATTGTCCTACTGTCCCCTAGTTAAAGCCACAGCCTAATAAAACCCTTTGGGCATATGCAGTGCAACGTGATGTCAATGCAACTCAATCGTTACAGATCTAGGAAGACATTGTTGAGGGAATTTGTAGCTTACAATTTCTAACAGGTATGGGACCTGTTAAATAATGTAAACATTAAATAAACCCAACAGGCTGGTTTTACTTCCAATAAGGATTAATTATATCTTAGTTTGGATCAAGTACAAGGTATCCACCAAATGAAATTGTGGTCAATAATCGGTCTGACGCAGAACTTTGCTGCAAAAGTTATAGGTGCTTTTATTGTGTCACGACATGTTTCGTGCCGAGCTATTTCTCAAGTGTTGTAACTTTTGCAGAAAAGATCTGCGTCACACCGATTATTGACCACAATTTCATTTGGTGGATAATTTGCTTCTCTGGACGGAAGCAGTGGTTAAAGGTCAATTGTACTGAATCCATACTCGTTTTGTTGTTTAAATCAAGTACAAGGTATTGTTTTATTATTTTTAAAAATGTGGATTATTTGGATAAAATGGAGAGTGCCTTCCCATTAGAGTCCTACATCGGTTAGGGTACCTGTGGGTACCCATGGAATACATGCAAGGTGGTCGAGTTTTGGGGCGGAAAGCTCTAATTACCTGATTGTGTGGGTAGTCTGAGGGTAACCTGGCTATATTGCAGGACTGTTGGGTTTATTTAATGTTTACATGATTTTCTAGTAAACTTATGAAGATCTAAATTAAACCCCCAGGTCTCAAGCATTCTGGATTACAGGTCCCATACCTGTATAGTCCTGCTGAATTTTGACAGGCACATGGGAAAAGATATAATGGCATAATCATAAAGGGTAAGAAATCACTGGCACCCAAAGGGCAGGTGCAAGCAGAGGACAATCCCTTGCGATTATTAGCAGAAAATGCATTTTTTGCTAATAAACGCAAGGGATTGTCCCTGCTTGCACCTGCCCTTTGAGTGCCAGTGATTTCTTACCTATTTGCTGTTGGAGGGTGCTGACCCCTTCGTCACCGTGCACCGGGCAATCAACACGTAGGCCAGGGAGTGCGAGAAGAGCTTTTATCTGAATAATCATAAAGGGGGCAGATGGTGTCAAGAAAGAAAATTGTTGAACTATACTATGACACATTAAAGTAATGTACCCTTAACAGTTGCCTTTACTAAAAAATTCCCTTAAAACCTTGCTAGAACCAAGCCAGCCCTTCTGCTCACTGCTGGCACTCAGCACTTATTCTGTGTTATTATATGGGAGAACAAAACTTTGGCTCAATCCCAAATGCCACCTATTGGCTACTTGTAAGGGCAGGGGCTGGCCAAGTTGACCAGACGCTCTAGACAGCCCAGCTGTCTGTCTCGCTCCCCTCTATTCACATGTGTAAACTTGCTAAATGATGTCACGCACGGAGGAGGGCACGAGTAGAAAAGAGACATCCCGGTGAACCTGGGAGCCAGGGAGCATACAAAGCCGGACTAGGGCTACGTAGCAGACCCTTCAACAGACAGGTACCCAGCACCCCCTCATTATTGCTCCCTAGGCAGCTGCCTCTTCTGTTAGTTCTTTCTATCTATGGAGAATTAGTATCTGATGATTGAATGCCACTGGCCATTTCCAGTTCTGAATACAGATGGAAGAAGGAAAGAGATTCATTTAAAAAAGTACATTATTATTTATGCTTTCAGAGCATGTAGCACTAAAGGTAACACAGGACTCCCCTGAGGCTGGGTATGGTATTTTTGGATCACACTCAACACCTTACACTCCGCGGGATCCCCCACACACTGTATGGGAGGATTATTAATATGTGGCACACACTTAACACCTATAACATTTATTTACTGGGTGCCAGTGGTTTTGAAACAATAGCAGGTATTTGTTAATAAAAAGGCAGAACATTAACCAGTGTCAGAATAATTTAATATCAATAACAGTATAACAGTATAACAGTACTCACATCTGACACTCCAGTGGCCCCTTTGGAGAGCACCTATGCACAATGGGCCCTGTTCTGGTGGCTCAGCCAATGGGGTAATAAACAACATTACATAGTAACATAGTAAGTAAGGTTGAAAAAAGACACATGTCCATCGAATTCAACCTTTTTTTTTTTTATTAACTACCTATCTGCCAGTTGATCCAGAGGAAGGCAAAAAAAACCCATCTGAAGCCTCTCCAATTTGCCTTAGAGGGGGAAAAATTCCTTCCTGACTCCAAAATGGCAATCGGACTAGTCCCTGGATCAACTTGTACTATGAACTATCTTCCATAACCCTGTATTCCCTCACTTGCTAAAAAGCTATCCAACCCCTTCTTAAAGCTATCTAATGTATCAGCCTATACAACTGATTCAGGGAGACAATTCCACATCTTCACAATTCTCACTGTAAAAAACCCCTTTTGAATATTTAGGCAGAACCTCTTTTCTTCTAATCGGAATGGGTAACTTTGTGTCAGCTGGAAAGACCTACTGGTAAATAAAGTATTAGAGAGATTATTATATGATCCCCTTATATATTTCTACATAGTTATCACATCTCCCCTTAAGCGCCTCTTCTCCAGAGTGAACATCCCCAACTTGACCAGTCTTTCCTCATAGCTAAGATTTTCCCTTTACCAGCTTAGTTACCCTTCTCTAATACAATAATGTCCTGTTTGAGTGATGGAGACCAAAACTGTACGGCATATTCTAGATGGGGCCTTACCAGTGCTCTATACAGTGGAAGAATGACCCCCTCCTCCCTTGACTCTATGCCCCTTTTAATACAGCTCAAGACCTTATTTGCCCTTGATGCTGCCGACTGGCATGACTCCAAGGTCCTTTTCCATAATGGATTTGCCTAGTGCAGTCCCATTAAGGGTATAAGTGGCTTGGATATTTTTACATCCCAGGTGCATGACTTTACATTTATCAACATTGAATCTCATTTGCCACTTAGCTGCCCAGATTGCCAGTTTGTCAAGATCCTGTTGCAAGGATGCCACATCCTGGATGGAATTAATTGGGCCGGATAATTTTGTGTCATCTGCAAACACTGATACATTACTTACAACATCCTCCCCTAAGTCATTAATGAACAAGTTAAATAAAAGTGGACCCAATACTGAGCCCTGGGGGACCCCACTAAGAACCTTACTCCAAGTAGAGAATGTCCCATTAACAACCACCCTCTGTACCCGATCCTGTAGCCAGTTTCCTATCCACGTGCAAACGACTTTATTAAGCCCAACAGACCTTAGTTTAGAAAGCAGTTGTTTGTGGGGCACAGTATCAAACGCTTTGGCAAAATCCAAATAGATCATATCTACTGCCCTCCACTGTCCAGCATCTTACTTACCTCATCATAAAATGCAATCAAATTCGTCTGACATGACCTATCCTTCATAAAGCCATGCTGATTGTTGCTCATAATGCCATTCATTAGGACAAAATTTTGAATGTGATCCCTTAACAAGCCTTCAAATAATTTGCCCACCACCAATGTCAAGCTTACTGGCCTATAATTGCCAGGCTGAGATCGTAATCCCTTTTTAAATATTGGAATAACATCAGCTTTTCTCCAATCCATAGGCACCATACCAGATGACAGTGAATCTGAGAAAATCAGAAATAGGGGCTGGTCTAAAATGGAACTAAGCTCTCTTAGAACCCGGGGGTGTATGCCATCAGGCCCTGGAGCCTTGTTTACATTGATTTGTATTAAAGCTTTTTGAATCATATCCTGACTCAGCCACTGACTAGATTGAGCTGAACCATTCGTGCAGTTAGAAAGTGAGCTTGTGAACCCAGACTCCTCTATTGTATACACTGAATAAATTAACTGATTTAACACATTTGCCTTATCTGTATCTGTTACAACCATACTGGTACCATTATTTATGGAGCAACACTCTCAACCTGCATCTTTTTACTATTAATATATTTAAAAAACTTTTTAGGGTTAGTTTTCACCTCCACCGCAATTAACTCTTCATTTCTTTTCTTAGCCTTCCGGATTGCTGATTTACATTTATTACAGTGTTTATATTCATTAAAAGCAGCTTGTCCCTACAGATTTGTAGTTTTTAAATGCCTTTCTCTTCTTTCCCATTAACTTCTTTACTTCTGTATTAAGCCACACAGGATGATTCTTAGAGCTTCTACGTTTAGTCCTTAAGGGAATAAATTGAGAACAGTAATGATTTAATATCATTTTAAAGGACAACCATTTCTGTTCTGTGTTTTTAGCTGAAAACCTAATGCCCCAATCAATGCTCTGTAGGGCAGTCCTCAAGGCACTAAAATTAGCTTTTTCCATTCATGGTTTTTTTTGCCCCAGTATATTTAGTTTTTTGCACCAGACATTAAAAGATATAACATTATGGTCACTATTACCCAGGGGTTCGATGACTTGCACATTTGCTATAAGTTCTGGGTCATTTGAGATCACTAAATCAAGAATAGCATTTTTTCTGGTTGGCTCCTCAACAACCTGTGCTAAAACATTGTCCTGCAATAAGTTTATAAACTTGTTCCCATTAACTGATCTAGCAGTACCGTTGCTCCAGTCAATATCTGAGTAATTAAAATCCCCCATTATCATTACTTTACCTAAACTAGCAGCCTTTTCTATGTCAATAATGTAGTTAGTTGTGGAACAAACCCAAGGCAGCAAGTTGACTGCAGTAATCTTTATTGGGAAGCAGATTTACACAACATGTTTCGAGCGAAGCCATTTGTCAAGTGTGTGACAAAGGGCTTCACCCGAAACATGTTGTGTAACTCTGCTTCCCAATAAAGATTACTGCAGTCAACTTGCTGCCTTGGGTTTGTTCCACAACTAACTGCATTATTGACACATTGATTTGGGATATCGAACACAGGATAACCCGTGGAACTAAACCAACAAAGACTTTTGGTGAGCCGCACTTATTCCTTTATTAGCAGCCTTTTCTATTTGCATTAGGAGCTTTGTCTCTTCCTCGTCACTTACATTAGGGGGTCTATAGCATAGCCCTACAATAAATTTGCTGGATTCTTTACAATTGGTGAAGAACTCCACCCATACAACTTCTGCCCCCTCATTTTCTAACATAACCTCCTCCTTTATATGAGCTTTTAAATCCTGCCTAACAAACAGACATATCCCTCCTCCTTTTCTATTGCCTCTGTCCCTGTGAAACAAAGTATAGCCACTGATATTTACTGCCCAGTCATGCGACTCATTCAGCCATGTTTCGGCCACACCAATCACATCATATTTTCCTTCCAACACCAGCAGCTCCAGCTCTCTCATTTTACCAGTCAGACTTCTTGCATTTGTAAACATACATTTAATACTGGCACCATATTGAACATATGACATGTGGTCCTCCCTCTCCTTAACAGTACCCCCAGCCAAATCTCCTCCCCATTTTCCCTTTCTTTGCCCACTATATCCTCTAACCTGTCTTCCACTGAATCTTTTACTGAAATAATTTAGGCAGGTGTTGCTGACTGAATGTTTAGATCCATAACCCCGGCTCTTCCCTCTGAGATAGAAAAGATTCTGACAAGAATGCAAAAGACTGATCTACAACAGTGGCTCTCAAACCTACTTCTCCTAGGCATCATGTCATATTCATGTGCAAATACATAGTACAGGTATATCATTTGTTTTTAATCTCAAATATTTTCTAATTTCCTTTATTTTCTAAGAGTTGATAAGAAGGCTTCAACGTGTGACTAAAAGACCAGAAAACAGGAAGCTTAGAAGATCCTTTGAGAGGCACATAAAGAATATACAAAGCAGATTATAAGTACAAATGCAAGAAGTGGAGAGTGCTTATGGAAATATGTTGGGAAAAGGTAAGTTTAAGCACATATCTGATATATGGGGATATCACAAGTAATACATTGACTTTCATAGTAAAGAGGAGAAGAGGCACAGTGAGATCTATAACTGACCCTGGTTATATACGTCCCAACATTTGAATACTGAAAACCAGGAAAATTCAAGCCATGCCCTGGCCATGCCCAGTTATAGCCAGACACATACTCAGTCCAATCAAAAGTCACATTCCTTACAGGGTGTTATGTTTTCGGTAGCCGAGGATGAGTCGAGTATAACAGTGCTTTATTAGCAGACTCATGCAGCCATTACACAACAGTAAGCTTTCACGTTCACTTTTAAACCGTATAGAATGTACAGTTTAACTCTTGTGCACAGTGCCACCTGCAGGCATCTTGCAAAAACACCACATATTCCCCCTATAGTAGGACAAATGTAATAAACAACATCAATGAAACAGTATACAATCAGTAAGCAATATTATGCATTCTTCACATCACAAAGTCCTTGGTCCATGTATCTAATTCTCTCAGTACGCCTCATAGGTACACTTTCTTCAGGCCATTTGCAGTTGGCAACAGGAGTAGGAAAATGTCCTTCATCAAATAGAGCTTCTTCAAAGTCATATCTAGCAGGTGCAAGATGACTTGCATTCCATATGCGTCCATCAGATAGTTCATGTGTGTATGGTCCTCGCTGGCTTCTCACTTCAAGTGGTGTAGTACATTTAGATCCTTGTCCTTTTTTCAGCAGTCCTGGTTTCTTAATTCTGACTAAAGATCCAGGCTGAAAGTGCACTTCTCTTGCACCATGTTTTCTGTCAGTATAAGCCTCACATTTGGCTTGTTGATGTTTCACAATATCAGCACTAGATGATTTTGTAGGCACAATATTTTGTGGAAGTTTGATGTCTGCAACATGTAACTTAGTGCACATCTGTCTGCCATGTAATAATTCAGCTGGAGATGATTGGGTTGTTGCATGGCACGTTGCTCTGTAGTTATGTAGGAACTCTGTTGTAAATACTTTCCAAGATTTCCCAGTAAGATTTGCTGTCTGTAGTGCTTCTTTCAGACTTCTGTTGAATCGCTCGATTTCTCCATTTGCTTGTGGATAATACACTGAAGATTTCCTATGCACAATATTCCTCTCTCTCAGAAAGGATTCAAACTCATATGAGACAAACTGTGGTCCGTTGTCTGATATTAACTCCTTTGGATTACCTTATTACCTTCTCTGCTGAAGACTGTAGACAGAAATGTTATTACTGTAGCTGATGTTATATGAAAAACAAATGCAATTTCAGGCCATTTACTGTAATAGTCTATCAAGGTTATAGCAAATTTACAGTCTATAGGAGCATCTGTAAGGACCGCCAATATCAATAGCAAGTTTCTCCCATGCTGAATGAGGAAATGGTACTGGCTGAAGTGGTGGTGTATGTGTGATAGCTGTTTTGTCATGATTCTGACAAGTAACACAAGAATGAATGGCAGTTACCACATCAGCATCCATTGCTGGCCACCAGTGTAGTTCTCGTAGTCTATGTTTTGTACGTACAATTCCTTCATGACTCTCATGTGAAAGTTGTACAAGCTTTTCTCGAAAGGTCTCTGGTACCAGTAAACGGTGAGCTCCATGGACAACATAGCCATCTACTAAGGACAGTTTGTGTCTAATCCTGTAGTAAGGTTGAAGATCGGGACTGAGTTTCTTCTCAGCATTCGGCCATTTGCTTTGTAAGATGTCCGGTAGTTTTACTTGAATTGGACATGTGAGACAAGCTTGCTTAAAATCAGCAGCTGTAACTGTAGATGATATTAAATCAGTCAATGCTACAACTTCTATGTCCTCATCCAGTGTATCAGAACCTGCAGGTAAAGGTAAACATGACAAACAATCAGCAGTAACATTTTTCAAACCTGGTTTGTATTGCATTTTGTAATCTAAATTCAGTAGCCTTGCTGACCATCTAGCTATACGCATTCCAGCTCTTCCTAGCCCCTTTGTTGTAAGCAGTGTAGTTAAAGTGCTATGATCAGTGCATAAGGTAAATTCTCTACCTGTGAATAAGGTAAATTCTCACAGGTATACATAGGTAGGTTCTCAATTTTTCTGTTGCCCAAACACCACGCCATAGTCTGAAGCATCTGTAGTAACCATATTGGGTAGTGCAGGATCAAATAAAACTAGCGCTGCACTGTTCACAATTAGCTGTTTCACTATTTCAAAGCTATGACTCTGACCACACCAAACTTAGAGTTCCATGTAGTAGTGCTCTAAGTGGCTCCACAACTGAAGCACAGTTGGGAATAAACTTAGAATACCATGAAGTAAGACCTAAGAAAGCTTGTAAGGTTTGGAAATCAGATGGAGTAGGTGCCTGTGTAACAGCGTTGACATGGTCAGGCTCAGGCAGTAATCCATTTTGTGAGATTATATTACCCAGAAATGACAGTTGAGTTTGTCTGAAGTGGCATTTGGAAAGGTTTAGTTTCAGTCCTGCAGAATCAATGAATTTCAGAACCTTTTCTATGTATATGTCATGTAGATCCATAGTTGGAGCGTAGACAATTATATCATCCAAGTAGGATTCTACACCAGGTATGCCATGGAGTATAGAAGAAATCAGTCAACCTGAAAACAACCTGGTGCTAAAGCCAGTCCATAAGGTACACGCTTGAACCGAAACAAACCATCATGGGTGATAAATGCAGTGAGGTCTCTGCTTTCCTCATTCAGTAATACTTGATGATAAGCACTCTGAAGATCCAGAGTGGAAACGAATTTTGCTCCTTGGAGTTCTGAAAATATTTCCTCTATGTGTGGCAAGGGATGATTATCCATAGCAACTGCTTTATCAGAGATCAACACACAATCGAATACTTCCAGTTTTCTTCATTGTTACAACAATTGGTGAAACCCATTCGGAGGATTCTGATTTTTCAATCACATCTTGCTCTACCAGTTTCTTTAGTTCCTGTGAGACAGTCTCCCTTATAGAGTAGGGCAATCGCCTCAATATCTGGTGTACTGGTTTTACATCTGGTCTCAACTTAACTTTGTGTACAAAGTTCTTTGCACAACCCAGTGAAGTGTTGTTTTGTGGTGAAATTTTAGACACTGGCTGTGTGGCAGGCACTGGTGCTGTAGTAATGAGACCATCAACTAATTATAGGTTTAATGCAGCAAAGAGATCCCTTCCTAGTATAGCAGTTCCCTTATTCACAATGTAACAGTCACATTTTGCAGTATTTGATTCAAATTGTACAGTCACTGGCAAGCAACCAAGCACAGGGATTGGAGCCTTTAAGTAACTGACCAGTTTCAGGGCAGGTGCAACAAGCGGATCCTTTGTAAAGTATTTCAAGAAAATATCCTTTGGTAGTATAGAAACAGCTGAACCTGTATCAAGCATCAGGTTAATGAAGTGTCCCTTGTCAGCAGAAGCAGTACTGATACTGACAGTGCATATAAACTTGTCTGGAATAAATGTACCAGCTTTATCCACACTTAATACTGTGACATTTGTAATAGGGACTTCATGAACATCTTTAGCAGAACTACAGAAGGTCTTAGCAAAATATCCTACCTTTGTGCATCTGCGGCACCGTATAGCCTTTGCAGGACATGTAACATGATTTGCAGTGTGTTGTGTTGAACCACAGCAAAAGCAGTATTTTCTATTTGTATTTGCTGCACGATTTTGCAGTGTAGGTGAATCCCTTTCCTTAGCACTGTATTTTGCCTGTGACTGTGCATTATTAGGCCACAATGCTGAATTCACAATCTGTATATTCCCAGCATTTCCCTGACTGAGAGTTTTAGCCTCTGCCACTGCTGTTTCAATTTGGCTAACAACTGTAATAGCCTTTGCAAGGGTTAAATCCTGCTCTAGGAGCAGTCTCTCTCTAATGTGAGGTGAGTTTGTTTTTTCCATTATTTGGTCTCTTAGCATTTCATGTTAGAGTCCCAAACTCACAGGTAATCACCAGCTCTGTCAAAGCTGCTACAAATTGTTCTGTAGATTCACCATTACGTTGTCCACGTTGGCAGAACTTATATCTTTCAACAACCACATTTACTCTTGGCATGAAAAAGTTCTTTATAGCAGTAAGAGCAGTTTCATAAGTATCATCAGGTAATGGTAATGTATAGAATATACGCTGTCCCTCTGCTCACAGGCAGTGAATAAGTAAAGCACGCTTTCTAGCAGCAGAAATCTCCCCTTGGTCAGCTGCAATGATGTAATTTTCAAACATATGAATCCAAGCAGTAAAGTGTATGCTAGGCTCACCAGGATTTGGGAGAAAAGGTGCAGGCTGCTGCAGAGGTAGAAGAGCCATCCTTGTCGCCATGCTATGTTTTGGGTAGCCGAGGATGAGTAGAGTATAACAGTGCTTTATTAGCAGACTCATGCAGCCATTACACAACAGTAAGCTTTCATTTTCACTTTTGAACCATTTAGAATGTACAGTGCCACTCTTGTGCACAGTGCCACCTGCAGGCACCTTGCACAAACACCACACAGGGGTGATAATTTAGGTCTGTCTCTAGTAAATCGGTGCAAGGCTCCCAGGGAGACCGGCACACTTTCCTACCTCTTGAAGCACCAGTCCCCAGGTCAGTGCAGATGCACGCTTCAGCATTTGTCATGAAATTATCACCCAAGTGTGTGTATCACAAAATTCTAAATGTGTGCCCTGTGACACGCAGGGGGTGTATTATAATGCTATTGCATCACCATTTGGTGCCAAATTTGAAAATAAAGTGTTCATTGTCACCTCTTTCACTTCCTAAGCTGGCTCTGTTCTTATGCAGTCCTGCCTAAGCCTTTGTTCTTGCTTGCTACCCTGGTTTTGACTTTGTGCCTATAACCTGACTCTGATTCTCCCTTGCCTGCCCTACCTTCTTGCCTGCCCTGACTTCTTGCCTGCCCCAACTTCTTGCCTGCCCAAACTACGATTGTGTTCAGGTTATCTCTATCATTCCAAAGTAGAAAGTTCTGTGGCCCCGAAAAGCTTTCCTATTCACTTAAGTGTGTGCTCTTTCCATAAGTCTCCAGTCTTCCTAATACATAGATCATAAATCATAGCAACCTTTACATTCCCAGTTGTTTACTAACTGCAAAGGATGAAACAGTTTTGTTCTGTGTCTGAGAGAGATGCTTCACTCAGGCTGAGCATGAATTCTGGCAATGAGCTGAAAACACTGATTTCGAATAGGTTCGTTTTCGATCTAATAGGTCCTTATTCGAATCGTTCGAATTAGAAATCTAAGTTTTTCCCAAAAAAACTTCCATTTTTCAAAGTCTACCAATTGACTGCAAATGGGTTCTAGGAGGTCCCCCATAGGCTAAAACAGCAATTCGTCAGGTTTTAGATGGTGAATGGTCGAAGAAATAAAATTTTTAAAGATACGGTACATGATAAAATTCGATATTCAAATTTTCTATTTTTTTTCAAATTCAGATCGAATTTGGACTAATCCCTTGTTGAAGGCACAAAAATTAGCTTGAAATTCCAATTTTTTTCATTCAAAAATTCACCTCGACCTTTGCTAAATCTGCCCTGTAATGTCTCAGTAGATTTGCCCACTATAAAAAGCAACTTAAGTAATGAATATAGAGACATATTTGCAGTCCAGAGACCCCCCGAAAAAAATGCATCTGTTTGGGTAAACCCAAATTTGCCAACACAATTCATTTCTTCCGACAAGAGTTAAATATATGAATGCCAGGCTGCA